>CM023621.1:18098158-18605658 GCA_013358685.1 Antennarius maculatus | reverse complement strand
TGATAAACGCGTGCTCGTGCCAGCGCGGGGCGCATGCGTAAAAGCCGTGTGCGTAAACACAGAGCATCTCCTTGCGGGAAGAGTTCTTCTTCTTATAGCTGGGGGGGGGGGCACAGAAACATTTGAGCCGAAGCTTCGGTTCTCAGGGGCCCCGGAGCGGCCGATGCCGCGGACGGCTCACATGTTCACGCCGTTATCAGAGCCTCTCTCCCGGCTGCGCCCTGCGGGAGGCCTCGGCCGGCGCGTCGTTGCTCCGGGCGAGGCAGATAGTAACCACCCGAGAGACGCGTACGCAGGTGTGTGTGTGTGTGTGTGTGTGTGTGTGTGCTCATCAAAATGCGTTAGCGCTGCTCAGCGTGCGTGGGCTCGGGTTGAGTGTAATTCCTGGTCAAACCAGCGTTTGATCATATTCGGTTTCACTTTTTGTTGCTTTCATCATCTAAACCTGCAAACACACACACACACACACACACACACACACACCCACACCGCATGTGCGCGCCGCATCCCTCTCATCCATCTCGTCGCCTTTGATTTATGTGGAAGTGATTTGTTGCCGGAAACGATGCGCGCGTCAGGATGCGCGCGTCAGGATGCGCGCGCACGCGGTCCGTCATCGTGTTCATTATGACAGCCGCCGCGCCAGGAGGATATTGAACTTTCTCTTCAGTTATCAATGTTTCGCTCTTGATTGATGACCTTTATTGTAATTATTTATTGAAAGGCAGGAACGGGATAATTAGAAAAGGTCTGGGGGTGGGGGGAGGAAAGTGCTGATCCGCGGGGAATTCTGGGGAGGAAACCGGAACGCTGAAGGTGATAAAGTTCACGCATCTCTCTCAGAATTCCGTGTCAGGAGGGAAGGAGGTGGTGTTGGTTGTGGGGGGGGGGTATTGAGGAGGAATCAATGATCAGAGCTAATGGCATACTAATGATGTAACTGCTCCTTCATATGGCGGAGGGAGGGAGGGAGGGAGGAAGACGGGAAGAGCGAATTTCAGGGAAAGGGGTGAGAGAAAAAACGTTTGTATGTTTAAATATATTTATTATAAACTATTAGAGCCACTAAATGAAAGGATTCCGGAAGTCTTTAAAGTTCACACACACACATGCACAGTTAATGCCCCCCCCCCCCCCCCCCCACACACACACACATACACACCATTAGTCTGAGCTCTCAGGAGCCTCAAACATTCCAGGGTAACACTTACAGGTCTGTCTCCGTGACATTTTTTACCATAATTTACTTAAATATAATTAATTATACACAGGTAAAGTCTGCATATGTGTTGGTTGATAAAATATATATATTTTTTTATAATTTAGGGAGTTTGGGACTTTTTTATAAGGCTGGAACGGATTAAAATGATCGTAGTTATTTTAAATGGTTAAATGTTCTTTGACTTACGAGCTCAGTCACAGATTAAACTCGTATCTCGACTTTATTCCACGTTATTCCAGAGGGTTTATTTGTCTCGTGTGATTTGGGAACAACTTCCAAGTGACGCCTGCCACAAACAAACTCTTTACAAAAAACAAAGGAACCAACAAAGAGAAGCCAACATCTGCTCCGTGCGTCAGACCATTTAACCACGTATGTCGTCCAAACAGATGCCTAATCTAGTCGGAAAAGAATTCCCCCCCCCAGAGCAATAAACAGGTCCATTTACTCTATCTGCAGGGGGAACCGCCGCCGCCATGATTTCCTCACTGTGTTCATAATAAAAAAGAGAAGTGGCGTGATGGTACGTACACCGTTATGTTTCACTAATATGAATGCACAAACACAAAGCCAACTGTCCCCCTGCGGAGTGTGTGTGTGTGTGTGGGGGGGGGGGGTGGGGGGTGGGGGTGGAGATAAGGTGAGGACTGCAGCAAAACGAAAACCCCTCCGACAGATACTGCAGCATCTTCACCGTGCATCCCTCCTGCATCCCTCCTGCATCCCTCCTGCATCCCTCCTGCATCCCTCCTGCATCCCTCCTGCATCCCTCCTGCATCCCTCCTGCATCCCTTCATCGTTTCCTCCTCATCTTCTTCATCTGCTGACAGGAGTCTGATTCAGCTGCTAATACGCCTCTGCAGGAGTGTGTGTTTTTATATCTGTATGAGTGTGTGTGTGTGTGTGTGTGTGTCCTTAAAATCAGGTTGACAGCCTGTGAGTGTGAGATGTGCAGGCTGTGCTTTAGGTGCACACACACACACACACACACCGAACATACACATGCATGGCGTTCTGGCAGACGAGCTGCAGCCCTTCTGATGTTTCGGGTGGTGTCTGGCGGCGCAGGAGGCCCTCGGATGCTGCAACCGTTTCCTCCGCAGTCGTCTTCCTCCCGTCTTTCTTCGTTTTTTTTCAATCCGCGTCCGTCTCTCTCTCTTCTCCACATCCTCCATCATCAGATCTGTCTGGCTGTGAACCCTGAGACAGACGGTCATGGTAAATTGGTAATATGAGTCAGAGATGACTTTTTGGAAACATGACAGCCGTCCTGCTTTTTATTTTTTATTTTTATTTTATTTTATTTTTTGCAGAGCTTTGGGGGAAACAGCTGCGAGTAGTCGCTAAGAAAATGTAAGATTACACGAGGAGATACGGATAAGGAACGCTGCCACACACACACACACACACACACACACACACACACACACACGTGAACAGCGTTCCCGGTCGCATGCCGGGAGCGTTTTTTGGAAATGAATTCAGGCGAATTGTTAAGAGGATGGGGAAAAAAAAGCCATGAAATTAGGAGGGAGAGAAGCTCAAAACAACGAGGAGCGACCGTCGGGGAGTTCATACGGAGGGTGGCAGGGAGTTCACGGGGCGGGGGGGGGAGGAGACGGGAGCGTCTCTCAGGTTCCTTCTATTTTTTAGGGGGGTCACTGCTATTTCATTACAGGAGAACCAAGGGGACGAATTCCATTCTTCAATTTTCAAATCGATTTAGCAGGACCTCCTGGAGGCTGCAGGCTGACCCCCCCCACCCCACCCCCCTCCACCCTTAACACCCCCACCCCCGCCCAACCAGACGAGCCTCAAACAGATGGGATTTCAGATCAACACGGAGTTACGACCTGACTACGCTAAGATGATAAGATGATTAAATATCTAATTCACTTTAGATCATTAACTTTAATCTGCTTATACTTAGAAGGCAGAAGAGGAGGCTGGAGGGGTGGGGGGCGGGGGGTTTGGCGTTTCCATCTTTTAAAGTCGCCATGGAGTCGGTTTTACCTCCTGCATCCATCTGACATGGGAATAACAGGAGAGGAAATGAGGTCTTTTGTTCGTATTTTATTGTCCATCAGATGACATCATCCCACCTAAATTTAAAAAAATCACATCATTTTCTGAAAGTAACAGAGACTTTCACTACAAATCAAATCCAATTTCTTTCAAGACTTAAAGGTTAAGTTCAGCATGAGGAGAACATCCAGTTTATTGGGTTTTAAAGTGGATTAAAATCCCAACATGATCGGATTAAAGCGGCAGGAATAACTTCATTCGTGAGTTTTTTGGGGTGGATCCGCCTTTGGAGATTGAAGATTATTGAGATCAATCTCTCCAAAATTACAGATGGCAAAGCGTAGTATTATCCTGAGGTGGCGTTTCTGAGAACTCCATCAATGCGTCTCGACGTCTCGTCATTGTTTAGCAGGAAACTCGCCTGTCAGAGCCTCAAACGCCTCTGATGGGCGATCCGTCTTCAGAAAACGCTCCACGCTCTGGGTTTCTGCGGCGCTCGGAGCCGCGGCGGTAATATCTCACTAAATGTCAGAGTGTGTTCCCTTAACAGGTGCGATAAGCCATGAGCGCCGACTTTCAGCTCCACGTTCGGCGTTGAAAGAAATGGAGGCACAAAGGGGTTGGCGGCGGTAGCGCTGGGGGGTCGCGCTGGAAGGTCGCAACGGAACAGAAGACTCGGGGGCCCTGTTTCCATGACAACGTTTTCCTCGCTTTTTTTGGGGGGCAAAGTTCTGAATTCACGTGGCGACAGTTTCGGGATGATTACGAACACACGGATCTGCGTTTACGTCCCAAAACGCTGCAGTACACATGCCGGAGCAGTAGGTGGCGGAGCAGCAAAGTTCGCACAACAAGCCAAACTAGATGGATGATATTGTTCTCACAGTGGAGCGATGACATCATCAACAGTTTGTATAGGAAACTATGACGGCGTTTTGTGGAATGGAATGATCGAAAACACTCATTTCGTATGTATTTGTAAGTAGAGGTACCACTGTAGGTGAAAGAGGATTTAAGGCGACCCGAAATTAAGATGGACTGACCAGACAGGTAAGGAGGATCTCCTCCAATCAGATGAGCGTTCGCTGCCGTTGGGTAACGGCGACAACACGCCACCTGAAAGGATCCGGAAGTCGATTGGACGCCAAGAGGCGATACAATCGCACGCCGCCATCCCAGTATTTATCGCCCGATTGTTTCAAAGGTGATAAGTGGGGACCTGTCGGTGGAGGGGGGAGGGGCGGTCTTCCCTCGTGAGAGTCTTTCACGTCACGGCGAAGCCTCAAAGGAGACAAAAAAGGAGGAGGAGAGCGATGGAAGGGGAGAGCGAGGAGGAAGGTGAATGGAACCGTGTGAGGTTACGCCGCTTCCATTAGCCGCTTCGTCGTCTTCCAAGAAATGGAGTGGCGGCTGGATCGGGTTGCATTCCACTCCGAACAAAGACCTCCGGTCATTTGAATCCCCCGCCATTGTAGCGGCTAAAATTTCCCCAAGGCTAACCTTTGACATAGAAAATTGATATTGGGCGTAATATTATTCTCCAGCGATCACAAGACATTTCCCTCATCGGGACGCGAGATCTTATGAATCTGCCGTCTACAGGAGACGTAACGCGACGCTACGCTAACAGAACCGGCTCTAAAGTCACGTTTCTGCAGCGTTCTGATCTCATTGTCCCAGTTGCATCCATTTATTCCACTAATATTTAAATGCAATGAGCCTTCAGCGCTTGAGCCGAGCTAATCTCCACAAATCAATACACATTTAGCAGCCAGTAAACAGCAGACGGTGGTTATGCATAAGATTTACAAAACCCCCCCCCCAATCATTAACAACCTCCTCGACAGATAAGATAACCCACGCTGGGCCTCTGGACTTAAATTCCTCGCATGCGTGAGGAAGAATTGAGCGTTGAACCTGACACGCCCGCTGGAAACACCCGGCCTCCGACACGGAGTTCAAGGGTCAACCTGTCAAGAAGATAACAACCCTGCAACGGAGCCCGAAACGCCGGTCGGCTAGATGGAAAGGAAGGTAAAAGAAAAGTGTAGCAGAAGATCGATGGATGGTTCCAGGTGCGTCGTGAAGACGTTCAATTCTCCTCCAAAAGTAGAAGAAGATGGAGAAAGGCGTGATTATTTTTGAGGTGGTGGTGCTTGTCGGCGTTTCTCGCTTTTTACGTCACGGGAAAATTTGATGGATGCGTTCCTGGAAATTCACATTACGCAATCTGACAAACGCTTCCCAGGGTGTGTGTTGGTGCGGATCTCTCGCGTTGGCGTTTGGCGGAAGTATCTTCCATACATGGAGGTGAAGATTTGGATTTTGCAAATCGACACAGGGAAGTTGGAAGCTGAGAGTTGCAGCTTCTGTTCCTCTTCTGGACGGATCACTTCCTGTTTCGGTCCACGTCTGACAGGAAGGTGACCTCAGGACATTCTGAACAGATTCATGCATCTCCATAAATGACTGAGGAGGAGCTGGAAAACTTCCAGCTTCATTGTTCCAGGTCTTCATTAATCCCCACCCCGCTGACATCCCCGTCCTTTCTTCTCACCTGGATCCCATGAAGAACTTCCTGAATCAATCATCTGAGCCGAACTTTGTCCAAACAATGAAGGCGAGACAATCAGAGGGATAATGGATTGGCCAGAACAACGTTCAGACTGCTTCCATCAGCAATATACTCATAAAGATGAGTTTCCAACTACTGACCAATCAGAATCCAGCATTCACATGTTTGGGGTTGATATCTCACCCTTATTTCTGTTTAATTACAACGTATCCACAGTTTTATCATGTTTAAGGATATTTTTAGGCAATCCCAGCATTCCATAAAGGTCAAATAAAGATTATGTGAATTAAAAAACATCAAAAGTGATTTCTAGAAAGAGAATCAAAGAGTTTAAATCTTCCTCTTTGTGTAAAAAACAGAAGAGAAACAAGCTTCCTCTGTGGATTCCATCCTGTGAGTCATACATGACTGTGATTTACATCTGACACACAAGACTGGCGACGACGGCTCATGTAAAGCACAAAAAATGCAAATATGCATCCGTGTGCACACGTTTGCATCCATATGGGGTATACACATGTGCCAATTCAACATGGTGCATAAACACACACACACACACATGCAAAAGCTAACAGACTGAGGAATGTAGGAAATAGATGGCGCCCAGTTGTGTTTTCTCTCTGCAGCGTGTGCTTCCCCTCAGGCTCATCCAAAGAAAATATTTGTGTCTGAAACACGCTGAAGGTTCAGGGAATAATTCATTGCAGCTCTCCGTGATGAAAACAGATCAGCGATTCTTTTGACTTAATTCTCGTCTGTTTATTTATGAGGAACAAACTAAAAAACAAACGGAAAAAAAACCCACACTGCTGCCTTCATTAAAAAACGTCAGTTTGAACAAAAAAAAAAATTCTTTTAAACTATTGTTTCCTGCAGTGAAATTCAATCCGCGAACTGAAAGAAACATGAACATGTCTGAGCATGTGTGTGTGTGTGTGTGTGTGTTTATGTGTGTAGAAGGACTAAACCTCAAGATACAGATATAAATAGCTCAGATATAATTCACTGAACATCTGTTTATTCATCGGAGCCCAAAAGGTTCTAATTTTGTTTTACAGGCGTCGTTCACATGGAAATGTTTGCGAGTATATGCACTATATGGACAAAAGTGTTGGGACGCCTGGCCCTTATACTTAAAGGGATATCTTATGACAGCGTTTTCTAAATTTGTAGGTATTAATAGGTAGTTTGTTTACCTGTTAGCAGCTTCTACTAGATTTAGGAATGTGGGAATATTTTGACCTTTGATCCCAGAGAGCATTGGTGAGGTCGGGACCTGATATTGGGCATTAAGGCCTGGATTGGAATCTCCTTTCCAGTTCTGTCCAGAGGTTTCTGATGGGTTTTAATAGGGAGTCTGTACCAGTACAGTTGCTCCCAACCAAACTCAGTGAGTCCAGCTTTGCTTTGGAGGCCCGGTCACGCTGGAAACAGAGAGGGTTTTCCCCAAAGTGGTTCCACAACATTGGCAGGATCGGACTCACGTCACGTATTTTTGTCAATCTAAGAAAATTCACATCCTGGCTGGTTGCAGGAGTTCATCCTACGGTGGAACCTCAGCTGAATCTCGGACAAAAGATCGAACGAAACGGGCAAATTCCAAGATTAATATCCCAATACTTTTGTCTACTCTTGAATCAACTCTTTTGCCACAAATACATACAAAGCATAGAAGAAATTAAGACGCAACAACGTGTGTGTGTGTGTGTGTGTGTCAGAGCCTCTGGAAACACGCTGGAAATCTCCATCTGAATGGACTCATTATGCAAAAGCCACGATAAACTGGTTGCGATGACAAACAGGATGTCGTATCCGTGCGCCGGAGCCAGAGGGCGGCTCGCACGGCGGCATCCATCTCCGTTAAGTAACGCCGCTCGTAATGACGACGCACACGGCGAGAAGGAAAAACGCTCGCACACGTCGACACGCCGGCTGCTAACAGTTAACACAAACACACACAGCATTAATATTCCCAAGCCAGACGCTTTTGAAAATCCTCCAGTGTTTCGGGGCGAGGAGCCCGTTGGTAATCAGGAGTGTGTTTAACAGAAGCGTGACGGGCGGATTCAACCCCGGCGTAAGTAAAGAACACGTAAATCAGCAGGATGAATTATTCAGGATGGAGGCTGCCTCCCATCCGCTATAAGCTCCAGTCGTGACGGGATGATGTCAGGAAGAGAAGAAGGGGAATAACGCCTGAACATAATTAATAATCTGAGGTTTTATCACCCGCTTCCCTGAGGTCAAAGGTCAGGGTTCCGAGTCGCTTCCATCTTTCAGGAGGAAGCTGACGTCAGGCGAACGTGACGATGACGAGCACATCACCAGGAAATTCTTCATGACGGTTTTGTGGTCAATAAATCATTTAATTATATTTAATTACATTTCATAGGGTTAGAAATAACTGAAGTGAATTCATTTATTTTTATTTACGCGTACGTTAATTGTAAAAGTGAAAACGCCAAAAACTCTTTGATTTTTAAAACACGTCTGAGAAACCTCAACACCTGGTCGTCCTGAACGCTGACTCATCACATCCTCGCCGTCCAAGAGGGAAATCATGAAAGCTGAGCACACAGGCAATTACCGGCTGACTACGCACGCATCACATCATCAACACAAAACCACTCCGAGTGAAAACTCGCCCTCATCCCTCACCGACCTCATTTACCGTCACCACAACCAACTGCCCCCACCACCACCAACACCACCACCACCACCCGGCCTGCTGATTGGACTGATCTCACTGATTGGGCTTCACTTACAAAAACAACAACAACAACAACATGTGGGAATCTGGCTTCAGCATTCCCAACATTCCACCCTGCCCTAATGCCACAATAACCATCTGCAATGACTAATTATTAACATGTTGCTTTTAAAAAGAGAACCGGAACACTCCCACCCCACCCCCCCACCTCACTGCGCTGGGGCCGACCCGTCACAACTTGTCAGGTAGTGACGGAACACGCGTTAACACACCTAGCTCGCAGGGCGGTGTGGAAACCTCGTAGCAGCGGAAGCCACGCGAGAAGGAACGAGAACTGCCAGGAACGGTTGATCTCATGGTTGTAGGGCATTAAAGCCGCGCTCCATAGCGGATCCCATCTTTAACACGCTGATGGGGATCAATGAGGTGATCGTTTATAGATTTACTATTAGCTAGAAAAAGTAGCTTTTATTCATTTTTATTTTATCTATCTATCTATCTCTCTCTCTCTCTCTCTCTCTCTCTCTCTCTCTCTCTCTCTCTCTCTCTCTCTCTCGCAAAAGATAAAAAAAAATCCTGCAAGACACAAAAAGTTCAAGGGCAAAAATAGAAAAAAAAATTTCCTGACCTCAACAATTTTCTGTATAGCGTCAGCTTTTATATGAAACATAAAACAAGAAGTGGTGAAACGGTTTTTACAGATGAAGGGTTTTATAGATTGAAAAAACTAAGGAAAAAAAAGTAAAAGACAAGACTGTAGAAGAGATGATTGTGGAGAACGAATAATTGTTGTTGTTTTTTTATTTTTAATAAATGTTAAAATGTTAGATGTTTCTTTGTTAAGAAAACACACACAGCACTATTGAAAATCCTCTTTACGTGAATCTCTTTTGTATTTTGTGTCAACACATGATTATTCTTCAATCTGACTTAAACTGAATAAACGTGATGTTAAAGATCAAAAAATTTCTCTCTAGCTAACAAGCTAGCAGGCTAGCTGTACGTGTTTATCCACAGTGAGACGCTAACAGATGCTAACAGATGGGGCGGTCGTTGCCTGTCAACCTATAAATTAAACTAACGGTTGAGAGAGAGAGGAGGGGGGAGAGAGAGGACTGGGGAGAGCGGGGGGGAGGGGGTGGGGCGCGCGAGAGGGGTTGAAAAGGTAGAGTTCGCGCTGCATCCTGGGTACATAAGTCCGCAGTGATGCTGGCCGCCTGTTGTGTGGACTGGAAACCAAAGTAAAGTAACCGGGGGAGGGTCGCTGACAAGGCGGGGAGGGGGGGGCCTTTCCCTGACTCACAATGCGTCTTTCAGGCTGTTGAACGGGTCCCGGGCGGCGATGAGCGAACTTCAGCGGCGCTGCTGCAGCGGAACGACACACTGTTGAGCACCCCGAAAACGAGTCGCCGTCGGCGGGAGGGAGAGCCGCCGTCATGCCGCCGACCTGGAAATGGTAGCCTGCCGCGGGGCGCGCGCCGGGAAGGACCATCATGGTCGAGAGGAGCAGCAAATTCTTGTTGATCGTCGTGGGATCCGTGTGTTTCATGCTGATCCTCTACCAATACGTGGCTCCAGGGGTGATCAATTTCAGCTCCCCGCGCGGTTATTTCACGGAGGAGGACGAGGGGGACATCTTCCCCACTCCGGACCCCCATTACGTGAAGAAATATTACTTCCCCGTGAGGAATCTGGCGAGATCCATCGACTTCCAGATGAAAGGGGAGGACGTGATCGTGTTTTTGCACATCCAGAAAACCGGGGGGACCACGTTCGGGAGGCACCTGGTCCAGAACGTCCGCCTGGAGGTCCCCTGTGACTGCAGACCGGGCCAGAAGAAGTGTACCTGCTACCGGCCCAACCGCAAGGAGACCTGGCTCTTCTCCCGGTTCTCCACCGGCTGGAGCTGCGGCTTACACGCCGACTGGACCGAGCTGACGAACTGCGTCCCGGGGGTCCTGAACAAGAAGGAGAACACGCCGGAAAACCAGAGGTGTGTGTGTGTGTCTGTGTGTGTGTGTGTGTGTGTGTCTGTGTGTGTGTTTAATATTTTTAAAATATGAAGTTATTTTTTTAGTTTTTTTGTTTTTCAGGAAACAACCTGAAAGGAAAAAACGAGTTTTGTTGTGGCTAGAAATGTTTTTTTTTTATTAGAATTGAATCATTTTAGGGCCAAATAGACTACCGTAAAATCACAAATCTTTTTTTTTTTTATACATATAATCCCATCTGTATATAATCCCTAATTTATTAATATTCTTTTGTGGATATTAACACAAATATCCACAAAAGAATCTAAACTTTACTAGAATAAACATCAATTTGTGGTTCATCCACACCACAAATAAAAAAAAAAAAAGAAGAAAAAAGAAAGCAGATGAATGAAAGATGATTTTTATCCGTGCCCACAAACACCTTAAATCTCCTGGGGGGTGATGATGATGATGATGATGATGATGAAGTCTTCCTCCTCTCTGGGTGGGACGTTGCCGTTGAAGTAACAATAGAACGGCGGCATCCTCCCAGAATCCCAGAATAGTGAGCTGATGAGGGATGGATGCTCTTCCAGCCCCCCCCCCCCCCAGAGTGGATTCATATCATGCTTGGTGTGGGTGGGGGGGGCGTTTCCATTCTGTAATAATCGTTGCGCTGATGAAGAGGTGTCGAGACATGATGAACGTTCTTATTAGATTAGAAACAATTTCCTTTCCCACGCCCCCCCCCCTTTTCAATCCTCAGCGGTACTGATAGTTATATCAGCATTCAAACCCCCCACCCCCACCCACAAACACACACACACACACATACACACACTTGTTGGTGGAGTGCGTGTCTTTATGTTTCTCAGACTGGTGTGTGTCTGTGTGTCTGTGTGTGTGTGTGTGTTTTATTTATTTTTGTACGATGAAAAAGTCAGAAATATTTCTGGAGGGGGGGTCAGGCCTGGGCAGGGCCAGTCTGGGCCGGTAGGGGGCCAGGGGGGGACCCCGCGGGGGGTTGGCTCCGCTGTAATCCATGTGATTATCACTGCTGGGACACTCACACACACACACACACACACACACACACACACACACACACACACACACACACACACACACTGGTGTGTGCTGCTGGCGGCGCTCTGGACTGCTGTTTACCCCCCCACGCCCCCCCAGTCGGAGGTGATAACGTGTCCCGTCGTTCCACACGCCGTGCCCAGAAATCGCCGTGGATGCAGGATAAACATCCTTTCAGCGGCTTCTTGGTGTGTGTCTGTGTGTTTGTGTGTGTGTCTGTGTGTTTGTGTGTGTGTGGACTTGTAGCCTCAGGTTTGAACTCTCCTGTCGCTCCTGATGGGCGGAGTTTACAAATCACCGCCATGAGGAACCGGAATCTCCTGCGTTTTGTTCCTTTTTCTTTTCTTTTGTTCTCTTCCATCTTCATGTCTTTACAAGTTCAAGTCTTCATCTCCCTAATGGTCAGGCTCCTTGTTCCATCGCCATGGCGATGCATCATCAGGAGGGGGGGTGCGGCGCAGAAAACGCCACAAAGATCTTGTGTGTGTGTGTTTGTGTCCACAGAACGGCGGCGAGGGATCCCTCGCCGATGAAGATGAGCTTCCTGTCGTTTTACTTCCTGTTCGGTCTTTATGTTTCGTTTGGGTGGGTGTGGGGGGGGGGGTGTGGTGATGAAGCAGAACAAACAGTCTCTATCTAGTAATCCATGCCCTCCCCTCCCCCCCCCAGCAGCACAGATGACATCCAGCAGCTGTGTTCTAATCCAGCTGTGACGTGTGAATTTTACACAAACGTGTGAAACGCTGCACAGATAAAAATTTGGCATCGGGACCATTTTCACCAGCGTTTAGGACACGCCCACTATGGTTGGGGTTTAGGACACGCCCACTATGGTTGGGGTTTAGGACACGCCCACTAGGGTAAGGTTTTAGGACACGCCCACTATGGTTAGGGCTTAGGACACGCCCACTATGGTTAGGGTTTAGGACACGCCCACTATGGTTGGGGTTTAGGACACGCCCACTATGATTGGGGTTTAGGACACGCCCACTATGGTTGGGGTTTAGGACACGCCCACTATGGTTGGGGTTTAGGACACGCCCACTATGGTTGGGGTTTAGGACACGCCCACTATGGTTAGGGTTTAGGACACGCCCACTATGGTTAGGGCTTAGGACACGCCCACTATGGTTTAGGACACGCCCACACGGTGGAAAAGCAGAACTAGAATTTTTAGTTGAGATTTAATCTCATGAACGTCCTTCATTCTTTTCTCCTGGGTGAATTGGCTGTGGATTATTTCTTACTGCCTCGATGACACCTGTCACTCAACCCGCCATGCGGCGTGGATAAGCCCCGCCCATCAGAGGAATGCCAGAATGGGTCCGACTTTTGTTCTGCTATTGTTTCCTTCTGCCGAAAACAACGCCGTCACACATTTCCTCCTTTAAGTGTTTTAAGAAAGATTTTTTGTTTGTTTTTTAACACGTTCCTGTTGGGGGTGTGGAGCCGCCTCCCCCCATTTGGAGCCTTTTTATTGTTTGCTGATTGTGCAGAATTAAACACGCCAGTTTTTTCAGAGTGTTTCTTTTTCAAAGCTGCATCAAAAGGTGGTTTTTTTTTTTTTCTTCTCAAGGCATTCAAATAATTTAATTTTTCTTTTTTAAAAAAATTTTAAAAAATTTAATTTCATTTTGATCATAAATTACGTCATAAAAAAACAACGCAACAACAGATTGACGAAAGTGTCTGCTTTAGTGGGACGGACATTAAGCGGTGATGGCGGTGGGATGAATGGTTCGCCGCGGAGACACGCCGCCCATTTGATGGGTGGGGGGTGATATGGTATCGAGATGAAGTGCATTGTGGGAGATAAAAAAAAAGAGACAAACTCCCGTTCGGGCTGTGATCCACTCGGAGTGGATTTGTCATCCCACACCTCTTCTATCGGTTTGAATGTTCTTCACGGATCCTGTGAGACGCGCACACACACACACACACATACACACGGGGCCCCAGATATCGGGGCCTCTAATTGGTCGAGGAGATTCCTCTTTGAGCGGCGCGGCGTTCAGATGGCGTTGGCCATCTGGCGCGTATGTCTGCGTGTGATTTTAATCCCAGTGTGTCATAGAGCATCTTGGTGAGCAAAGTGATGGGGCTAATTTTACAGCCTACCCCATTTTCTCACCCCCCACCCCCACCCCCCCCATTCATCCCTGATGTTGCCGCCCTCCAATCAAACGGCGGCCTGTTCCTCGCTCCGCGGCGTTCCAGAGGGCTCCCTCTCTACCTCCTTCACGTTCCCTCTCACCTCGTCCTCTCTTCCCTCCCTCCCCTCTTCCTCTTCGCGCCCCCCCCCCCATCTGAGCGTGACTGCTGCATTAGAGGAAATGTCTTTTCATGGAAGATTTGCTGCAATTTCCAAAATGGCTGCTTTGCCTAATGGACAAGCGCCTCGGTTCTAATGAATGATTACATGTGTGTGGTGGTGGGGGTGTGTGTGTGTGTGGGGGCGGGATGGGATGGGAGGGGGGGGGGAGATATGAGGAGGACAAGAGGAGAACTGTCAGGGAGATAAAACATGGTGGGTAGAAAACATTTAGTTTCATTGCTGGGGAGGGGGCGATTCGATTAGCACGCCTGTCGAGCGGCGGACTATACCCGCCTTTCACTAGGAACGCTCCGCATTCTCCTCACGCACGCTAAGCCCCGCCCACACACACACACCCCTCCCCCAATCCAGCCAGGATCCAGACGAAGTCCAGGACTTCGTTTTTGGCGTTCCTTTGCCCGTGTGTGTGTGTGCGTGCGTCCGCGTGTTGCCAGGCAGGTTGGTGTTAATCCAATCAGATTAGGCGGGTTTAAGCGCCGGCGGCCGGCCGCTCCA
Organism: Antennarius maculatus; assembly: GCA_013358685.1. Lineage (NCBI taxonomy): Eukaryota > Metazoa > Chordata > Actinopteri > Lophiiformes > Antennariidae > Antennarius > Antennarius maculatus. Next base: position 18,591,237 of record CM023621.1, on the reverse strand, counting down.
AAGCCGGTTACGCGCCGCTCATCCCGCAACGTTCCAGCATTCCCGACAGACATTCCCCAAAGCCGGCATTCCCCCCGGTTGTTAGCTGAGCCCAGATCACCTTCGCTTACTGGGTTTAGTGGGAACCAGGCTGTAATTGGGATTAACAGGAAGTAGGGGAGGGGGAGGGAAGGGGGGAGGATGTTGATATTCAGTGTCGGGATTAACGTATCGGATTTTGAAAATCCAATAGGATCTATCGTTTTGTTTGTTTGTTGGCTTGTTTTGTTTGTTTACTGCGTCCGGTGGCAGCTTCAATCCGAGTAAATCGGGTTTTTGTAAGTCGGAGTTTGTTTAAACCGTCTATCCCAAACTTGTTTACGACGCATTTAAATCCCTTCTTTTTATTGTTGTTTTTTTAAAAAATCCAAGTTGACATAAATGAGACTCTGGAGTTGGTTGGTTGTGACCTCATCACCGCCACGTGAGGTCACCTCGGACCAACCCGAGGGGCATCATCCGGCGCCGTTTTTCCCGCCGCCATCAGCTGTTCCAGTCGATCAGGGATGCAGATTACGACGGATCCGGCGCTGAATAATGCATCTCGTCGCCGTTTCCGGCCCGGTTAAGGATGCCACCGCCCGCCATCGATCCGTTGTTTCGCCTCGCTGCATTTTAACGCCGCAGACGCCATCAGGATCCTCCTGGTGGTCGGTGACGGCTGTGAGTCCTCAGTATTGATCGGCCGTTATGGATCGGAGAATGTTTTTCAGTGACGGATAAAACCTGAAAGACGGCGGAGCGATGGGGGGTGGGAGGTGGCAAGAAAAGCAAACGTGATGTGGAGCCTGTGTGACCCCCCCCCCCCACATACAGAAAGGCACACACCCACCACCATCTCCAGTGGGACATTTTTACCCGACCCGTGTGGACAGATGCCCACACAGCAAATGATTAGCGACCATTAAGATGCTACGCCGCAGGATTACTGATTAGCCTAGCCTAGCGTTAGCCTTGCTAGTTAAATGCTAATGATTAGTGGGCGTTTCTATGGTGACTAATGAGCGGCGCAGCTACGGTAGGCTCTCTATGAGAATGGGATTACCAGCTATTAATCAGACGGGGGGGGAGAGTCATTAGCGGCGCCGTCGACGGTCCGGGTTTCTAAATCCGGTCTTGTGTGTCTTTTTCCCCATCATAACCCCCCCCCCTCCATGGATGGGGGAGGACTGACAGAAAATGGAGATCATCTCCAGAAACAGCCCCCCCCCCCATGTCTCTTCCTGTCCCTGACTGGGACGAGTCCGTACAGGAAACGACGCGGAACGCCGTCCCATCAGCCGCAGCCTCGGAACCGTCGGATGACAAACTAATTATGTGTCGGTTTGTCCCCGTTGATGAATAAATGCATCGACTGGCGAGGCGATAACGTGTCGGTGGAAGCGTGTTTGAATCCGTGTGGGATGGAGGCGTCCCGCGAGGTTGTGGGGGGGGGGGTAGTGTAGCATGTGAACGAAGACGGGAGGCCGACAGGCGTGTTAATTGAATTGTGGGAAGAAATGCAAATCCCATACTGCCTCTTTGGGGGGAGGAGTGTTAACTGATTGGAATGCTCTCTCTACACACACACACACACACACACACACACACACACACACACACACACACACACACACACACAGAAGAATTATTACCAAAAGATCTGACATCATTCCTGAAAATCCGGGGATTCTGCCTGGTTTTCCCGCGTCTCACGTTCCCAGGTTGTCAGGTGACCGGAAAGAATGTCATCCCAATGTGTTTTTTTTTTTTTTTAATCTTAATATGTATCCCATGATTCAGTTGGGATATTTTCGTTGCGCTTTACGGTCCGGCGACGGTTAAACCTGGAGTCGGAGCTCGGAGTTGTGTTTTTGGGATTAGCGCTGAAGTTTCCAGGTTCAAGTTTCACTGAATCTCCGGTTGTCTTGTTTAATACTTGTTTTATTGTGTTTAGTCTGAGTCTTATTCCAAAATAAAATCCAAATTGATGTATAAAATTTCGGAATTGAAAATAAAACACACAAATGATCGAGAACTTCTTCAACGGTGACCAAAAAAAGTAAAAAAAAAAAAACCCGTCACGGCTGCCGTTGTTAAAGCGTTATCTTCTGCACTGAAGGCGTGAAAAATACAATCAGTTGTGCTTAAAAAAAAAGAAAAAAGCTACTTATGATTTAGCTTCTGAAGTTTATTAGCGTCGCGGTGATTTTAAGGTTCGTAATTCTGAAATCAACAGAACCCAAACGCATCGTTTGTGTTCCAAAACGCCGTGGAAATCCATCACTGGAGATCCTCAGATGTTTTTCTCGGCGTGTTTGTCGTCACGCCTGGACTCTTTGCGATCAGACGGGAAACACGCCAGCGACGGGTTCTAGCCGAGCTCGCCGCTTCCGTCTGGCGCCGCCGCCCCCCCCCCCCCCGAATGTGCAGAAATCGTGTCATCCCTGCAGCCGCCACAAGCTTTTATTTTGTGGTTTGGCCCGTTTGTGGACTCAAACTCTGATTCGCTCCAGATGACCGCGTCCGCCGCAAACGCTTCAGAGTCGATCGTTTCTGGCTTCGCTTCCTCCAAACCTTTTAATTGCATCTTGCTGAGGTCGGGGTCAATAATGTAAATGTTGCCCCTTAATCGGCTGGCGAGGGTGTCAAAGGCGCCGCCTTGTGGGAAAAACCTCATCGCTGAGTCAACCTTGAGTCAAAAGTAGGACACGCCCCTCCCGTGATGGCTCCGATTGGCCGCTGGGAGACGACGGGAGCGCCGCCCCGCCCAGCAAAGGTCAACATCAACACTAATCTAGCTGCACTATTCTTAGCGTCTCCTCACCTTTGTCTCATCGCTCTGCTTCCTCCTCTTCCTCCTCCTCTTCGTCGCCCCACACGCCATCCTGAATCTGGGTCACGAGTGCGTAGATTTCACCTCTTCCTCCTCTTCCTCTTTGTTTCCCATTTGTCAAAGGAAACTTTTGAAAAACCTTCATCATCCTCCTCCTCCTCGCCGCCGTCGTTTCGGATTCCCGGCACGTGTCGGCTTCCTCCCGGAGAGAGGAAGTGATGCGTCAGGATGTGCTTTTATCTGCCACTGATCTGATCTGATGTGAGAATGAGATAAGAATGGCGGCGATGGGGAGGCGGGGGGGCGAAGAGTGTCGTGTTCGCTCACTGTGGTGGTGCTGGTGGTGGGGGGGGCCCTGGTTTTTTTTTATGCCCCGACACAAATATCTGGTTTCAGCTGCTAAATAATAAAAAAGATTCCGACCCCATCCAGAGACAGAAACTAAACCCCCACCTGCTCGTCATTTAATATCATTTATTTGTGTCGTGTAACAATAGATTGGGTTGAACACGAAGTTTCAAACCCCCCCCCCCCGTTCTGGGATCCCGTCGGAACGCTACAACCTGCCTGAGAAAAGAAAGGTCACCAACACGCGACCCTGAGGGACGCCACCACCACTTACCTAACATTAAAAATCTGCAGCACCAACAAAACGGATATTCTGGCTTTTATTTGTCGTTGTTTTTGAAAGATAACGCTCAGAAATGTCCATTTTTATGACACGAAACCCGACAAAGAGTTGGGTTTGCGGTTGAAATCCCGTCGCGTCGATGGCGCCTCGGTAAAATAGAAGACAAGTCTCATCAACAAATCATCACTATTCCCTCACATCTTACTGCGTTTTTTTCCCTGATGTTAAAGATGTGGCGTGGCGTGGCGGCGGCGGCGGTCCGAAAACATTTGAACGGATCACAAACACATGCGAAAGGAAACAAAAACACTCGGGTTGTAAAAAAAACAAAACGGCTAATCATTGACAGGAGGCGGCGGCGAGCGAAAACAAAAAGACTGTGATGCTAACGAGAAACCAAAAAGTCATAAAAGATGGAGCCGGAGGTTCTGCGTCGCCATGGCGATTAAGGAAAGCAACCAGAGGCATTTTTTTGTGTCCATCCTGCCCCCCCCCACCCCACCCCCTGAGCTTTTACGTAATGCTGACCTTTTTATCGAGCAACGCCATCCAAATACCTCCAGGCGCTCGGCGCAACAATCTGGCCTCCGTCTCAGTTTGACGTTATCCCGCCTTGAATATACCCCCCCCCATCCCAATCCCCCCCCCCCATCCTGTTCCTCTCTTCTTCCTTCCTTTTCTCCCGTCGCTCTCTCGCCATCTTTTGTCCCGCCGTCTCTTCACGCTCGACCGGCCCTCGCCGTGACTCTTGACTTCAAAAAGCTTCCACTTCATTCATCAGTCAGTCATCGGCGAGGGAGGGGGGCAATTCAGGGCTCCGCTAAAAGAGAGGGAGGGGACGGGGAAAGAGTGTATAAAAAAGAAAAGAGAGAGGGGGTGTGAAAAGAGGGCACTAGAGAAAGGGGATCCGCTCTTGACCGCGGGGAACTTGGGGGGGGGGGGGGGGGTCACAAAAGCAAAAAAAAGACCCAAACACTTTTTTTTGTGTGTGTGTTGGTCACATGATCCTGTCCTCTTTTTTTTTTTCTTTCTTTCCATCCATCTCATCTTTCTTCATTCCTTTCACCGGAGCCGGCTGTACAAAGTGTGTGTGTGTGTGTGTGTGTGTGTGTGTGTGTGGGGGTGGGGGGGGGGGGGCGTCCCGGCCTGTTTTTTTAGCGTTAGCGTGTCGTTCATCATGTCTTCTCCTCTTTGCTCGCTGACATTCTCCCTCTTTTCCGTCCCTCTCCGTTGTACGAGTCGGTTTTTCAGGTCAGCGGGAATTGCGACACACACACACACACACACACACACACACACGCTTTCTTGTGAAGGTGCGTCGCTCTGTTGGCTTTCCGTCTGGCTTCTTCTTTTTTTTTTTTTTTTTTTGCGTCTTCATTACTTGTTTGTTTGTTTTCCTCCCTCCTGTAAAAAAGTTCGGGGGAGTGAACGCCGTTCGCTCGCCTCAGACGGCGTCGTGGGCGTTCAGTCGCCGCACAAAAAACAGCGGCGGGTTCTTTTTGTCGAGTCTTTTTCACTCGGGGTTAACCGCCGGGGGCTCAACAAGCCTGCTTTTTTATTTTTTTAAAGCCTTTTTGTGAGACTTCTGGTGTAAAAACGTTCAGAAAAGGTAGTCGGATGATTCTGCTTTCATTTAGCCAACAAAAGACTTTAATTACCTTTTTTCATCCTGTAGAAGAAAATTCTACATTTTTAAATGTTCCGACTTGATTCTGCTAGCAAAGATTATCGACCCTGGAAAATGCGAATCCAAAAAAAATAATCCTAAATAAATCATCTGTGATGGGATGTGAGCCAAACAGACTTTATTAACCACCGTAAAGACGCCATAAATAAGTCAAAGGGGAGCGGTTAGCGGACGGAATGGGAGTGGGGGGTGGGGGGGGGGGCGTGCTACAACACGCCTCGCACATACATGCACGGACACGCCGGGCTGTGAGGCAGAGAAAGGGATTAATGATGGGGGGGGGGGGGGGGGTGTCCGAGGAAGAGTGAGGAACGCTGAGGGGTGAGAAGGTGAAGGAAAGTATCTCCTCCTCCCCCCCCCTAAAGGAATGTTAATCAGCGTAAAGGGGCCGGCGCTTTAACCGTTTCAGAGGCCGTGTGTGTGTGTGTGTGTGTGTGTGTGTGTGTGTGTGTGTGTGTGTGTGTGTGTTGGGGTATAAAGGTGTGACACGGCGTCCACACCCAATGACATCAGACGTTGCCGTTAGCGACCGACGCCGTCGTCGATACGATGGAGACGATCAAACATTCCCGTTTCCGTCTCTTCTTCTTCTTCTTCGTTGGTTGTTTAGCGGGAGCAGCTGTCAGGCTGTTCAAAGCGTGGATCCACACCTGCCTTTCACCCCCCCCCCCACCACCACCACCACCCCCCATCTCAAAGAGAGGATTCTGTTGCCGCCGTGTTAACTTTGGCAGACAAACACACGGAGTTGTCAGGAAACGGCCAGAGGATCCAAATATTTTCACGACCAGCTGTGATCTTAAAAAAAAAAAAAATCCGTTGCGTGGTTCAGGTTTTTACCCGGCGCTGTGAAGGCGCCAATGGGGCCCCCGGGGGCCCCTGGAGGGCATCGCTACCAACAATAACATCATCATTCTGTTCCTTCTGCGCATGGATCACCCGCTTTCGACGCGGGTTGCATCACGGGTGGTCGCGAGAAATTCAATTTTCACTCCTATAAATAAAAACGAACCAAAAAAAAAAAAGGCGGGATTTAAAAACAGCGACGATCTGATTGGGTTAAAATGACTGGAGGGGTTTTCCTTCTGTCTGTATTTTTGTTCAGAGTCTTTAACGTGTTTAGACGCCGTCTGGATTTTAATTTATAAAAGAAAAAAAAAATGACAGCTTCAGGTAACGTGCGAATAGCGGCCCCCGTATGGAACAGTTGCTTGACAAAGGGCTGCTCTGCCCTGCGTTTTGCCTGACAGGCCCGCCGGACTCTTCTCCCACTCGTCCTCCACGTCTCACTTGAACGGATACATTTCGCGGGTCGCCGGTCGGACACAAAGCCCCGTCGGATCACATCGGTTTCCTTGAACCCACGTCGTTTTTACGCCTTAATCGCTTGAGGCGGCGTTTTCCGACTGGGACTCTCCCGTTCTTTCACTTGATTGGGTTGCATCACCAAGTGGGCGGGGCAATTCCTCCCGGGTGGATTCAGCGTCGCGAGAAAGTTCGCCGTCAGGTTTCCCCTCGTGTGGATGACCTCATCACGCAGTCGGGTCGGCGTGAACGAGTAATCTTCTTCCTGTGAGGAGGAGGAGCAGCGTGATGAAGAGCAGCTCTCGCTTCCCTCCTGGGGGGTGTGTCCTGGACTCCCCCCACCTCCCCTGCTTCTGTCTGCGAAGCATTGTGGGATACGGACTGTTCACCTCAGACACCTTTTTGTTATGGGGGGTTAAAGAAATGGGACACATTACCCTCCAGGGGTTAAATGACGGGGCAGAGCCCAGAAGGGATTGGGATGAGTTTGCCCCCCCACTGCCCCCCCCCCTCGTATCAGACAGGAAATCGATCCAGGATGGCGTGATCGCTCCAGGATCCGATGCTGCCGTCTAATGATTACATGGTTTAACTCCGTTATCGCCACCGGTTGTGCTGCCCGACGCCGACGCTCATTAACCGTTTCCTCTCCACCGTGACCTCTTCCTCCTCCTCTTCCTCCTGCAACAGGTAAGGACTTCTTGTCAGACCTGTTTGTCGAAATCACAGTCCAGTTTGGACAATCCTTACACGTTTTGCAGCTTTACACACACATACACACACACACACACACACACACACACACACACACACACACACACTCCATGTGTGTTGATTTACTGCTCTGGTGTTGATTTACTCAACCGGTTAAATGTTAACGTGACTTTGAAGGTCTGAAGGTCTTTGTGTGTGTGCGTGTGTGTGTGTGTGTGTGTGTGTGTGTGTGTGTGTGTGTGTGTGTGTGTGTGTGTGTGTGTGTCTGTTGGTACCAGATGGGAATGGCCTGCTCCCTCTTTGCATTCATGCAGCCTTTGGGACCCATTTGTATGTGTTTGAATTCTTTATAAACACATTCCGTGTGTGTGTGTGTGTGTGTGTGTGTGTGTGTGTGTGTGTGTGTGTGTGTGTGTGTGTGTGTGTGTGTGTGTGTGTGTGTGTGTGTGTGTGTGTGTGTGTGTGTGTGTGTGTGTGTGTGTGTGTGTGTGTGTGTGTGTGTGTCAGTCTGGCTGTGCGATCACCTTTAAGGTGTTGTTTTCTCTTGGGCTCGTCTGAAGCTCTATTTTTCGATCATTCTTATTCCTCCTATTGTTATTCCTGATTCCCGTCCCTCCAGGCGCCGCCCCCCCCCCCACACACACACACACACAGCGATCAGAATCGGTTCCGATCTGAACGGGGCAGCTGGGAAATGGCCGAACTCAGGATTGTTTAAGCAGTTTGTTTAAGCTGCTGTTCCCTCATGTGGATCCCTCAGTGTTTCTTTCTCAGAGGGTTTGGTTCTCCTCGCTGCCTCTCACTCGTCCTCCTCCTCTTCACACACACACACACACACACACACACTCTTCCTCCTCTTCTTCCTCTTCCTCTTTGTTTTTCCTCTCTTCCGTGTCTCTAACCCACACAACAGCCCCCATCGCTCTGGGATCCGCAGCACAAACACTGAAATAATTTTGCTCCGCGGATCCGATCAGGGAAGTGTTGGTGATGGGACTCCTGGAAACTCAGAGTGTGTGTGTGTGTGTGTGTGTGTGTCGGGGGGGGGGGGGGGGGGGGGGGGGCAGACTCCCTTTCTTTTGCTCTGGCTTGTTTCACCTCCTGCAGGCCGGTTTCAACAGAAAGGAGGCGACCCAGATAGGAGGGGGGCGGGGGCGTGGAACGACTGGGGGGGGGGGGCAGCTGGGACACCTGCTTCATGTCAGTTCTCCGTCAAAACACACACACACACACACACTATTCCTCCTCCTCCTCCTCTTCCTCAAGCTGCCTTTTCTGTGTTTTCTGCACCCCCCCCCCCCCCCCACCAACACCACCACCACCCCTGAAACAAATGGACGAGGGAATATGAGGTGTAGGGGGGTAGAGGAGAATGTGTCACGCAGAGGATGGTGGTGGTGGGGGGGGGTCCTGTGTGTGTGTGTGTGTGTGGCACACGTGTCTGTCTGAGAATGTGTGTGTGTTTGAAGAGAGATTCTCAAACAGCATTATTAACTCATCTGGGTTTTGCATGAGTCTCAGCCCCTTTTCAGGCAACACACACACACACACACACACACACACACACACACACACACACACTCGGCTTTGCATCTTGACAGCTCCCCAGGCTCCCATCCTGGAAAGGCGAGACAGGAGAGTAGTGGAGCGAACCGGGATGGTGGAGGACCCGGGCATCCATCTCTGAGCCCCCCAGCTCAGTTAATACTTAATGCCAGCACGCACACACACTCACACACACACACACACACACACACGCGCAGCAGTCGCAATCATAAACACTGAGAACACACACACACACACACAGACGACGGTATGAAATATTCAGAGGTGCATGAAATAATGATGAACATTGATGGAATGAAGCTCGCTAATTTAACCGGGACCTTCTTCCCTTTGTTAGAGAGAGACGACACACACACACACACACACACACACACACACACACACACACACACACACACACACACACACACACACACACACACACACTCTTACAGAACACCAGTGACAGCTCACGGGCGCTACTGGGACGGTTTCTGAACCGAAAGTGTGTTTGTACATCAACCCTTCCCCCCCCCCACATCTGATTTTGTGTGTGTGTGTGTGTGTGTGTCTCCCTAGCAGTGGTGGTGGTGGGGGGGCAGCTCACCTGACTCCCGTCCGCCCTGACCTTCCTTTACACCGTTCGTTCCGACCTTTCGTCCCCCCCCCCCCCCCCCCCCCACGGAGCGACAAAGTAAAAGCGTGTGTGTCGAGCAGATTTTCCACTGATGTCAGCATCTGGAGGGACGTGTCACGCTGAAATGCTTCCCCCTACAACAACCGCCACCGCCATCACTGCCCCGCTCTCCTTTTGTTTTTTAGCGTTGCTGTCACGAAGCGGCGTAGGCGCGACAAACTGCTTCCTCCTATAGCAGAGAGAAATTTCCAATTTAGACAATTATTCCGGCGGCGACGCTTGGATTACAGTCAACTTGACTTTTTTTTTTTTTTTCCCAGAAACACTTTGGGGGGAAGCTTGAGAAAGCGGCGAGGACAGAACGCCGTTCAGATGATTGGTAATGACCTGAAACCGCCGGAGCTGAATTAAATAGCAGCGCTGCCCAAAAAAAAAACCCCCAAAAACACTTCAACGGGAAACTGTTCAAGTGATTCCGAAGGAAGGTCTTTGACTTGGGGGGGGTTCTAGAATGTCACGAAACGGGACGTTCTAGATCAGACTGGATCCGCTTCATCGTCACAAACTTGGCGAACGCCGTGTCGTCTGAGACGAATCAAAACCTAAAGCTTGACAAACTTTCCAGCCGCTCCCGAGCTGGAGGCTATAATTAGTTGAGGGTGTTTGAAGGCGTCTCTTGGCGTGATTTTGAACAAATACAGCGGTGCCTCTACTTACGAAATTAATCGGTTCTGGAAGAAATTTCGTAAGTAGAGACGAGTTTTCCATGCAAATGCCCTTATCAGTTCCAAAATCCAAAATTCAGACATAAATGTTTTATAAAGCATAAAAATGCATCAAAACATGTAACAAATACACGTTACGATTAGATTATTACACAATAAATGAGAGTTGTGCATAACGTAAAAAAACAAAGAATAAAGAATAATAATGATGGTCATTAACCTTTTAACTGCTGTCCTCATTGTTTTTTACCCTCTTTGGTTCATGCGCTCCTGCCTCACCATGAACAACAGAGTGAATTCCAGTCCTCCTTCTGAACTTCTCCAACCACCCACGCCATGCCTTAAACTCCTTAAACTTCCTTTTGTTTTAATAACGTGGTGATTGTAGATGCATTACGGCCATATTCTTTGGAGAGATCAACCAAACGCATCCCTTTTTCATGCTTTTCTATCATCTCTTGTTTTGTTTGTACGGACAAAAAAACTCTTTTTCTCCGTCTTTTCTTTTCCTCTTTTCTCCGTCACTTTCTCGGGGTCCATAGTGAATACTCTAAAAGTTCATATATTTACGTTAAACTATCAGAACACCTCAGTGTTGAGGCGTTTCGTAAGTAGAAAAATTTCGTATGAAGAGACGTCCGTAAGTAGAGGTACCAATGTACTCTAAATACACCGCATAACTTCCTGGTTCTTGTTCTCCGGGTGGGACTTTTTCCTCGAGGTTGAGCGACAGATTCCGATCCTGTGCTCCCGTCCAGAACCCCGCCAGCCCCCCGTTAGCCGTATGCTAACAGAACCGACACGTCAGGACTAGACTTAATCTACCTGCAGCTATTTCCTAATTTCCCCCCTCCCCCCTAATTTCCATTTCTAATATTATTCATTAACTTTTTTAAGACGAGATAATAATTTATTTTGTTTCAGTTGCATTATGGGGGATTTTCGGGCTCATCCTCTCCTTAAATGGAGTTTGTGTGTCTTGTGTTTCTCTGTCGTCCAAACGGTCGTTGGCCTTCGAATCTTAAACCCCCTCTGTGGGACCGCGGTCGATGCATCATCGCCCCCCCCCCCATCTATTTTTCCAGCTGCCCCCCCCACACACACACACACCCTTGCAGACCAGTGACCGTCTGGCGTCCATCCATGGATCTATGGGGACGCAATCGATAACTTCCTGTATCTGAGGTCGCCGCGCTTTAACCCCGCGGTCAGACTGACCTCCAGTGATGACACCTGCCCCGCCCTCACGCAACAGGAACGCGCTTGAAGCGTCATGTGACTTTTCAGGTTTAGCTTGTTACTCAATTAAGCTAAGTTAGCAATCAGCTAACTCGATAAGCTAAATACGCTACCGTCCCGCTAAAGCGGCGCCGCAGGAATAGATGAAAAGCCTCCAGTAGAATTCTCATTCTTCTCTGATGATCTACAGTAGAGTCGGGAGAGGAGGGGGGGTGGGGGGGGGCTTCAAAAGGATTAGAGCGGGGATGAATGCAACAAAGTGGTGGGGGGGTGAGATTACAATGAGAGCTTTGTTTCTGCGGCTATCGAGCTGAAGGTCTGTGCAGGGATCCATTATTCTTGCCTTGATGCTGCTGTCTCAGTGAGAGGTGGTTTGTGGCTCGGCATTGTTTCGGGGGGGGGTATCACTGCAGTGCTATTCAGCATAATTTAGCCGACCCCCCCACCCCCACCCCCCTCTCCTTTTTCATTGGGACTCTGCAATTACCTTCAGTGCTAAATCTCGGTTTGACAGCCGTAGCCGGAATGGGGGGGGGGGGGCTCCCCCACTCCCCCCCTCCACCTTCACTTCATCACAGCTTCCGGTTTTTGCCAAAAGGAAGCAACTCCAGTAGGGATGGAGGGGTGTGTGTGTGTGTCTGGTCACACGCTCGCACACACACACTCACGCACGGCAGCACCCCCCCCCCAGCTCCAGCTGTTCCAACCTCCATTAGAGGGACGCAACCCCCCCCCCTCTCACAAAGGGAGGGGCAGACATTCTAGACACTTCTGGATCTGCTTTCAGAGGTTTTTTACTGGAAATGGAAGTGGCGGGGGGGGGGGGGGGGGCGGCGAAGTAATCCCCGCTGCAGGGATGGGTGGGAGTTTGGAGGAGGGTTCCTGGGAGCAGGTGATGAATGTGAGGGGTGGTGGTGGTGGTGGTGGGGGGGCCTCCAGGAATGTCGGATGATATCTCCTCCCGTCTTAAAGAGGGCTGATGTGCGCTGCGACCCCCCCCCCCCAGGGGAAATCACAGGATCAGCATTCCTGCGGCGCCGCTCACCTTTGGTAAAACAGACCCTACAGGGATCCACACTCGCATTCCAATGGAACGCCTCCCCACCCCCAACGCTACATGACCATTAGGTGGAGAAATCTTCAAGTGGAATGTACCCCCCCCCCCGCCCCCCAGGCATGACGATGTAGGCTAACATCGGTTAGGCGTTTTCAGGTGATTCTCTTTCCGGCGTCTCGCCTCTTGTTTCGGTGTTTCCTGTTGTTCTGGGATGAACCTGCGTGGGCGGGCGAACAGATAATAGGTGTGTGTGTGTGCGTGTGTGTGTGAGGGGGGTACAGACACCTTGAGCTTTCAGCGTGGCGACCCTGAGTGGGAGGTGTGCAGGCGGGCTCTGATAAGGCGCTAACGGCTAACGACTGAATGCTAATCAGGCGCAGCAGACGGCGGCGCTGGCTGCTTCCTCTTCCTTCCCTTTCACCGTCCGTCTGTTCTCTTCTTCTCTTCCTTTGTTGCAGATTTGGTTGGAACATGAGGGAAGACACTTGTGGGGATGTTTCCGTGTGTGTGTGTGTGTGTGTGTGCGTGTGCGTGTGTGTGTGTGTACATTGAGTCGTCGCGACTCCCTCCATATGGAGGCTCTTCATTTGCATGGATTGTTCCCTTGGCACGCCGTCTCCGGGTGGATTTAGCTACGGTATCTCACACGCCGAGTGAACTCCGACCTGTAGACTCAGTCGATCATTTCCTCTCCCGGCTGCACATCCCGCCTCGTCGTCTGATCCCGGGATTTGCTCGGGATTCTCCAGGATTCACCCTTTTTTATCTGGCGGGGCTTGGATCGCCCTCCAACTTAAGAATATTGGCTCAAAGACATCACAAAGCGATCCAATCAGGACGATTCCACCTCTCACGCAGCGGAGGTATAATTTTCCTCGCTTGCTGGGAAAATTTACAGCCGTTAGAATCCACATGTAATCGGTGAGATCACCGCAAACACGGGTGTTACTATTGCAAAGGAAGAAAGAAACCGATTAGATGTTCACAGGTTGTAATCAACTCGATTGTCCCCTGAGGTTTCACCTGAACGCAAAAACATCGACATGAAAATGGAACAGTGCGGAAAAACAGTCGGCGGGAGGCAAACGATGGACGCGATGGAACAGGAAGTTACAGTAAAACATCAGCGGCGGCATTTTTGCCTCACTTTCGCTGGAATCCAGCTTTAAATCGATCGGAACATTCGGTCACGCGAGCCGATCCCAGGACGTCGATTCAGAAAAGTGTGTTGTGGTTTTCCTGTCAAGGAAAACAATTCAAAGTTGGGGGCAGGCAAACGAGCGTTTCCAAGCAGAATCCCAGGCTGAGTGGACTAATCTAAAGAATTTCAACCCAAAATATTTGGCCTGGAGTTCGACTCCAGCCCTGGAATGTTTGTGCTCCTCGTCCCGCCGGACAGTTTTTACAATCCCAGCGGTGATTGATGAGGACGGCGTTGCACAACGAGAACAGAAATTTGTTGCCCGTTGTTGCAAAAGAGGGGAAACTTTCCAGCTGTTTTTTTTTTTTTTGCTTTCTCAACGTTAAAAAAAGTCTTCCATTACCTCAGAGCGACGCCTCTTTCCAGTCCCTTTACATCCACCAGGTCCCCGAAAGCCTCTTCCGTCATCGGGTTGATCGCACCGGACCAGTAAAGGGAATGTTTCTGCCTCTGTCGGAGTTCGACTTTGACCCTTTCCCCTGTTTACTTTCTACTCGGCGCAGAAGATAAACACGTCAGCCGTGATGCATAGATGTTTCCAAGAGCCGTTCGCTCGTCGTCTTTTTCCGTTCGTTCTTCCACTGCAAATAAAACCCAGAGGTTTTTTTTTTTTTTTTTTTTTGCATCGGCGAACGAGGTGAACGCGCAGATTTCACGCCAAGTCAAATCAGGTGGCACAAATTACACGCGGCGCAGCTGACGCGCTCAAAGGCTGCCAGGCTCCAGATTCATTTAGCGCGTAGTTATTGATGCTAAATCGCTGCAAATACTGATGAATGCGTTTATTCTGGCTTTGAATTCAGGATGAATACGTCTGGGCGGGGCTTCAGCTAAACGCCTGATGGTTTCTGATACCACAGGTGCGTTTTGAAGCTGACACACACACACACGTGGACGTTTTCCGTCCACTAGCTTGTAGCGGTTAGCTTCTGAGCGTGTGTTAGTGCCGTGCTACCCGTTTTATTCGTCCTGCCCTCCTTCTTTCGGCCACAGATGCAGCCTGAAATCACGTCTGTCACACTGGCCTTAATCTCAGGGCGAGCAGCTGCAAGTCGATTGTGTGTGTGTGTGTGTGTGTGTGTGTGTGTGTGTGTGTTTTATGTCGTGTGAACAAATGAAATGGCCGTTAGATTCCTCTGTTCTAGTATCTGGATGTTTAAGAGGTTTAAGCTTCTGGTCAGCGGCGAATCAAAGAGACGTTAAACCACCTTCAGAGATCTCCCTGCTGCCCCACCCCACCCCGCCACCCCCACCCCCCTTGAAAAGAATGTCAACTTTTAATTTTCTTGTATTGATTGTGTGACCTTTTGGATTTTGAAGCGAAATGATTCCATGAACTTTACCTCCGAGAAACAAAGAGAGCAGATTTCAAATTCTGAAACTATTTGAGAAAAAACTGTTTCTAGAAGGAAGGAAGGAAGGAAGGAAGGAAGGAAGGAAGGAAGGAAGGAAGGAAGGAAGGATGCCATAGTCTTAAATGGTGTCTGCTTGAGTTACGCTAGAAGACAATGGGGTTCTTTCACACTCACACACACACACACACACACACACACACACACACACACACACACACACACACACACACACACACACAGAGGTGTTCTGTCTAGAAATCTGTTGTTGCTCCTGTTGCACAATGTTTGGCTGCTATTATTTCATTACCCCCCCCCCACTCCCACTCCCACTCACACCCCCCTTCCTCTCCACCCATCCACTGGTTTCTGCTTTTAATTTGGCAGCATGTTTTTGTCAGACTGATTGGTGTGTGTGCGTGTGTGTGTGTGTGTGTGTGTGTGTGTGGCTAACTTTAGCTGTGAAATCCGTCTGAGCTGCGGCTGCATAATGAGAGACGACATCGGGACAAAAACCGGGAACGTCGACCGTATTCTCCAAGTCTCTGGAACCCCCCCCCCAACCCCAACCAGAACCCCCCCTTCCAGCCAGCCTCATTAGCCCCATGGCCCCTCTAAACAGGTGGGGCATGTTTGGCTCAGCCCTCTGACATGCAGTCAGGCTTAATTGGGCTTGGAGGACACCCCCCTCACCCACTAACCCCCCCCCACCCAGTCACTCAAGCACTCCCCCATCCTCCCCCTTTACTCCCCTTCATTCTTGGGGAGTCAATTGTCCCTCCCTGATTCCCCAGTGTGAGTTGATGGCCCCCAGACCAGAGATGGTACCCCCCCTTCCTTACTCCTCAGACATGAATGTCTCCTCCCCTCACCTCCTCCTCCTCCTCCTCCTCACACATCTCACCTCCTCCTCACACGTCTCTCCTCCTCCTCACACGTCTCACCTCCTCCTCACACGTCTCACCTCCTCCTCCTCCTCCTCCTCACACGTCTCACCTCCTCCTCACACGTCTCACCTCCTCCTCACACGTCTCACCTCCTCCTCCTCCTCCTCCTCACACGTCTCACCTCCTCCTCACACGTCTCACCTCCTCCTCACACGTCTCACCTCCTCCTCACACGTCTCACCTCCTCCTCACACGTCTCACCTCCTCCTCCTCCTCCTCCTCACACGTCTCACCTCCTCCTCACACGTCTCACCTCCTCCTCACACGTCTCACCTCCTCCTCACACGTCTCACCTCCTCCTCACACGTCTCACCTCCTCCTCCTCCTCCTCACACGTCTCTCCTCCTCCTTACACGTCTCTCCTCCTCCTCACACGTCTCTCCTCCTCCTCACACGTCTCTCCTCCTCCTCACACGTCTCACCTCCTCCTCACACGTCTCTCCTCCTCCTCCTCACACGTCTCACCTCCTCCTCCTCACACGTCTCACCTCCTCCTCCTCACACGTCTCTCCTCCTCCTCACACGTCTCACCTCCTCCTCACACGTCTCTCCTCCTCCTCCTCACACGTCTCTCCTCCTCCTCCTCACACGTCTCACCTCCTCCTCCTCACACGTCTCACCTCCTCCTCCTCCTCCTCACACGTCTCACCTCCTCCTCACACGTCTCACCTCCTCCTCCTCCTCCTCACACGTCTCTCCTCCTCACACGTCTCACCTCCTCCTCACACGTCTCACCTTTTCGCCCCTAGAAGTTCGCTGTCTTGTTATCCTGGTTATTCATACAAGCGGCACCTTTTCACGCAGACGTGTGTGTGTGTGTGTGTGTGTGTGTGTGTGTGTGTGTGTGTGTGTGTGTCTGTGCGTTGCTTTGTGCAGGTGGGGAGGTTTTAATGTTAACTGCTTTATCACTCCAATTTCACACTCTCCCCTCCAGTTTTTCACACACTCACTCTCTCTCACACACACACACACACACACTCTCTCACACACACATGCACACACAGTAACGCCCTGTTGCCTTCAGTCTCCTATGTGAAGCCTGATTAACGAGGAGACGGGGGTCACACACACACACACACACACACACTTGCACACACTAATCCCAGCCAGAGGGGAGGTTTGTGTGTGTGTGTGTGTTAATGAGTGTGTGTGGCGGCTCCTGTAATGGGGCCACCTGTCTGCTCATTAGCCTTGTTACCCAGGCTTTTAATTGCCCCAAAACTCTGCATCATTTCTCCTCCTCCTCCCCCCGTCCTCGCTCCGTCTCTCCCGGCGATTTCTCTTCGATGCGTTCAGGGGAGTTGGGACATATCAGCGCTCTGACATCATGTCACACTGTGTGTGTGTGTGTGTGTGTGTGTGGTGTCCATATGTCAGCCTGTTAGGAAAGAGATTGCTTTGACCTCAGTATCAGGAGGACGTGTATGAATCTGATGCAATGTGAACACACACACACACACACACACACACACACACACACACACACACACACACACACACACACACACACAGCCATTAGGATGATTTGCGTTGCCTTGAACGACCTCACTCTCCTCCTTTCCTCGACTTCATCGCTGCAGGGTCCTGAAAAAGTAATCAGATTACTTTATTCTGGTCACTCCTGACAGAATCTGGATTTTGCAGAACTATTTTCTCGGTGTTTGTTTTGTTTCCTCACAGCTGCCGACGGCCACGTTTTTTTTTTTCGTTTTTTTTTTTCGGAGCCCCCGATCCAACGCTCGTACAGAAACCAGTTAATAATCACTTCTTTATTACTCGGGGACCGGGCAGCGAGCCAACAACAGACCGAGGGAGGACTCACAAGTTATTCCTCCATATTTGGCTGAAAACCAAAGATAAACTGAGATGATTAGTTTTCTTCTGTTTATCCAGAGATAAATATATTAACCTTTCATCACTTTAAACTTTAACCTTTATTGGCGACTCGGATCCAGGAGCAGATTTTTACAGCAGCAGGACTGAAGAAACGATAAAATTAGTCTGAGTGGGAAAGATAAAGATTGTTCAAATGAAATACCTGACAAATTAAAATAATTGATTACATCAGTAGAAAACAATGAATTTGACTGTAAGATTGTTGGATTGAAAATGAAATTTTTGCAATTTCATGTCGTTTATTTGTAGTGTTTCCATTACTTGACAAATTAATGAAGTTGATTGATCATAGAAAAGGGCGACTACAAAATTGGTGTGTTTTTACCCATCAGGTATTTTTGATAACTGAAAAGAAATTAAAAATTTTTTATCTGCCCGAAACCCTTCCCTGTTAATAGATGTGGAGATTCAGCAGTTGTTAGACACAATGACATCGCTAACAGGACAGCGCTAACGGGACCGGGCTAACAAGACGGGGTTGATGCAAAGGGACTGAGGGAACGACGCTAACAGGACAGGGTCATCAGCATGGGGTTGACAGGACAGGGCCAAAGGGACAGGGCTAAGGGGACAGGGCTAACGGGACAAGACTAGGGCTAACGGGACAGGGCTAACGGGACATGACTAGGGCTAAGGGGACAGGGCTAAGGGGACAGGGCTAAGGGGACATGACTGGCTAACAGGACGGGGCTAAGGGGACATGACTATGGCTAACTGGACGGGGCTAAGGGGACATGACTAGGGCTAACGGGACGGGGCTAAGGGGACATGACTATGGCTAACAGGACGGGGCTAAGGGGACATGACTAGGGCTAAGTGGACAGGGCTAACGGGACGGGGCTAACGGGACAGTGTTTTGCGGGATGGGGGCGGTGCCATGACAACACCTGAACATGATGTGCCTCAGGTCTTCGCGTCACATGGCTCCAGTCAGGAAGACATTTAGTCAAATTGTGCAAACATGAAATGTGTTTGGTTCGTTGTGTCACACTTGTTGTCCCCACCCCGTCTCCCTCCCTCCCCACCCCATCCATCTTTTCTCCTCCACCCCCCTCCCAGACATCTCTCTGGGCTGCTGCCAGTGGCGTTACATGAGCGAGCAGGCGGCGCTACATTCCACGCCAACATAGCTTTGCAGTTGGGGGGGGGGGGATTCCCTCCCCCACCCAGCCCACTCTCTCTATCCGTTCCCGCTCCAGACTGTCCAACTCCGGGCGGCGTTCCGTCTCTGTGTTTCCTTTTGTTTGATGATGGGGGGGGTGTGGTGACCCATGAATGATTTTTTTCCTTGTGACACGTTTCCTCCTGCAGCTGCACCTCCTCACACGCGCCTCCTGCTAGCAGGAGTCTGCAGAGAATCAACTGTCAAAATGTTTAAAGGACAAATACTCCCGAATTCTAGCTACAGAAAGGTTTAAGTGTACTGGTAGTCCTCAACATACAAACACAGCTGGTTCAGAGCGGTTGCTCTTAAGTTAGATTGTTCTTAAGTCGTTATTTATTAAATTTTAAATCTATAATCCCCTTTGGAGGTTAATCAAATGTCAATATTAGTCTAAAAACTATTCCCTAGACTGACCAGAAACATTTACAGCGCGCCTTCATTCATCAACGCTCGCGACTTCACCTCATTACGGATTTTTGGTCAGCAGTCACGTGATACCGTACACGCATCCTATTGGCTGACAGCATCCGGAAGTACGCTACGTTCTGTGAGTCTCGGACTTATGTGAAACACAGAAGTGTTTGAAACAGTCTATCAGAGTGTTGGAAAAGGTAATACAGATAGGAGGTGGTTTAATATCAGTGTGGGGAGGGTTCGTAAACGTTTAAATTACCCTAAATAATAAGATAAATAGTTTGTCGCTCAAGCGCGGAATTTGTTAATTGCGTGTGGTTCCTGGAACGCATTAACCGCAAGTAATGAGGGATTACTGCTCAGGATATTAAAACAACACATAATTAAATAAAATACAGATTCCGGTCGCTTGATCATACGTCAGTTTTCAAAAAAAGTTTACGAAGTTTACGTCATTTGACACGACTTCACATTTGCCGCAAATACTAGATTCTCAAAATCACAAAAAAAACCCCATTAAATTCTCATTAAAATCACGTTACTGTAGAATAAATCAGAATAAAAATCCATATCTACCGGTATCTACCGTTAAGCATCACTCGTGATTCACGCGACCGTTTTAATCCAGATTGGTTTAAACTTTTGCTCCTTATTATTTAGTCCTTGAAGAGAAGAAGACAACACTGTAGCTACTGTAGCATGTAGCTTACCTTTACAGCTTCATTTCTTCTTCTAGAGTCTCTCCAGTGCTGGTTTTATTCTTTAGGACCAGTCGTCTCCAGACTGGATGTGAGCTCGTCTGTCATGATTCAGTTATGATGGAAAACATTCCAGCAGCAGAGCCTCTTGGCTCCGCCTTATCTCTTTCCACCAGTGATGTCAGAATGAACCGCAACCTCCTGGACGCCCTGTTCCTCCAGGCCCACCTACCGTTCTGCTCGACGCCATCACACACACACACACACACACACACACACACACACACACACACACACACACTCGTCTTTTTCCACTTTGTCTCCCCGGCGTCTCCTGTGTTTAAACTCCAAACTAGTGTCTGAGTCCGGGGGCCGTTATCGATTGACTAACAAAGACGGAACCAAGAGACGGGAGAACGGCGGCGGCGGTGGTGGTAGGAGGAGGAGGGGGGGGGGGGGCGGCGGCGGTGGTGGTAGGAGGAGGGGGGGGGCGGCGGCGGCGCTGGCGGCCCATTCCTGTCTCTCTCCCGGTGCATCGTGGGGCAGAAGACGCCCGGGACGCGAGGGACGAGTTGACGAATGATGGTTAGCGAAGTAGAGGAGTGGGAGGGAGGTTTCATCTGGGGAGGTCACTGTTGATTTGGTGCTGCAGACAGGTGTGTGTGTGTGTGTGTGTGTGTGTGTGTGATCACATGTTCAAACGGTGACACGTTTCACAGCAAACGGGGAACAGAAACACTCAGTACCGACATTCCAGTTTGGACATGTTTTCTCTCACACGCGTGCGCACACACACACACACACACACACACACACACACACACACGGTTGATCACGTGTGCGTTTACATCCAACGCATTCCGTGTCCGACTGAGCAGAAGCTCACAGGCCACAGATCGGCGGCGTCGATTCGCTCGTCACGGCGGCTCCCGTCAGTGGGCGGGGCATCCGCGGCGGCGAGTCCATATTTGGTCATCGACGGCGACGTGTCAGTAGTGAGGAAAAATTGTATGGGGAGTGTATGGATCCAATTCAATTAAAAAAAAAACTTTATCTGTCCCCAAGGGGAAATTGAAAGCACATAAAGCCAGATTGGTGTCAAAGTGCAAACATGTAAATAACATAAATAATAAATAAATAATAAGATAAATACACTGTTTATGCTAAGTAATAATTCCAAACCTCGTTAACGATGATGGCGGTGACGGGTCCAGAGTGGTTTCACGAAGCGATCAGAAACGGTTTCTATTGATCGGTGCTTTGGACTTGATAATGTAATGGATACAGGAGGTGGTTAAACACACTATTAATACACAACCGCTGGTGGATGCTAACGCTAACCTGAGAACCTCACACACTCCGGCTGGGGGAGTTTTTTTTTTTTTTTTTTTTTTTTTTAAATTGGGGATCGGGCCTCGTTGGAGTGGATCTGTTTCCACAAACATTCGTGGATTATTAATAAATCATCGCCGCCACTTCGTGCCATCGGTGGTCGAGGCGCCGGCGCGTTGGGTTTCTGATGACCAGAGGAAGTGGAAGGCATCTGGAGGAGAAGGGAAGGTGGGTGGGCGGCGGGGGGGGGGGGTTGTCACGCTGGTGATGTTTGACCCGCAGGAAACCAGGGTTTGTTTTTTTTCCCCGGGAAGAACGGCGCCGGGCGCTGCTTCCTCCTGATAACGCAGCCGGGGGCCTCGCCGCGGTTACAAACGTTCTGACAATATTTATCCAGAGCGTAAACGCACGAGACGGTCGTAAAAAAAACAAACCAAGGTCAAAAGGTCAGAAACTCGTGATAAATGGAGAACGTTTCGTCTTCTACTTCCTGTTTTTGCTTTCTGGATTGTTTTTCGGGATTTTTGTTGTTTTGTTCAGAACGGAAAAAACGTTCGGAGGGAGTGTGAGAGAAAACCGATGGAACAAAAATGTCCTTGTTAGTCCCGATCCTGCAGTGATCAAAGACTGGCTTCATCACACACACACACACACACACACACCTTTCGTTTTTTTTAAGAGAGAGCAAGGGAGGGGGTGTGTGTGTGTAAGAGTGTTTACGTGCATATTATTTATTTCTGATCCGGTCTGGTAATATGCCTGAGCTTTCATTATAGCGGGGGCCATAACTCTGATTAATCACTGGAGCTCGGGGGCCCTCGCTGCTTTTCTCAGTATTAGAAAACTAATTGAAATTTTCTTCCACGCCTCCTGCCCCCCCCACCCCCCTCCTGGGTCTGGGGCCGGACTGTTTGTGTTTCCTCCGGTAAGAATAGAAGCCAAACTGGTTGAAAATGCCATCGCTGATTTAATGGGCGTCGTCTCGCTCAGAGGGACGCGGGGTGGGGGGTGGGTTGGGGGTGGGGGGCAGTGGGGCGCTCCGGCGGCTCCACGACACACTCCGCTCTCCTGGGGAGAGGGGGAGCGCCAGGAATCCTGATAATGTCATCATCGGAATCTCCATAATGCATCCCCAGTCTCCTGCAGGCAGTGCTTCGCCCCCCCCCCCCCCCCCACACACACACACACACACATGTCTGCTTCTGATTAGATCAGGGAGGACAGTTTGAGTTTGGATCGATGGATTCAGAGACCGAGGGTTCGTTTGGTTCTTCGCCTGGGATCCCCCCCCCCCCGAAATGCCACTGGATTTAGGGTTTAGTCATCTACTTTGTCCGTGACCCCCCCGCCCCCCCGACACATTTCATTTGTGCTGCGGCTGAACTCGGGGTGTGGTTGTTTTGTTGCTCAGGATCTCCCAGATGAAGCGTCTCAGCTGTTGCCAGATTTAGGGTTCAGTCGTTTTGTCGTCCGGGATTCTCTCCGGGTGAAGCTCCGGAGCGCAGCGCCAAGGATTTAAGGGCGGGGGTGGGGGGGGTTAGTTTATGTGAGGCGACTTGTGTTGTCCACCGGGAGGCTGTAAGGGTTTCCGTGGAGTCGTGTCAGCGAGCAAAACTCTCTGCAAACATTTCTCTGACGTGATGTAAGCCCAGGAGAGACAGGCGTGTGTGTGTGTGTGTGTGTGTGTGTGTGTGTGTGTGTGTGTGTGTGTGTGTGTGTAATCCATAGCAGACACAGCTCGACACGTCACACACCAGCAGACGCACACGCGTGTGACTAATGAGGACGTGTCGATTGATTGGACTGCAGTAATTAGCCGGAGCGCGGAGGCCTGGACGGGTCGGGAGCGTCTCTTCCTCTTCCTCCTCCGGGGTGGGGGGGCGTTGAAGCGCTCCAGGCACCGTGACGTTCACAGTCCGCCGAGGCCGTCCCCCTCCATCCGTATCTGGGATGCAGGATGAGTCATCCTCGCTTGGGCGAGAGGAAGAGCCTCAGAATCTGAGACGTCGGGGGTGTTTTATGCGCGTCGCAGTCCTGCAGAGCGAAATGTGCTGAGGCCAGCAGTTTGTGTCCTGACAAATCGGACCCCCCCCCCCCACTCCCACTCGTATGTTCGGACGTCCTGTCGGCTGCACAGATGTCTTCTGTGCGTCCCAGGCTGCTTCCAGTAAATGCTAACAATACGGCGTGGAGTCTGGCGACCTCCTCGCGTGGCCTCTCTCCTCAAGCAGAGGAGGGAAAGTCTTGTAAACGGCGCCACCACATGGGAGAGCGGGGGGGTTTTTGTCATGCAGATGTTATGAAAGAGTTCCCCCAGCGGTTTTTATTCTCCTCATCTCGGCCGATGTGAAGATAAAAATGATTCAGGGGAAGCAGAGAGGGTGCATCTTTAATTAATCCTGTTTTTAAGGAGGGTTGGGTGCAAAATATCTGGAAATAAATCTGTTTTTTTTTTTTTCTCTCTCTCCCCCCCCCCCCTCCCATACAGGAAGTTCTACTACATCACGCTGCTGAGGGACCCGGTGTCCCGATACCTCAGCGAGTGGCGCCATGTGCAGCGGGGGGCCACGTGGAAAACCTCATTGCACATGTGCGACGGACGCACCCCCACGCCGGAGGAGCTGCCCTCCTGCTACGAGGGCTCCGATTGGTCGGGCTGCACCCTGCAGCAGTTCATGGACTGCCCGTACAACCTGGCCAATAACAGACAGGTAGGCAGTCCTGACACCGCCCTGCTTGGGTGGGGGGGGGGGGTGCGTGCAAAGCAATCAAACTCACACTGGATGCTCTGGGGCAATTGGACACACAATCGCCCCCGCTTCCTGTGAGCTGCAGCCATCAGCTGTTGTTCCATACGAAACGCTGCGGCGCTAACCGCTACCTGGTTGCTAGCGCCATAAATAAACATGATGTATGGGACCGATAGTTAGCGTTCTTGGCTAATTATGCTTTCTAGCTAGGTTTCGCCTGTTACTGTGCAACCAGGCTGTAGGCATGTTACTGCCCCCTATTGGTGGTCAGGCTGCATTACGATATATAATCGTGTATGCTTAATTTTTTTTTTTTTTTTTTTTTAAGAAATATTTGAAAATTCTTGCCCGTTTTTGATCGACCAAACTTTGCACATAAATTATCTATAATATCTATATACAGGAGGGAAAGTATTGTTTCTCTTCCTGGTCTGTTTTTGTTAACTTAAGAACAGCCTGCAGGTGAATTACTGCCACCTTCTGGCGACAAAGCTGAATTACAGCTGATCACAAGAAAAAAAAAGAAAGGGAACGGGGGATGACGAATCCAACCTAAGCTTCACACACACACACACACACACACACACACACACATACCGCAGTCCTGTTACACTCATTACATCCAGTGTGGTTTCCATGGAAACCTGTTGTTTCTGCAGGCTGGTCATCTTGTACAGAGCAGATTTCACACACTCTTCCAAAGGGATGTCAGCAGCGGGGTGGGGTGGGGATCTGTCATCTCACGGGAAGGGGGGGGGGTATATTTTACTCGAGACGGTAAATTCACCGTCGATCAATAACGATTTAAAAAAAATACTAATAATGTGGCAGCAAAACGTGTGACGCTGAAAGAAAGGTTTTATTGGATTTCTTGCTCTCAGTCACTAAAATATCAAAGAACAAGAAAGATGCAAGATAAAGACACACACACACACACACACACACACACACCTCAAATTCTCAGGTTCTTTTCTCATTCTCTCAGTCTCTCACCTAAAAGCGTTAGCCGGCTTATCGCATCTGAGCCTGAAGGTGTTATTACTCAGGGTCTAATCATTTATGAATGTGGCACACACACACACACACACAGTGAACACATTTGTACTGGTTTGAATCGGTATGCAGCCCGTCGCTCCTGGACGATGTAACGTCGGCTCTGGATGCATTCAGGGACGAGCTGGTCTCTCATTTCAGAGCGAATCCACCAGAATGTCACCCGTTTAAATTTATGGAGAACAATTTGATCAAAAAAGACGTAGACATAAAGGACTGAACCTCAGTCTGGACTCTAATTTGTCATTTTCATCATCGGCTCACCAGTTTTTGTTTAGAAAATCTCATTTCTCTCCATATTTGTGTCGTCAAACTGAACTTTCTGCACCGTTTTGAAGTGAAACAATTTCCGCTGACGTCTTTCCTCACTTCCTGTCCGTCCGTCTGAAGGTGCGCATGCTGGCGGACCTGAGCCTGGTCGGCTGCTACAACATGTCGACGGTTCCGGAGAAGAAGCGGGCCCAGCTCCTCCTGCAGTCGGCCAAGAAGAACCTGCGGGACATGGCCTTTTTCGGCCTGGCGGAGTACCAGAGGAAAACCCAGTTCCTCTTTGAACGGACGTTCAAGTTGCGCTTCATCAGGCCTTTCATGCAGTACAACAGCACCAGAGCGGCGGGGGTGGACCTGGACAACGCCACGGTGCGTACCGCCTGTGTGTTTTTACATATTCAGGGTTAGGATGTTTTTTTTTTTTTTGTTTTTGTTTTTTTTTTTTTTCTGTTAGATTGGAAGCGTTTTAAATTAAAGCGCTTGCATTACCCTGATACCGACAGGCGTCCCGGCGCTGCCCATCATCACATCACAAACACCCAAACGCCGATTGCGGCGCCGCTTCCATCTGTTCCAGCAAACACATCCAGCACAAAGGGATGGTTTTTAATTACACACTGGATGCGCGCCGAGACATCAGACATGTGTCTGTTATCTGGCGCCGCGTGTTGTCGACTTAACACGCCGTCCAATTCCAGAACACGTCCCAAAAAGCTCCGGTTCTGATGTCAAATACAGGCAGTCCTCAACTTACAAACGTTCTCTGTTAGCGTCTCAGAGCGTCGGGCTTTGGATACTTTACTGTTTAACACGGATAACAAAGCAAATGCTGGTGAAGGTCGTGGCGGTGATGACAACTCTGACTCTGATCTTAAAAAACTGTTGAGGAGTTCCTTCAAGTGTTTTATTCTTCTTCTCCTCAAGGATTAAATTATAAGGAGCAAAAGTTTACCGTTAACTAATCTGGATTAAAACGATCACGTGAATCACGAGTGACACTAAACGGTAGATACTGGAACTATACATCCGCATTTTAGTATGACTGCATGTTTTTATTATTTATTGTACAGCAACGTGATATTACGAGTTTTTAACAGTTTTCTAGTGATTTTACAAATCCGGACAGATGTTACAACCAGTGAAATTTTTTTTTTTTTTTGGGGGGGGGGGGTTAAACCGACATGAAATCGAGAACGACTGACCTCTAGATGACCTGAACTTGATTTTATTTTATTATGGGTTGTTTTTATGTCCTGTATTTGTTTCTGGTCAGTCTTGAGGAACAATATTTAGTAGTAATGGTATTAAAATGACCTCAAATGGAGATTACAGAATGAAATTTAATATATAGCAACTCTCCCCCCCCCCTCAGATCCAGCGCATCAAGGAGCTGAACGAGCTGGACATGGAGCTGTACGACTACGCCCGGGACCTGTTCCAGCAGCGCTACCAGTACACCCGGCAGCTGGAGCGGTGGCAGCAGCGCATCCAGAGCCAGATGCAGCAGAGCCACCAGGGCCTGGGCCTCGGCGTCAGCCTGTGGCCCTCCAGCAGGGGGCAGGGCTTCGTCCCCCCGTCGGAGGAGGGCGAGAGCGACCGGGAGGAGGGCGAGGAGGTGGAGGAAGGGGGCAGAACGGAGGAGGTGGGCAGCAAACTCCCCACTGAGGACTACATGAACCAGATCATCAACCGCTGGTAGCGGCGGGATGCAGACACACACGCACACGCACACGCACACACACACACACATACACACACACAGAGGCGGGCTGTGGAATTCAGACCTGGCTGTGGTCGCCTGCATCAGCTCAGGTTGTTGACGTTTGCTCCAGTCACCGTTGGCAACGCCCCGCCCGCCCCCCACCCTTCCTCATCAAAGCCTTCAATGATTGATGGACGCTCCATTGTCCCGCCTCTCTTCCTCATGTGTCCCCTTCATCTGCAGCCGGAGGCGGAGCTTGATAACGTACCAGTCTGTGAGGTCACACCCATGTCAGAGTCGACTTCCTGGGGGTGGGACTAAAGAACAAAAAGCTGGACAGACAGCCATCCTCATGAACTCGCTTCAACCGAAACATCGTGTGTGTGTGTGTGGTTTTTTTTTTTGGGGGGGGGGGTAATAATGAGATCAACATTGCTGCCTAAAGAAAAATGATTCCTTTATTTCTTTATTTTTCTTCTTTTCTAAATGGAAGGGATCAGATGGACCATAGCCATGACTGAAGCCCCGCCTCCTGTCGGGGAGGGGGCGGAGCCGGTTGCCCGGGTGAAGGTTACCGTGGCTCCTGTCTCGTAATGGATCATTATTTCGGTCCTACGGATAATAACGGCCCATTAGACGAGCCCACCCCTCACGTGGGCGGGTCGCCTCAAAGTCCGCCGCGGGTCGTTGCCGGGATCCGCGCGACGGCTTTGGATGCTTCAGCTGTGGGACCGCTCGTCGCCATGGCGATGCAAGCCCTTAGTGCAGCAGGTGGCATCTGCGGTGTGTTTCCACCGTTCATTAGTGCAACTGGTTTTCACCCGGGGAGGGGGGGGGCGAGGTAGCGGTGCCTCTACGTACCGAACCCCAGTCCCCACATGGTCACGTCGTGTGTGTGTGTGTGTGTGTGTGTGTGTGTGTGTAAATACCATGTACAGTACGCTTCTGTAAATAGTGAGTCTGATTGAGCGATTTGTCCGTTTTCTTGCCGGTTTTTGGCGACGGCGGGCGACACAAAGCCCCTCCAGCAGCCAGAGATGTCCCCCTCCCCTTCCCATTTTCACACCCCTTTGCCCCCTCCCCCCCCCTCCATTACAGGTTTAATATGAGGACTGGATGATAATGAATTTTTTTTTTTAAATTGCCCGTGTGACCCAATCAGGAATTTTACATTCCATTCGGAATTTTAATTTGTGCTGAAAATCTTAATTTCTTAATTTTTAAAAAAAATGTCCAGATTTATTGATCTGAAATCTTATTTCTATCAGTATTTAGAATTTTTTTTTTTCTTTTTTTTTAATTTAACATTTAAATATTTCGTGATGCTGTTGACATCAGATGAGAGAATTGATTAGAATATCAATATTGGGATTAATTCTCATCACCAATAATCTGAGCAATAAGAGGCGGAGCTAGAGAGAGGTAGGCGTGTCGCAGCCCCATTCAATCAGCATTCAGGAATAAAGGTCCGGTCATTCGGGGCCGAATCAGAAGTTGCGTAAAGTGAAGTTGTTGTTTTTTAATCAGGAAGGAGCCCGACTCTTCCTTTAATCCCAGACTAAATCCAGCAGATTAAATCCTTGCTGAAATAATTTTCAGGAATGCTGTGAAGCTATAGTCAAAATATTTAATGTTTCCACATTGTGTGTATGTGAAGTCTTAGCAGCTTTTCCTTTGTGAAATAAACGTCCTCTTTTATTTTGAAGGGTGTGTGAGGGATGCTTGTGTGTGTGTGTGTGTGTGTGTGTGTGTGTGTGTGTGTGTGTGTGTGTGTGTGTGTGTGTGTGTGCTCCATCTCCGGCTCCCTGTGTGCTTCACACCCCATTTATTTCTTATGATTGCGAAAATGAATTACCAAGCCACCAATTAAAATATCTCATTTTTACAGATTTACCTGTCGTGTCGTTTATCTCCGTTTTTTTTCCTCTTCATGCAAACGTGTTGATTGATTTCTGTGAGCTTTACCGTCCTGCTTCCTGAACTCTCATCCAATCAGAAGGCTGGAGGACGTTTCCATCACTCACTCACCCCCCCACCCCCACCCCCTACCTGGAGATGCTGACCCTGTAGACCAGGACCACCCACCCGTGGCGGCTCCGGTAGCGTCGGCGCTGATCTACGGCCTGATTCCTCCCGCGTCCCGCTCGTACATTACCAGCTACTGGTGGGGGGGGGTAGGGATGGGGGGGCAGTAAATCTCACCTCTTCCCTTGGATGGGGATGCAAAGGAGAGGAAGAACCGGATTCATCAGCCGTGACGCGGGTTTGACTTTGACCCCTGGTGGCAGGGTGGCGGAATAATATCCCAGGATGGGGGGGGGGGGGTCAAAGGTCAGCAGGTTGGACTTAAGAGTGGAGGCAGAGTTTTAAATACCTGAAGGGAATAAAAAGGAGCTGGATCCTGGTGTACTGGATTGGACGGGGTGTCTAATCTCATGTGGGGTCGCTGTCGTTTTGGATGCATGTGGACTAAACCAACAATAGAGGTTCCGGCTGGGGGGGGGTTAAGGGAGGGTGGGGGCTTTGTTTGCTTTATACGACTGAACGAATCCATCTCTCTGGCGCCAGTCCATCGCCTGGACGTCCCCTGATTCTCCTGCAAACAAAGCGGCTCCAGCACGGATTTCTGCAGATGGGTTCGCATTCCGTCCCCCCCACCCTGCCCCCGAATCACCCCACCCCGCCTGCATCAGAGCCAGGCTATTGTAGTTCTGGAGGATTGACCGGATGGCGCCGGACGGCGGTCACTTATTCCCAGCAGCTGCGTGGCTCAGACCCTCCACGCCAAACGCACAACACTGATAAATCTCCACACAATCGGCAGATTTTCAGCATCCTGTAGATGCTCACGGGGGGGTTGGGGGGGGGGGCATTTTCCTTTCAGCTGAAAAATAGATATGACTTGATGGGACCCCTGGGGGCGTTCCCTGGCCTTCCACTCGGGGTTCGTCTAATCTGCCAAGCCTCTCATAACATTAAAGGATTAAACACCAGAATAACCCCCCTCATCCACCCCCCTGACACCATTGCGATCTGAAGAATCCCCGTTATGGGGATCTGCAAACTTTTGAATAAAAATATCAACATGACAATTTAGGAGGTTTTTTTTTTTTTTCCCTTCATTTGGAATTTATGAACCCAGAGTCAGACTGATGGAAGATGATAAATCTCTGCGGATACAGTGAATAATAATATAGTCATAGTCAACTTTATTGTCAAATGTACCATATAATAATAATAATAATAATAATAATATTAAAATAATAATAAATAAAATAATAATAAATGCATTTAAATTAAATTAAAAATTAAATTAAAGAAAATTTAGTAAAATTACATTTGATGAATAAGCTCCACGATGGAGACCCCCCCCCCGCATTTTCACCCTCCCCCCAGTCCCGCTGACCCCCATTATACAGTCAGGGACACATTTAATTAGCGGCAACTCACGTGAAACGACAAAACGTATTAATATTAATGGGGGTTTAATTGAGGTCGTTTCGGTCCCCCGTCGGGGCTTTCAACCTCCAAAACGGCTGACGTGTGATGGCGGGAAACCGGGCGGGGGGGGGGGGGCAGCTCCCGGTTTGCCGGTACGCACGTGACCCCACAGTAGACGACAACCGACTCCCATAATTCATCTGGAGATGTCACCTTCCCGTGGGGGTCCGGTTTTATCTCCATAGCAACGCAGGTGAGTTTTAATGCGCGCACGCGTGAGCGTGTGTGCGTCTGCGCGTCTAAACACGTGGTTGCGTTGTGTCGCACGTCAATTTGAAGGTCGGATCCAGGAAGATAATTAATGTTGTTGCTTCTCATGTGCCGGTAAATCAAACCCGGATCTGCCCCCAATGGAGGATCACCTGTCCGGACAACCTCAGGCTGCAGGGCCGCAGAAAGAGGAAAGAGGACCCGGGGAAGTGGCAAAAAAGTTTCACCAGTTTGTCCTGAGGGCAAAATCCGCTCCCATCATGCAGTCTGTCGGTGGAAAACTCAAGGTGACCATCTACAAAGGAATCTCAGGTGACTTTCCCAAATGAGAGACATGTCGGGGTCTCTACTTTTGGAAAGTCATCCAGTCTTTTCACATGAAATACGTGTTTTATTTCCCGTGTCATCGCCACGAATACAGATCATTTCTATAATCTGTTTAAATTGGCATTCATGGTTCAACTCTGGATCACTTTTATACCACAAAATTATTGTGGTATCTCTAAACTCATTGACATGCAACCCATCAGACAATTACATCTCTAATATTACATACTCAATAAAGATTGGATTTTTATTTTTATTTTTGCATTTATTTTTCTTACTTAATGAAAATCAACCCAATTTGGAAAATAAATAGCTTGTTTTGAAACTACAAAAGAAAAATACAATAAGAATATTAGCATCAAACCCCTTCCTTTTTTTTCATCACGCATTGTCAGCAAAATCAGTCCTCCGGCTTTTAATTATCTCTTAGTGAAATAGACTATTTTGTGTGCAAATCATATTTCACGGTTAAACATTAAAACGCCTCGGGTGGATTGCAGCAATTTTTGAACAGGCGAAAAAGTGGGCACCTTTTTTTTTTTTTTTTTCCATCTGTAAGGACCCGCCCACTCTGAGCGGAAAATGAATACAGGAAGCAGCGGAGCCGGCTTCGGTAAGAACATACTCACTTTTCCAAGTGATAAAACTAGAAATTACAATATAAAACGCTGACTGCTGTTAGTTTACCCAAAACAAAATGTTATTTAATTGTGAGTAAAACCAAAACACGGAAATGCGTATTGTTTTCCTGTCGTGTCGGAGGAGTTAGCTAGCACCTGCGTATTTTATGGCTAACGTCAGTGTTAATTTCAGGTAGCATTAGCTCGCCTTGAGTTTAGCAGCTGTTTACGGGTTCTGGGTGTCACTGTATCGGAAATTAGATATATTTAAGGCACCTAAACCAAGATATAATATACTGTTCTCACTGTTATCTGCCTATAAGAATATTATCCTTACTTAATGGCTTTGGGGATTGCTGCTAAAAAAGGTAGTGTCAAACCTGTGCGCTGATTGGATGGAGGAGCCACGCTGAAGTCTCCTATTGGACAGAAACCAGTCAGCGTTTTGTTTACCACCGCAAAAACTTCAAAATGATTAACTTCCTGGATTGCAGGAGATGATCAGTAAACTATATGATGGAGGAGTGAAGTTTGTTCACCTCGCTCTCCCAACAGATAGTAAATTATAGCTAGGCTACTAAATAATGGAAAAATTCTAATTAACGTGAGTCTTAACTGCTTTTTCCTGGTCTGAATGTTAAGGATTGATCATGAAACATTTACATCTTATTTTCCTCACTGACATAATAAATAAACACAGCCACAGCACAGTACAGTAACACCGTGAATAAACTGATAGATTTGAATTGTAATGGCACTAAACCCCCATTTAATTTAAAATAAGTTAAATTACAGGGCAGAAAATAAAAGCAGGATTGATGGTACCGTGTTTGGTGGTTCGGTCTAGTCTGGATCACCCTGAGCGTGAAGAGGAGGTGAAAGAATCTCCAGAGATAATTTTTGATCAGATCTTACCACACTGATCAGGATCTGATAAGCTGTAAGCTCTGTTGTGTTCACTGGGCGCTGCTTTAAGAATTAGTTTCACTGATTATCTTTAAAACAGTTTATGGTTTACCTCCTGGTTGTATTGCTGAATTGCTTCCTCATGATGAGTCCAGCTGGAGTCATAGATCCTCAGGCTGGGCTTCTCTACCTAAGTCCTGCCTCAGCCGTAAAGCTGATCAGGTTTTTTTTACAGTCTTCAGGGAATACTGATAGTTTACCGTTTTTAAAGAGGTCTTCATCTTTAAATCACTTCCCAAAACACAACTTTCATTAATTCCAGAGTCCTGCTTTCCAACTTGTGTGCTTTATTACCACCTTTGCCAATGAGGTTGTTTCTAGCAGCTGATATTTGTGTGCAGGAAATCCTGTTTGACTCGTTTTCATGAAACATGAATAGAAGGCAAGTTAGAGTTTTAAGTGGTTCCAGATTGAGTGATTTGATAATCTTTTCAAATAAAACTCACGACAGATTGTTGTTTGTATGAACCCATCTGCTAACACTCCCCCCTCCCGTCTCCCAGGTGCTTTCAGGATGTGGTTTCTGTGTTTCCTGCTGCTGTCGATGCTCGCCGCCGTCTCTGGGGGTGCAGACTCCAAGGCTGTCACCACCACCCTCGCCACCAAATGGGCTGATACCCCTCTGCTGCTGGAAGCCAGGTACGACGTCGCTCAGCTCCATTACCCATTTGGCTGCTTTTAATCTGACATTTAATTTTAGAGGCGGATAATAGATGAGTCGGCGTCCTCGGTGTTTGAGGGTCACCACGGAGACCGTCCTCTAACAGTTTAAATGTCTCTCCCTTCTCACTGATGTGTTCTTAAGCTAGATGCTAAATACTTATAGGCTTTAAATGTTGCTGTGTGCGCTGGAGCTGACCCTGTGCTACTTTAGCAAGCGCCATAAAAAGCTTCTGAAGTTCATTATTCATCCAGAGCCAGACGACATATATAGACGCACAGCTTATTAAACCGCCACCTTCGTCCTTTTCTTCCTCAGTGAGTTCCTGGCGGAGGAGAGCCAGGAGAAGTTCTGGGACTTTGCGGAAGAGAATCAGAACATAGAAGGCGAGCACGACGGTAAAGTGAAACCGCTTCATTCGCCCTGACCTGATTCCTTTCACTTTTTGTTTCTGTGCAGAAACCAGCTAGATTTATGAAGTGAATCCAAGCAGTATCATCACAAAATAGAAGCCAAACTGTGTTGGTTTGTGACTCTGCTTCAGTAGAAATGACAATGTCGCACGTTTTCTGTCATCGTCTTCACACAGATACGGATCAGGCCTACTATGAACTGATTGTAAAGAAAGCCAGCACCTTGCTCAGCGCCGTCCAATTGAACATGCTGAAGTTTGCTCTTTCCCTGAGGGCCTACTCTGCCACAGTACACTCCTTCCAACAGGTATGAGGTGGAGGAGGAAGAGGGGGGTTATGGTTTCATCTCTGAAGGCGTGTCGGGGCCTTTGAAGAGCTTCATCTTCTTTTTCAATCTTCTTTTTTTTTTTTTTTTTTTCAGATAGCGTCCAATGAGCCGCCTCCTGCTGGCTGCTCAGCGTTTTTCAGCGTCCACGGAGAAACCACATGCGACGCAGCCAGTTTAGCGGCCCTGCTGGAAACGGCACCTCAGAGGTAAATAAACACACACAGGTTCAGGAATAAGAGAATGAAATGAAATAATGACAGATCTGATCGTTTCCCCTCCATGTCTCTGTCTCAGGCCGAAGCCTTACCTTTTTAAAGGCGATCACAGATACCCAGGATCCAGTCCCGATGCGCCGGTCGTCATCCTCTACGCCGAGTTCGGAACAACGGATTTCCAGAAGCTGCACCAAGCCGTATCGTCCAAAGTCCATGAAGGCCAGGCCACTTATGTGCTCCGACATTTCCTGGCTGTAGGTGTTTCTCACACACAAGATGAACATCAAACGTGGAATAATATACCTTAAACTTTCAATATTCTTTATTTTTTTTCTTTTCGGTGAAACATTACATCACAGGAAGAGGTTTTAAAAATTTTAAAAGCCCAGATTCAATCCCTCATTTTAATACAGATGTATGAAAACCAGCAGGAAATGATTTTAGCTCCTGCCTCAGACAGGATCTGAGGAGCTTCTCCTGTATGTGGAACGAAATCTTGTTGCGGTGTTTTTTGTTTTTAATGGCGATCCGGGGAGCTGAAGCGACGCCGGCGTCTCCGGCTGTCTCCTCCGGTGGCGGTACCACGTGTGGCTGTGTGGACGCCATCACTCGTCTCTTCCGTTACACGTATCTGAGCAGCTCTGTCGTTTAATTGGCCGTCTCGTTCCACCTGGGGATCTTCTCCGTGTTGTCGTGTCAAAAGTCCAGGTCGCATCTTTTCACCCCTCTTCTCGCAAATACAGTCGGTACATTCCGCTAAATTATTCTCACCATCTGTCGTTTAGGGCACCGGAGAGGATGTTACACTGAACACTTCCTTTTGTCTTCAATAGCTGCTCAGCCAATCAGGGTCCATTGAATGTCTCAGGCACTTAGCGAGCAACAGATGGTTGTCTGTACTTGAAAGCTGTCACAGTCGTCTGAAAGCACATCTTGTAATGCAGATGGGGGACAGTCTTCACAGGAACGATGCAAATCAATTTAAAAAAAAGTTAATATTGCCTTTGAAAACAGCAAAAAGCCGCCCAGGCGGTTATTTCCTGTCTACTTACTGAGTTAGACGAGGAACGGAAGTGCGCAGCTGGATCGCCGTCAAGGAGACTCCATGGTTACGATGCTTTCTTCTCTCCATCCAGAAACCAAGTGGAAGGAAAGTCCACCTGTCTGGCTACGGCGTGGAGCTGGCCATCAAGAGCCAGGAGTACAAGGCAAAGGATGACACACAAGTCCAAGGTAGTCAGAGACAGACACCCGAACTCGACATATGATCCTGGAGGATTCCCAGCGCGGATTGCGAGTTGATCCTTTTTGGTTTCAGGCGTGGAGGTAAATGCGACGGTGATCGGAGAGAACGATCCGGTGGACGAGGTCCAGGGATTCCTCTTTGGCAAACTGAAGTGAGTCGCTTTGTGTCGGGCCGGGAGGAAAACTCAAAGCCTGTTATTAAATCCTGGAACGGCTCCACGCTTCCACCGGCCAAGTCTTCTCTTTTTTCCCCCCCTTGCTTTTTCTTTTGCTCCAGTCTTCTCCCTCCAGACTCCGACCGCAGCCACTCATCTCCGATTAGAGAAGGAGAATAAACAAGTCTGACATGTCGTTTTTGGCAGAGCGACTAACTGCCACTCCATCTGTTGGGTTTGTCGCTCTCTCTCTCTCTCTCTTTAGGACCCTCTACCCGGAGCTGAAGGAGCAGCTGAAGGAGTTGAGGAAACATTTGGTGGAAAGCACCAATGAAATGGCTCCGCTCAAAGTCTGGCAAATGCAAGGTGGGTGTCCCCTCTTTCCTCAGTCAGCGTATTTTCTCTCCTCACCTCCAGCGTGATCAGATGTGAAGTTTCAAACACTCTGCGTGAGTCGGATCGTACTTTGTATCGTCGCAAATGGATAAATTCAGATTGCTGTATTTAATAGATTGTTGACAGCAGATATTTAAGCCCGATGGAGACGACGTCTTAACGGCCTCACTAAAATAAACCTCACCTCCCCTCACGCCTGCGGGTATCGTTCCCAACACTTGAATTGCAAACAAATTGATTTTACAATCCTGCAAAAATGCCCCCCCCCCCCAGGACGCAGACTGAGCGTCCGTTAGCTTCATATCTACAAAAAAGATAATCATCTATTGGCGGGAATCCAGGTTCTTCGTCCTCATCGGAAACATTCCTGCGACAGTAAAAAAGCTGTTTCGATTTCGACGCGGGAACGTTAAAGCAATCGTACGGCGGCGTAATGAGCATCGCTCCACTGGAACGTCTGGTGACGACGGCTGATGATGCAAACAAGTTTCATACCTCCTGTAAGTTCAGGTGTCGTTTTCTAGCAGACAGAACAACCGAAAGGTTTTCTCTCAACCACCAACGCCTCTGACTGTCGTTTATTCCACTCATGATCACGGATAAACTGGAATAACTTTGGCTCCTGTTTCATTAAAAGGGTTGGGGTGGGGGTGGGGGGTTTATTCCGTCTCAATCAGAAATCGATGACGACAATCAGTCGTTTCTTTTCCTCTTAACACTTTAAAGCCTTAATATGAAAGCATTTACTGGTGGAGCGTTAAACCAGTATCGATCAGAGAGGCTTCATTAGTGGGATTTTGCGACTTAATTACGACTCTTAATTACTCAGAGTCGTAATTAAGCGTGTTTGCGTTTCACTTTTTTCGAATCGCGTTCTCTCTTCCTGTCGTCGCGGCGCCTGACGCGGCGTTTGATGGCGTGTCGAGGCGATGAGAGCGGCAGCCGTCACACATGTGGGTGTCTCTCGTTATCCCCTACCCCACCGGAGCTCATTAGCTCAGCTTGTTTACAAATAAGGTTGAACCCCCCCCCCCCCGGGGGGATTATAATCACACGGGCTACAACAACTCCTCCCGTCCAGACAAGCGCTCCGTTTTCCCCACTGCGCTGAGACGCATCTCTTTATGAAGTCTTAATCCTGCCTCAGATCCTTTAACGCTCAGAAACGGTTCTAGTGGAAGACGAGCATGTTAGCATGTCAGTATTCCCTGAAGAGTATGCTAATTAGCTTAGCTGATGACTTTAGCTGCTATGCTAGCATCCACCCGTCTTAGAAAAGGTATTCAGTCCTGCTCACAGTGCTTTTATTTTGTCGACACTTTCTCCTTTCTACTTCCTCCTGGGTCTTCCTCTGTCTCTCCGCCCGCCGACCCGTCACAGACCTGAGCTTCCAGACGGCGGCGCGGATCCTCGGCGCTCCTGCTGTCGATGCCCTCAACGTCATGAAAGACCTGAGCCAGAACTTCCCCACCAAAGCCATGTAAGGAACTACAAAGAGAAGCAAAGACAACAAAAAAACAAAACAAAACACACTTCTGTGTGTTAAAACCCTACTGTTTCCCCTCAAAGGTCCATCACAAAGACGGTGGTCAACTCTGAGATCCGGAAAGAGATCGGCGAGAACCAGAAGGTGCGTTTGGTTCGTCCGTCATCGTATTTCCTGTCTGTTTTTACCTCCGACCGCGGGCGAACAGGTTGAATCTCTCAGGTCAGATTGCACTCAGGAGACGTGAAGCCTTTTCACAATGTGATCCAATAAAGGAGGAAATAAAAGATGGTTTGCATTGGAACCCTGGCCCCTCGGCCTGCTGGGAAATCTCGACCATCCCGGTTTTATTTCCTCCCTCCCGTCTTTTTCCGAGTGACGGATTGAAAACAGAATCTGACAAGAAAAGCATTCAGTTCCTGACAATGTGTTCGACTCGGCCCGCCTAATGGGATACGCATTCATCCCTTCTTCCTGTCAAATATATTTTCGCTCCTCACCCGCTCCCGCGTTCTCACACCCCCAACCCACCCCCCCTCCAGCTGAGCTCCCATTATCTTGTGCAGACGGGAGTTCGGGTGGGAGGTGAGGGCGAGCAGCAAAGTCCTAATTACTGAATCAGTGATTCATTTAGTCCTGCAGAGATAAATGATTATTGATTGAAGTGGTTTGGACACACACACACACACACACACACACACACACACACACACACACACACACACACACACACAATTTAAGTGGGATGAACAATATTTGTGTTAATCATGTCTTGTTGTAATAGCGGTGTCTGGAGTATGATTAATCTGACGTCTTTGTCTTTCTGTAATGAGATTTGACTGCAGAGCTTTACTTTTGCCCACACACACACACACACACACACACACACACACACTAACAATTAGATTTGTTGGGGTGGGGTCTGATTGCTCCAGACAGCCTGTTTAGAGCAGGATGACGCGCCTCGTTACGACGGCGTGTAATGATCAGCCCAGCTGCAGCTGAGGGTGGGGGGGTGGGTGGGGGGGTTATTGAGCATCAACATAAACAGATGTTTGTTCATGTTGTTTCTTTCCGTAGTTCTTCAAAGGGACTCTGGGCCTGCAGCCTGGTGACTCCGCCCTCTTCATCAACGGCCTGCATGTGGATCTGGAAGCTCAGGACATGTTCAGGTGTGTTTTTACATTTAAATCTGGTTTAATATTCAACATCCTCCTGTATCTTCAGTCAACCCCCCATTGGCGTGAGGTCGCGTCTTCGGTCAGCTGACAATCCAGCGGGTCTGACTCCTCTTCCTCCTCTTCCTCCTCCCTCGCGCCCTGCAGTGTGTTTGAGATCCTGCGCAGCGAGGCCCGAGTGATGGAGGGTCTGCGCTCGCTGCAGATCGAATCGCTCTACATCCACGACGTCCTGAAGCTCAACGTCCAGCCCTCCGACTCCGACTACGCCGTCGACATCCGCAGCTCCGCCATCAACGTGAGAAATCCCACAAATCCTCCCCCTTTTTTTTTTTTTTTTAAATTTTGTACACAAACTCAACTAAAAATGACAGTTAGCTGTGCAGCAGCAGTAAAATGTCATTTCTATCCTGGCTCAGATCCCACCGCTGCTCGTCTCTTACGTTCCTTTTGCTTTTCCCATTTCCTGTCAGTGGATTAACAACCTGGAGACGGACCACCGGTACAGCTCGTGGCCTTACAATGTTCAGGAGCTGCTCAGACCCACCTTCCCCGGAGTCATCCGGCAGATCCGCAAGAACTTCCACAATCTGGTTCGTTCCGTTCCCGATCAGTGTCAGCCGCTGGTGGATCCGAGTACCTCATGAGAAATATCTTTGTGTGTGTGTGTGTGTGTGTGTGTGTGTGTGTGTGTGTCTCGCAGGTGATCATTCTGGACCCGACTCAGGAGAATTCTGCTGAGCTGCTCAGCGTTGCAGAGATGTTCTACACCAACAACATCCCACTCAGGTCGGCTTTTATTTCATTGCCAGTATAAAACTGCAAGAGGGGTTTTTCACCGAATGACTTACCGAAATTTCCGTTCATCTGTCTATAATCCGCAGGCGTCAGGGTGGTGTAACTTGAGTTATTAACACAGGTAAATTATTAAACGTTTTAATTAACACTTTTTTCCAAACAGTGCCTGTAACACGCCTGTAAAACACCGCTGCGTCTCAATATCGATTCATTGATGCCAAGCTAACGTGCAGCAGCTCTGTCTTCAACTTTGACAGCAGTTTGATTGGTTTTTTTTAACTTAAAAGCTGCATCATGAGGCTTTCTTCACATGTTTTCCATCACATGTGGTGTGTAAAATGTGTAAAATGTGTCTGTTCAAACAACAATCAAACCACGGTAGCGTCTTCCTTCCTTATTGCTTCCATCCGTCTGTTTCGCGCTTGTCTGAAAAAAGTAGCGGCTTATAGTCTGGAATATACGGTGATTCCTTACGTCTGCGTTGGAAGAACATTCCTTTGGTCCTTGGATGAACCCCTTACATTAGGAGGCAGTTTTTCTGATTCCGGTGCATTCATGAGCCATTCACGCTGGCGGTTTATCGAGGAGGTTTTTGGAGAACTTTTGACCTCGCCGCCTGAGGCGCCGTGGGACGGCCGGCGCGTTTGAATACAAATCAAACCCGCTTCTCGCGTCCTGCGTTCCAACGTCTCAAAACCTGTGTGTGTGTGTGTTTCAGGATAGGCCTGGTGTTCGTGGTGTCGGACGAAGACGACGTAGACGGCATGCAAGATGCAGGCGTGGCTCTGCTCCGGGCGTACAACTACATCAGCGACGAGGTGGACAGTCACAGCGCGTTCGAGGCGATCATCTCCGTGAGTTGGGATTTTCATTTAGACGCCTTTTACCCCATTGAGAAAGTCACGTTTTCTAATTTATTCCTCTTCCTCATCTTCACCTCCTCCTAGATGTTCAACCGGATTCCCATTGGGGGGCAGCTGAGCGTGGGGGACGTGGTGAAGGTGCTGGAGAAGAGGTTCCCCTACGTGGAGGTCAGCAGCGTCCTCGGAGCCGATTCCACCTACGACAGCAACAGGAAGGTGAGAGGGTGTGGTGGTGACATCACCAGACGGATGAAAACAGTCCTTCTCCGCTGCCGCTGACATCCCCCCCCCCCCGTCTGTTCTTTCAGGAGGGCCGGGCGTACTACGAACACACGGGGGTGGGCCCATTGCCCGTGGTGATGTACAACGGCATTCCGTACCAACGTGAGCAGCTGGACCCGGACGAAATGGAGACGGTCACCATGCAGAAGATCCTGGAGACGACCACCGTCTACCAACGGGCGGTGTATCTGGTCAGTCAGAGCCCCACCTACACAGATCCGGGGCCACGCCCACCAAAGGCTCCAGTCCACGAGGGCGGGGCCGCGTTGAATGTTGTCGAACGAAACCGTCTGGTCAGCGATAATCGACGCTAATGTCACCGCCTTTGACTCTCCACTGCCCTCTTGTGGATGATTGAATGGAAACATGGAGGCCTACAGATTAATTAATGATCTGATTAGTTTTATTTCATCATCAAATCATAATTGATCCCTCATGGTTTGATTGAATTTTAATCAGAAATAGCCGTTTGACACCGTCGCCTTTACATTCATCATCCAGAGAGCAAATCCCTTTTCACGACATCATCGTCTTCTGCAGCTTTCATTAAAATCAAGTCTTATTTAGCGCTGGAGCTGGTTGTGTTGTTGTTGTACAGCGAGGAGGAAGTGAGGATTGTAGTAATATTTATTCTTGCAGGCCAGATCTGAGCGCGCCATCTGCCGCGCTTCCCTGCTTTTTAATGTCGTTCCAGGAATCTGAGGAGCCAAATGTCTGAATCGCTTCAGAGGCGGTTTTTGTTGTGTCAGGTTTTAAAGCACGACTGTTTAATTTATCTGCTGCAACCAGTTCTAGTTGTGAATGCGCGTTAGTCATCATTTCCTTTTTTTTTTTTTTTTTTTATATATATATATATATCCAATTCAAAGTTGTGTGTGGTGGGGGGGAAACTTTTTTCGCCGTAACCTCACTGGAAACGCTGTTTTACGTTTTCTGCTGCGTTGACATCCGTTCACGTCGTGGGTTTGCGGCCTGCAGGGGGAGCTGGCGACCGACCACGACGTCGTGGACTTCATCATGAATCAGCCCAACGTGGTTCCTCGGATCAACCCCAGAGTGCTGTCCACCAGCAGGAACTACCTGGACCTGACCGACACCAGTAAGAACCACATTGGTGGAGTTTTGTATCTGGACCGAGGTATTAAGACAAGTGTAAATCCAAATCTTTTTCTTCTATTTTTTCAAGACAACTTCTTCATCGACGATTACGCTCGCTTCTCCACCCTCGACGCCAAAGAGCGGAGCGGCGCCGTGGCGAACAGCATGAACTACATGACCAAGAAAGGTGGGAGACGCTCGTGAGAAAACCTGTGGAGCATTTGAGTTGTGAAGATAATCCAATCACCGTCAAACCTAAACTCTGTGTGTATTCTCCTCCTCCTCCTCCTCCTGCTCCTCTGCCTCTTTCTCATGTGATTTTAACCCCCCCTCCTGCATCAGGGATGACCACCACCAACCGGCATGGTAACCGCCGTTTTCTCCTCATTTGTCCTCCTCCTCCTCCTCACCTCTTTTTTTGTTTTTATTAAACTGTGTTGCTGGCAGCGGTTCAGCGTTTGGGTGAATCCACCTCCACGTCTCCATCTGTCACTTTTCCTCCCCGGGACACCGATGACTAATTATGCATGTGATAATTGAGAAGTAGGGTCCAAACCATAAACAGACAAAAATGTGTTGGAATGGGCTGCTCACTTAGTTCTAACGCTGCATCCTCAGAGCATGAAGGTTCGTCCGGCGCCACCTGCACGAAGACGTTTGGAAGTCGATGATAGAAACTGCTGCTTTCACGTTTTCTTTAACAGTTTCTGCTTCTTCTTCTTCTTCTTCTTCTTCTGTGGTTTTCAGATGACGGCGTCGTCCGTCCCGTGACCTTCTGGGTGGTCGGAGACTTTGACAAACCGTCGGGACGTCAGCTTCTTTACGACGCCATCAGACACATGGTACCGACTCGTTTGTAATGTGTAAATTAAAGCTGTAAGGACGGGCGTTTTCACCTGCCATGGAAGCTGTTGGCTTTTTCCTGGCTTTATGCTAAGCTAATGCAAACCTGCTTCAAAAGGAGTTTTCATATTTAGCATGCTTCCGTTTTGCGGCAGAAAACTAGCAACAACGTCCGTCTGGGGATGATCAACAACCCGTCGGACGCCCCGTCCGTGGAGTCGAGCCGCGTGACGAGGGCGATCTGGGCCGCCATGCAGACGCAGTCGGCCAACAACGCCAAGAACTTCATCACCAAGATGGCTAAAGACGAGACGGCGGCGGCGCTGGAGAAGGGCGTGGACATCGGAGAGTTCGCCGTCGGGGTGAGAGGAGAGAGACGGGATTCAGATCGGTGTTTCCTTCTGTTTGTTGTGCTGCTACCTTCAGTTTCCTGTTTCTCCTTCAGGGTATGGATGTGGCGTTGTTCAAGGAAGCGTATGAGAGTCCCAGCTTGGACTTCCTGCTGTCCCACGCCGTTTACTGTCGAGACGTTCTCAAGTTGAAGAAGGGGCAGAAAGCAGTGATCAGCAATGGACGAGTGAGTCACCGAATGGCTTTTTAGAGCCTTTTTATAATAATAATAATAAAAATAATAATGGATTAGATTTATATAGCGCTTTTCTGGACACGTGAAGTCGCTTTACAGTGGATTTGGTAGATAACGATCAAAACCTGCCTGTGTTGAGGAATAAAAGTGGTCATTTAGCGTCAAACTACTTCCTCCTGTCGCAAAAAACATCACAGATCATCGGTCCTCTGGAGGAGGAAGAGGTTTTCAACCAGGACGACTTCCTGCTTCTGGAGAGCCTCATCCTGAAAACGTCCGGAGAGCAAATCAAAAGCAAAATCGTGCAGTTCGGATCGGAGGAGGACAGGTATGTCGTCCGATCGGTATGGATCCTCAGGAGGTGCGTTTTTAAACGAGGCTTTTATTTTGACGGGCGTCTTCCTTTCAGGGCCAGCGATCTGGTGATGAAGGTGGACGCCCTGCTGTCCTCTCAACCCAAAGGGGAGGCGCGGGTGGAGTACGGCTTCGCAGACGACCGCTACAGGTGCGGATGGAATCCTTTCACTTCCTGGGTCACATGACTTTTGGAAAAATAAAATGTTTTGTTTCCTGTTTTTTGTTTCCAGCGCTGTGAAGATCCGCCCGAGTGAAGGAGACGTGTACTTCGACGTCGTCGCCGTGGTGGATCCCGTAACCAGGGAGGCGCAGAAACTAGCTCCGCTTCTATTGGTGGGTTGAAAGCGGCGACCGTCTCCTGGATCCGTTTGACTCCGCCCATTGCTGATCTGCTCTCCTGTCTCGTTTCCAGGTTCTGAAACAGCTGGTGAACGTCAACCTGAGGGTCTTCATGAACTGCCAGTCCAAACTGTCGGAGATGCCTCTGAAGAGGTGAGGAAGACTCAAACCTCTGCTGTGTGGGTCAGCGGCGCCCTCTGCACCGTCTGACAGGCAAATATTTCCTGCTCTGAAAACCATCAGGTTTGGACTTTCTGGCGTAAACGCTGCGGTTTTGCTCGGCTGTCGTTAAATCGGTTCTTTTTTTCTGCTACGTTTTCCGGAGCGTTCAGCAGCGTCAGCCGGTGAAAAAAGCGGTTTTGGATCGTTCCGCCACGCGCTGTTCTCTGAGGTCGGTTCCTCCCTCTGGAGATTCGGGCGTCTGGGAGAACGATGACGCTCATTTTCGCTCTGACTGCATCCCGTTTGTTCGAACGCTCTCCTGCCAGCAGCTTCGCTCCGTTCCAATAATCCATCTCGCCAAGATCGGCTGTGACAACAAGAGGAAGGAGGAAGACGACAACCTGGTGAACAAGAACGTTAACGGTCCTAAAGTCACGCCTTTCCTTCCAGTTTCTACCGCTACGTGTTGGAGCCGGAGGTGATGTTCCAACCGGACGGCAG
This sequence comes from Antennarius maculatus, assembly GCA_013358685.1. Lineage (NCBI taxonomy): Eukaryota > Metazoa > Chordata > Actinopteri > Lophiiformes > Antennariidae > Antennarius > Antennarius maculatus. The sequence continues at coordinate 18,546,533 of CM023621.1, read as the reverse complement.
CTTCGCCCCGGGGCCCATGGCCAAGTTCCTGGACATGCCCCAGTCGCCCCTCTTCACCCTGAACCTCAACACCCCCGAGAGCTGGATGGTGGAGTCGGTGCGCACCCGCTACGACCTGGACAACATCTACCTGCAGGAGGTACGCCCTTTCTGTTCCACACCCCCCGTCCACCAGGTGGCGGTGTGACATTTCCAACAGACTGGATTTCCACTTTCAGGTGGAGAACATGGTGGCGGCGGAGTACGAGCTGGAGCACCTGCTGCTGGAGGGCCACTGCTTCGACGTCAGCTCAGGCCAGCCCCCCCGGGGCCTCCAGTTCACGCTGGGAACCGCCTCCGAGCCGGTCATCGTGGACACCATCGTCATGGCCAACCTGGTGAGTGGACGAGGAGGTTAAACGCCTCGTTCTTCTTCTTCGTCTTCCTGTCGTCGTGACGATGACGCCCCCCCCCCCCCCCCCGTCGGTCTTGTAGGGTTACTTCCAGCTGAAGGCGAACCCGGGCGCCTGGATCCTGAAGATGAGGAAGGGACGCTCGGACGAGATCTACAAGATCTACAGGTGAGACGAGGGACCGCCGGAACGTCTCCACTCCTCCTCCTCCTCCTCATCCTCTCTTCTTCTTCCTCCTCTTTCAGTCACGACGGCACCGACTCTCCAGCCGACTCGGATGACATCATCGTGGTTCTGAACAACTTCAAGAGCCGGATCATCAAAGTGAAGGTGGGTTCTACTCCCGTGGGATTATCACACCTCACGGATTTTTAATTTGGTCCCTGGATCATTCAGACCAGATCCAGGACGGGTAGGTTTAATCCGCCTGTTTTTCAGGTCCAGAAGAAACCAGACAAATACAACGAGGAGCTGCTGAGCGACAACACGGAGGAAAACGACACCGGCTTCTGGAAGTCTCTGACCAGGTACTCGACTGGACTCGTTGACCAACAAATCAGTCAATCGATCAGACGCGATTGAGGATCGATCGGCGCACAGCAGCGCTTGTGTGAAGTAGATCGTTTTTGTTTCGTCTTCCGTTTCAGGGGCTTCACGGGCGGAGGTAAAAGCGAGGAGGTGAAGCAGGAGAAGGACGACGTCATCAACATCTTCTCGGTGGCGTCGGGTCACCTTTACGAGCGGTTCCTCAGGTGAGGCGAGGACGACCTCCGACAGACGTCTGCGTCCACAGCAGTCGTTTACTTAACCGTCTGTTTGCCGTTTCCTGACAGGATCATGATGCTGTCGGTGCTGAAGAACACCAAAACCCCCGTCAAGTTCTGGTTCCTGAAGAACTACCTGTCCCCGACCTTCAAGGTAGGATTCCTCCCCTGGAAAGGTATCGGAGTGCTGCCCTCTGGTGGAAAGACGGGAGAGCGCAGCTGGATTTTATCCACCTGCTAGAAAGATGGGTTGTCTTGTGTGTGGCAGGAGTTCATCCCCCACATGGCGAAGCGATACGGCTTCCAGTACGAACTGGTCCAGTACAAGTGGCCCCGCTGGTTACACCAGCAGACCGAGAAGCAGAGGATCATCTGGGGCTACAAGATCCTCTTCCTGGACGTCCTGTTCCCTCTGGCCGTCGACAAGATCCTGTTCGTGGACGCCGACCAGGTGGAGCCGGCTCGCTGAACGTTTCTTCGCCGTCTCCGTCTCCGTCTGCGCGCTCACGCTTCGCCCTCCTCTCCCCTCAGATCGTGCGGACCGACTTGAAGGAGCTGCGTGACTTCGACCTGGAGGGGGCGCCGTATGGTTACACGCCGTTCTGCGAGAGCCGGCGGGAGATGGACGGCTACCGATTCTGGAAGTCGGGCTACTGGGCGAGCCACCTGGCCGGACGCAAGTACCACATCAGGTCGGGGAGGCGTCGTCGTTGTGATCTGTCGTCGCGATTTGATCTCTCTACTCATTCCGCATCTCGCCTGCAGCGCCCTCTACGTGGTCGACCTGAAGAAGTTCAGGAAGATCGCGGCTGGAGACCGTCTCCGGGGGCAGTACCAGGGCCTCAGCCAGGACCCCAACAGCCTGTCCAACCTGGACCAGGTCCGTGACCCGCGTCTAACCTCTGTGTGGGGAGTGTTTGTGTTTGTTAAACGCCCCCTTGTGGTTTTTCTAGGATCTGCCCAACAACATGATCCACCAGGTGCCCATCAAGTCGCTCCCCCAGGACTGGCTGTGGTGTGAGACCTGGTGCGACGACGGCTCCAAGAGGAGCGCCAAGACCATCGACCTGGTAATAACACCTCGTGTGTGTGTGTGTGTGTGTGTGTGTGTGTGTGTGTGTGTGTGTGTGTGTGTGTGTGTGTGTCTACCACCCAGCAGCTGTAATTAACTGTCATTCCCCCCTGGGGCCACTAGAGGGCACAATCGAACCACTAAATCCCATCAGGTGCTTTTTGCATACATTCTGCATCATTTCCCCGGTGGTGCCTCCAACTACTCCCAACATCCTCCTGGGGGGGGGGGGCAGCTAAAAAAAAAAAAAAAGATTAATTGAACGATTAAATGTTTAATTTAATCTCAGTGCAACAACCCCATGACCAAAGAGCCGAAGCTGCAGGCCGCCGTGAGGATCGTGGCGGAGTGGACCGATTATGACCAGGAGATTAAACGCCTGCAGACCAGAGTGCAAGATGAAAGCTCCCAGAATGCAAAGCAGCATAGCTCAGGTACAAACAACCCCCCTCCCCCCTGAATGAACCGGGTGCCGGCAGGAGACGTATGGAATCTGACCCTGTTTCTGTCTTCATAGACGTCCACACGGAACTGTGAGCGGTGACGGCGATCTAGACTCTGTTCAAAGAGTCGACTTCACCTAGAGGCTCCTGTCCCGCCGGGGTGAGGTGGGGGGGGGGTGGCTCCTGACTCCTGAACCACAAACCAGCGCTAAATAAACTGTTCTGTCAGGACGATTGATGGGGTCACTTTAAGAAGTTTTTTTTCATTCTGTCCAAACTGTTTTTGGTGAATCTAGTTATAATCATAAGCATGACCCCCCCCCCCCACACACACACACACACACACCCCCGTCTACCCTTATCTGTGAAAATGTTGGGACTGGTATTCTGGTTCAGGCTGTGGTTGAAGCACAAATGAAGGAGGACCCTGTAAAAACTGCTCTACGCATCTTCTGACAGGATTTCGAGTCTGAGAAGGTCTCGTCTGACCCCCACCGGATCTGTTGTTGTGGACTTTGTTGGACCCACTGTGTTGTTGGTTTAGTCCCCAAACTGAACTGTTTTAAAGGGACCCCCCCTGTGAAATGAACGCATCAGAATAAAAGCTGGAACCCTTCATTCCTGGTGGAATATTATGGTGTCTGTGACTCTCAGGGAAAGACGTGTGAGGGGAGAGTTTGTCGTTTGGCTGTGACTTCAGCTGAGAACACGTTTGACTTCCTGTTGCTTGGTAACGTCTGTGGGGTTTTCATTGTCATCCTGTTTTACCTCCTTATTTTTATTAAAAACACCCAATAAAAAAAAAAAAAGAGCTTCCTCGTGTCCTTCTATTTCCTGGTGTTACCTCTTTTAGCGACCCCTGCTGTCAGCCAGGCGGAAGTGGAAAAGTTCAAAAATTGTAATCAATAACCCGATATGAAGCGCTGACACCACACAAACTACAGAACCCATAATGCAGTGCAACAGCTGCAAGCGTCTGTTACTGTTTGCAAACCTCTTCTAATGGCGAAACTCAATGGATTCTAACATCAGATTTTCAAACCGAGGTGAGGTGGAGTTTGTGTTTCAGGACATTTCCGGTAAACCCTGATTTGTGTCAATGATGTAATGAACTTTACTGATAAACTGAGCGCAAACAGATTAATTTAATGGAATGTTTTTCATTTGTTATTTTTACTTTTGTGTAAAAGAATTTTTTTTAATTTTATTTTTTCGTGTTTTTTGAAGCATGTTCAAAACTTGTAACTTCTAATTTTGACGAGATAATTTTTTTTTTTTTTTTTTTTTACACGCAGCAAAGTGTTTAAATAAAAGTAAGTTTATGTACTGTGAAATAATATTCCTGTATTTTTATTTCTATTCATGTTAAAAAAAACATTTACTTTTAGTGTGTTCAGTAAATCTTTACCATGTTTGGCTTGTAACCTAAAAGTGTGTTTTCACTGTCATTTTGTCCCCCCGCCGGGGCAATTGAATTTGATACCCCTGAGATTAACGTCGTAATGGATCCGCCAGTGTGTTTAGAGGGATGGGTCCACGCACCTGTCCTCAGGTGTTCGTCTTCTCCTCGTTAGTATAGTGGACAGTATCTCCGCCTGTCACGCGGAAGACCGGGGTTCGATTCCCCGATGGGGAGTTTCTGCTTTACTTTGGGAGCTGACCCGGATCCTCACCCGGTCCAGGACTTTATTGTTTTGTTTTTATTTATCAGCAAGGCTCCATGTTTGTGTCCAAAACAATCAATGGGTTTAAGAGTTTCTTTTTACAGAGATAAAAATCTAAATGCACCCAGTGCTTAATTTTTATTAGCATTTTTATTCCGACCTGCTGCTGTTTCCGGGGGAAATATTTGTGAGATTCAGTTTGTTCATGAGCCGAATAGAACATGAAATGTGTTTATTTTGTCCTGTTTTTTAATAAATAAATGAGTTACAAGACAAACTATGATCCAGGTTTCACCCACAACCCGACAGACTGGATGGAGAACCGAAGAACCGGAAACCGAATCAAGTCCGGATTGTAGTTCCAGATCAGACCAGTAGGTGGCAGCAGAGCATCACCAATAAATCAGTGGTTCAGCTTATGTTTTAGCGACACCGGGTTGAGAGGACGTTCACCTCCTGATTGATTAATTATTATGAGATTTAAAAATAAAAGAAACCATCAATTACTCATAAAACAAGGTTCACAACAATTTACGGTGAAGAAACGTTCAGAGCAGATTTGCACTGAAATCTTCAGATATGAAGGAAATTTGTTGTATTGATGAGTTGATGGGGCTATTTTAAGAAGTTTTTTTTGTTTCTGTGAAAAATCTAAAAATATTTTGGTGATGCTGGTCAATCATAATTATCCATTGTCATCGTGAAGCTCTTTGTGTTTCGTCAAAGAGCTTCAGCGTGTCCTTCTATTTCCTGATGTTGCGTCTTTTAGCGCCCCCTGCTGTCCGACAGCCGGAAGTGATGAAGCTTCTGACTCCTGGTTTTCCCCGACGGTCCCCCATCGCTGGAAGAACCAGACCAATCACTGTTTAGGTTCCAAAGCCTAATGAATATTAAAATTTTATGAAAGTATTAATTAACTAACATTCATTGTAATGCTCTGCTAGTTTTTTCGTCCCAAAAAGACTATTTAAAATCTCTAATTATGACATAACTTATCCACACGTCTGCTGCAGAGGACCAGAGGGTTGGAGAATCACACCGGGTCTAGAGTTCTGAATTCTCTCTCTGTCCGCTTCAGGATCCAAATTAAGATACTCTGACTGCTAATTAAATGTCTTAATGTTTTATTGATCTGATCTGTTGTTTCCACATCAACTATAGAACAAAAACTCATGGTGAGGCAGCATTTAGCTACTGTGGCCCCCACCTGTAGATCAGCCTGCCTCATGATTGCAGAGACATTGTCAAAAAGAAGATTAAAGAAGATTAAAGAAGACAGACCTTTTCAATCAGGCTTTTAACTAATATTTTAAACCTTTATTATGCTCCTATTTCAGTATACTTCATTTTAATTTACTGCTTTAAACATGATTGATTTAGCTATTATTCTGTTTTTAATTTGCAAGTATTTTCCCAATTCTTTTTCTTTTGATTTTCAGGCCTGTTTTTTGGTGTTCAGTTTTCATTTAATTGTTTTTTCTCTTTTATATCTATTTTGTCCTCAATTTTAAGCTTTTACTCCAGTATTCCTGGAGGGGGTAGGGTGGGGTCTTCCACACTGGGAACTGTGTCCAGTCTGCTGGTGGGGGTGCTGACCTTGGGTCCCTTCGGCCTGGCCGGGTTCCTTCCACCCACATGTTTGTCGCAGATGGCGGGTCTGATTTGACTCCACGCACCTGTCCTCAGGTGTTCGTCTACTCCTCGTTAGTATAGTGGGCAGTATCTCCGCCTGTCACGCGGAAGACCGGGGTTCGATTCCCCGACGGGGAGTTTCTGCTTTACTTTGGGAGCTGACCCACATTCACCCGGAGCCTCACCCGGTCCAGGACTTTACGTTTTTTATTTGCAAAAAAGGCTCCACGTTTGTGTCCAAAACAATCAATGGGGTTAAAGAACTCCTTTTTAACCAAATGAAAATTTTAACGCACCTGGTGCTCAATTTTTATTATGTTAGTTCCGACCTGTTGCTGTTTCCGGGGGAAATATTTGTGAGATGCAGTACACAGTATTTATGAGCCGAATAGATCATGAAATATGTTCAATATGTTCATATGTTCTGACTCCTAGTTTTCCCAGACGGTCCCCCGTCGCTGGAAGAACCAGACCAATTACTGTTTAGGTTCCAAAGCCTAATGAATATTCGAGTATTATTAAACACGTTTGACTTCCTGTTGCTTGGTAACGTCTGTGGGGTTTTATTGTCATTTTGTTTTATCTCTTCATGTTGAATAAATAAAAACACGCAATAAAGAAGAGCTTCAGCGTGTTCTTCTATTTCCTGTGTTACCTCTATTAGCGCCCCCTGCTGTCCGTCAGGCGGAAGTGGAAAAACTTCACTGATGACGTCATGAACACTGGTGTGTTTAGAGGGACGTCTCCACGCACCTGTCCCCAGGTGTCCGTCTCCTCCTCGTTAGCATAGTGGACAGTATCTCCGCCTGTCACGCGGAAGACCGGGGTTCGATTCCCCGACGGGGAGTTGATTTTTGTCTTTTTTTTTTTTTTTTCGAAGCTGTTGTTTTTGTTTTTATTTACCAACAAGGCTCCATGTTTGTGTCCAAAACACTGAATGGGCTCAAGGAGGTTTTGTTTTTAACTAACTAAAAATCAAAATTTTCTTTCATTTTTTTCAATTTTATTTTTATTTCACTAACCACACCCAGACGAGTGAGAGACTTCCAGAAATGAAGGAGGACCCTGTAAAAACTGCCCCTCTGGTTAACTTTGGTTCTAGTCCCATCAAACCAAACACCTGCTGAAGGTTTCTCCTCACGCACTGAATCAAAACACTCTACGCAGCTTCTGACAGGATTTCGAGTCTGAGAAGGTCTCGTCTGACCCCCACCGGATCTGTTGTTGTGGACTTTGTTGGACCCACTGTGTTGTTGGTTTAGTCCCCAAACTGAACTGTTTTAAAGGGACCCCCCCTGTGAAATGAACGCATCAGAGCAAAAGCTGGAACCCTTCATTCCTGGTGGAATATTATGGTGTCTGTGACTCTCAGGGAAAGACGTGTGAGGGGAGAGTTTGTCGTTCGGCCGTGACTTCAGCTGAGAACACGTTTGACTTCCTGTTGCTTGCTAACGTCCGTGGGGTTTTATTGTCATTTTGTTTTATCTCTTCATGTTTAATAAATAAAAACACCCAATAAAGTAGAGCTTCAGCGTGTTCTCCCATTTCCCGTGTTACGTCTATTAGCGCCTCCTGCTGTCCGTCAGGCGGAAGTGGAAAAACTTCACTGATGACGTCATGAACTCTAGTGTGTTTAGATGGAGCCGTCCACGCACCTGTCGTCAGGTGTTCGTCTCCTCCTCGTTAGTATAGTGGACAGTATCTCCGCCTGTCACGCGGAAGACCGGGGTTCGATTCCCCGACGGGGAGTTTCCGCTTTACTTTGGAAGCTGACCCACATTCACCCGGATCCTCAGCCGGTCCAGAACTTTATTGTTTTGTTTTTATTTACCAGCAAGGCTCCATGTTTGTGTCCAAAACAGTCAATGGGGTTAAAGGTTTTTTTTAACCAAATGAAAATTTTAACGCACCCGGTCCTCAATTTTATTATAATAATTTTATTCCGACCTGCTGCTGTTTCCGGGGGAAATATTTGTGAGATTCAGTTTGTTTATGAGCCGAATAGAACATGAAATGTGTTTAATTTTGTCCCGTTTTTTAATAAATAAATTGAGTTTCAAGACAAACTATGATCCAGGTTTCATCCACAACCCGACAGACTGGATGGAGAACCGAAGAACCGGAAACCTAATCAAGTCCGGATTGTAGTTCCAGATCAGACCAGTAGGTGGCAGCAGAGCACCACCAATAAATCACTGGTTCAACTTGTTTTAGCGATACCGGTTTGAGAGGACGTTCACTTCCTGATTGATTAATTATTATGCGATTTAAAAATAAAAGAAACCATCGATTACTCATAAAACAAGGTTCACAACAATTTACGGTGAAGACACGTTCAGAACAGATTTGCACTGAAATCTTCAGATATAAGGGGAAGTTTGTTGTATTGATGAGTTGATGGGGCTACTTTAACAAGATTTTTTGTTTCTGTGCAAAATCTTAAAATATTTTTGGTGATGCTGGTCAATCATAATTATCCATTGCGATCCTTTTTTAGTTCTCTATTTTTATCAAAGAAAAATATCCAATAAACTAAAGCTTTAAGCGTGTCCTTCTATTTCCTGGTGTTACGTCTTTTTGCGCCCCCTGTTGTCGGGCAGCCGGAAGTGATGAAGCTTCTGACTCCTAGTTTTCCCAGACGGTCCCCCATCGCTGGAAGAACCAGACCAATTACTGTTTAGGTTCCAAAGCCTAATGAATATTCGAGTATTATTAAACACGTTTGACTTCCTGTTGCTTGGTAACGTCCGTGGGGTTTTATTGTCATTTTGTTTTATCTCTTCATGTTGAATAAATAAAAACACGCAATAAAGAAGAGCTTCAGCGTGTTCTTCTATTTCCTGTGTTACCTCTATTAGCGCCCCCTGCTGTCCGTCAGGCGGAAGTGGAAAACTTCACTGATGACGTCATGAACACTGGTGTGTTTAGAGGGACGTCTCCACGCACCTGTCCCCAGATGTCCGTCTCCTCCTCGTTAGTATAGTGGACAGTATCTCCGCCTGTCACGCGGAAGACCGGGGTTCGATTCCCCGACGGGGAGTTGATTTTTGTTTTTTTTTTTTTTTTCGAAGCTGTTGTTTTTGTTTTTATTTACCAACAAGGCTCCATGTTTGTGTCCAAAACACTGAATGGGCTCAAGGAGGTTTTGTTTTTAACTAACTAAAAATCAAAATTTTCTTTCATTTTTTTCAATTTTATTTTTATTTCACTAACCACACCCAGACGAGTGAGAGACTTCCAGAAATGAAGGAGGACCCTGTAAAAACTGCCCCTCTGGTTAACTTTGGTTCTCGTCCCATCAAACCAAACAGCTGCTGAAGGTTTCTCCTCACGCACCGAATCAAAACACTCTACGCAGCTTCTGACAGGATTTCGAGTCTGAGAAGGTCTCGTCTGACCCCCACCGGATCTGTTGTTGTGGACTTTGTTGGACCCACTGTGTTGTTGGTTTAGTCCCCAAACTGAACTGTTTTAAAGGGACCCCCCCTGTGAAATGAACGCATCAGAGCAAAAGCTGGAACCCTTCATTCCTGGTGGAATATTATGGTGTCTGTGACTCTCAGGGAAAGACGTGTGAGGGGAGAGTTTGTCGTTCGGCCGTGACTTCAGCTGAGAACACGTTTGACTTCCTGTTGCTTGGTAACGTCCGTGGGGTTTTATTGTCATTTTGTTTTATCTCTTCATGTTTAATAAATAAAAACACCCAATAAAGTAGAGCTTCAGCGTGTTCTCCCATTTCCCGTGTTACGTCTATTAGCGCCTCCTGCTGTCCGTCAGGCGGAAGTGGAAAAACTTCACTGATGACGTCATGAACTCTAGTGTGTTTAGATGGAGCCGTCCACGCACCTGTCGTCAGGTGTTCGTCTCCTCCTCGTTAGTATAGTGGACAGTATCTCCGCCTGTCACGCGGAAGACCGGGGTTCGATTCCCCGACGGGGAGTTTCCGCTTTACTTTGGAAGCTGACCCACATTCAGCCGGATCCTCAGCCGGTCCAGAACTTTATTGTTTTGTTTTTATTTACCAGCAAGGCTCCATGTTTGTGTCCAAAACAGTCAATGGGGTTAAAGGTTTTTTTTAACCAAATGAAAATTTTAACGCACCCGGTCCTCAATTTTATTATAATAATTTTATTCCGACCTGCTGCTGTTTCCGGGGGAAATATTTGTGAGATGCAGTTTGTTTATGAGCCGAATAGAACATGAAATGTGTTTAATTTTGTCCCGTTTTTTAATAAATAAATTGAGTTTCAAGACAAACTATGATCCAGGTTTCATCCACAACCCGACAGACTGGATGGAGAACCGAAGAACCGGAAACCTAATCAAGTCCGGGTTGTAGTTCCAGATCAGACCAGTAGGTGGCAGCAGAGCACCACCAATAAATCACTGGTTCAACTTGTTTTAGCGATACCGGTTTGAGAGGACGTTCACTTCCTGATTGATTAATTATTCTGCGATTTAAAAATAAAAGAAACCATCGATTACTCATAAAACAAGGTTCACAACAATTTACGGTGAAGACACGTTCAGAGCAGATTTGCACTGAAATCTTCAGATATAAGGGGAAGTTTGTTGTATTGATGAGTTGATGGGGCTACTTTAACAAGATTTTTTGTTTCTGTGCAAAATCTTAAAATATTTTTGGTGATGCTGGTCAATCATAATTATCCATTGCGATCCTTTTTTATCTCTCTATTTTTGTCAAAGAAAAATATCCAATAAACTAAAGCTTTAAGCGTGTCCTTCTATTTCCTGGTGTTACGTCTTTTTGCGCCCCCTGTTGTCCGGCAGCCGGAAGTGATGAAGCTTCTGACTCCTAGTTTTCCCAGACGGTCCCCCATCGCTGGAAGAACCAGACCAATTACTGTTTAGGTTCCAAAGCCTAATGAATATTCGAGTATTATTAAACACGTTTGACTTCCTGTTGCTTGGTAACGTCCGTGGGGTTTTATTGTCATTTTGTTTTATCTCCTCATGTTGAATAAATAAAAACACGCAATAAAGAAGAGCTTCAGCGTGTTCTTCTATTTCCTGTGTTACCTCTATTAGCGCCCCCTGCTGTCCGTCAGGCGGAAGTGGAAAACTTCACTGATGACGTCATGAACACTGGTGTGTTTAGAGGGACGTCTCCACGCACCTGTCCTCAGGTGTCCGTCTCCTCCTCGTTAGTATAGTGGACAGTATCTCCGCCTGTCACGCGGAAGACCGGGGTTCGATTCCCCGACGGGGAGTTGATTTTTGTCTTTTTTTTTTTTTTCGAAGCTGTTGTTTTTGTTTTTATTTACCAACAAGGCTCCATGTTTGTGTCCAAAACACTGAATGGGCTCAAGGAGGTTTTGTTTTTAACTAACTAAAAATCAAAATTTTCTTTCATTTTTTTCAATTTTATTTTTATTTCACTAACCACACCCAGACGAGTGAGAGACTTCCAGAAATGAAGGAGGACCCTGTAAAAACTGCCCCTCTGGTTAACTTTGGTTCTCGTCCCATCAAACCAAACAGCTGCTGAAGGTTTCTCCTCACGCACCGAATCAAAACACTCTACGCAGCTTCTGACAGGATTTCGAGTCTGAGAAGGTCTCGTCTGACCCCCACCGGATCTGTTGTTGTGGACTTTGTTGGACCCACTGTGTTGTTGGTTTAGTCCCCAAACTGAACTGTTTTAAAGGGACCCCCCCTGTGAAATGAACGCATCAGAGCAAAAGCTGGAACCCTTCATTCCTGGTGGAATATTATGGTGTCTGTGACTCTCAGGGAAAGACGTGTGAGGGGAGAGTTTGTCGTTCGGCCGTGACTTCAGCTGAGAACACGTTTGACTTCCTGTTGCTTGGTAACGTCCGTGGGGTTTTATTGTCATTTTGTTTTATCTCTTCATGTTTAATAAATAAAAACACCCAATAAAGTAGAGCTTCAGCGTGTTCTCCCATTTCCCGTGTTAGGTCTATTAGCGCCTCCTGCTGTCCGTCAGGCGGAAGTGGAAAAACTTCACTGATGACGTCATGAACTCTAGTGTGTTTAGATGGAGCCGTCCACGCACCTGTCGTCAGGTGTTCGTCTCCTCCTCGTTAGTATAGTGGACAGTATCTCCGCCTGTCACGCGGAAGACCGGGATTCGATTCCCCGACGGGGAGTTTCCGCTTTACTTTGGAAGCTGACCCACATTCACCCGGATCCTCAGCCGGTCCAGAACTTTATTGTTTTGTTTTTATTTACCAGCAAGGCTCCATGTTTGTGTCCAAAACAGTCAATGGGGTTAAAGGTTTTTTTTAACCAAATGAAAATTTTAACGCACCCGGTCCTCAATTTTATTATAATAATTTTATTCCGACCTGCTGCTGTTTCCGGGGGAAATATTTGTGAGATGCAGTTTGTTTATGAGCCGAATAGAACATGAAATGTGTTTAATTTTGTCCCGTTTTTTAATAAATAAATTGAGTTTCAAGACAAACTATGATCCAGGTTTCATCCACAACCCGACAGACTGGATGGAGAACCGAAGAACCGGAAACCTAATCAAGTCCGGATTGTAGTTCCAGATCAGACCAGTAGGTGGCAGCAGAGCACCACCAATAAATCACTGGTTCAACTTGTTTTAGCGATACCGGTTTGAGAGGACGTTCACTTCCTGATTGATTAATTATTATGCGATTTAAAAATAAAAGAAACCATCGATTACTCATAAAACAAGGTTCACAACAATTTACGGTGAAGACACGTTCAGAGCAGATTTGCACTGAAATCTTCAGATATAAGGGGAAGTTTGTTGTATTGATGAGTTGATGGGGCTACTTTAACAAGATTTTTTGTTTCTGTGCAAAATCTTAAAATATTTTTGGTGATGCTGGTCAATCATAATTATCCATTGCGATCCTTTTTTAGTTCTCTATTTTTATCAAAGAAAAATATCCAATAAACTAAAGCTTTAAGCGTGTCCTTCTATTTCCTGGTGTTACGTCTTTTTGCGCCCCCTATTGTCGGGCAGCCGGAAGTGATGAAGCTTCTGACTCCTAGTTTTCCCAGACGGTCCCCCATCGCTGGAAGAACCAGACCAATTACTGTTTAGGTTCCAAAGCCTAATGAATATTCGAGTATTATTAAACACGTTTGACTTCCTGTTGCTTGGTAACGTCCGTGGGGTTTTATTGTCATTTTGTTTTATCTCCTCATGTTGAATAAATAAAAACACGCAATAAAGAAGAGCTTCAACGTGTTCTTCTATTTCCTGTGTTACCTCTATTAGCGCCCCCTGCTGTCCGTCAGGCGGAAGTGGAAAAAAAAATTTTTTTCCCCGATGACGTCATGAACACTGGTGTGTTTAGAAGGACGTGTCCACGCACCTGTCCTCAGGTGTTCGTCCCCTCCTCGTTAGTATAGTGGACAGTATCTCCGCCTGTCACGCGGAAGACCGGGGTTCGATTCCCCGACGGGGAGTTGATTTTTGTCTTTTTTTTTTTTTTTCGAAGCTGTTGTTTTTGTTTTTATTTACCAACAAGGCTCCATGTTTGTGTCCAAAACACTGAATGGGCTCAAGGAGGTTTTGTTTTTAACTAACTAAAAATCAAAATTTTCTTTCATTTTTTTCAATTTTATTTTTATTTCACTAACCACACCCAGACGAGTGAGAGACTTCCAGAAATGAAGGAGGACCCTGTAAAAACTGCCCCTCTGGTTAACTTTGGTTCTAGTCCCATCAAACCAAACACCTGCTGAAGGTTTCTCCTCACGCACTGAATCAAAACACTCTACGCAGCTTCTGACAGGATTTCGAGTCTGAGAAGGTCTCGTCTGACCCCCACCGGATCTGTTGTTGTGGACTTTGTTGGACCCACTGTGTTGTTGGTTTAGTCCCCAAACTGAACTGTTTTAAAGGGACCCCCCCTGTGAAATGAACGCATCAGAGCAAAAGCTGGAACCCTTCATTCCTGGTGGAATATTATGGTGTCTGTGACTCTCAGGGAAAGACGTGTGAGGGGAGAGTTTGTCGTTCGGCCGTGACTTCAGCTGAGAACACGTTTGACTTCCTGTTGCTTGGTAACGTCCGTGGGGTTTTATTGTCATTTTGTTTTATCTCTTCATGTTTAATAAATAAAAACACCCAATAAAGTAGAGCTTCAGCGTGTTCTCCCATTTCCCGTGTTAGGTCTATTAGCGCCTCCTGCTGTCCGTCAGGCGGAAGTGGAAAAACTTCACTGATGACGTCATGAACTCTAGTGTGTTTAGATGGAGCCGTCCACGCACCTGTCGTCAGGTGTTCGTCTCCTCCTCGTTAGTATAGTGGACAGTATCTCCGCCTGTCACGCGGAAGACCGGGGTTCGATTCCCCGACGGGGAGTTTCCGCTTTACTTTGGAAGCTGACCCACATTCACCCGGATCCTCAGCCGGTCCAGAACTTTATTGTTTTGTTTTTATTTACCAGCAAGGCTCCATGTTTGTGTCCAAAACAGTCAATGGGGTTAAAGGTTTTTTTTTAACCAAATGAAAATTTTAACGCACCCGGTCCTCAATTTTATTATAATAATTTTATTCCGACCTGCTGCTGTTTCCGGGGGAAATATTTGTGAGATGCAGTTTGTTTATGAGCCGAATAGAACATGAAATGTGTTTAATTTTGTCCCGTTTTTTAATAAATAAATTGAGTTTCAAGACAAACTATGATCCAGGTTTCATCCACAACCCGACAGACTGGATGGAGAACCGAAGAACCGGAAACCTAATCAAGTCCGGATTGTAGTTCCAGATCAGACCAGTAGGTGGCAGCAGAGCATCACCAATAAATCACTGGTTCAACTTGTATTTTAGCGATACCGGTTTGAGAGGACGTTCACCTCCTGATTGATTAATTATTATGAGATTTAAAAATAAAAGAAACCATCGATTACTCAGCAAACAAGGTTCACAGCAATTTACGGTGAAGAAACGTTCAGAGCAGATTTGCACTGAAATCTTCAGATTTCAGGGGAAGTTTGTTGTATTGATGAGTTGATGGGGCTACTTTAACAAGATTTTTTGTTTCTGTGCAAAATCTTAGATATTTTTGCTGATGCTGGTCAATCATAATTATCCATTGCGATCCTTTTTTAGTTCTCTATTTTTATCAAAGAAAAATATCCAATAAACTAAAGCTTTAAGCGTGTCCTTCTATTTCCTGGTGTTACGTCTTTTAGCTCCCCCTGTTGTCCGGCAGCCGGAAGTAATAAAGCTTCTGACTCCTAGTTTTCCCAGGCGGTCCCCCATCGCTGGAAGAACCAGACCAATTACTGTTTAGGTTCCAAAGCCTAATGAATATTCGAGTATTATTAAACACGTTTGACTTCCTGTTGCTTGGTAACGTCCGTGGGGTTTTATTGTCATTTTGTTTTATCTCTTCATGTTGAATAAATAAAAACACGCAATAAAGAAGAGCTTCAGCGTGTTCTTCTATTTCCTGTGTTACCTCTATTAGCGCCCCCTGCTGTCCGTCAGGCGGAAGTGGAAAACTTCACTGATGACGTCATGAACACTGGTGTGTTTAGAGGGACGTCTCCACGCACCTGTCCTCAGGTGTCCGTCTCCTCCTCGTTAGTATAGTGGACAGTATCTCCGCCTGTCACGCGGAAGACCGGGGTTCGATTCCCCGACGGGGAGTTGATTTTTGTCTTTTTTTTTTCTTTCGAAGCTGTTGTTTTTGTTTTTATTTACCAACAAGGCTCCATGTTTGTGTCCAAAACACTGAATGGGCTCAAGGAGGTTTTGTTTTTAACTAACTAAAAATCAAAATTTTCTTTCATTTTTTTCAATTTTATTTTTATTTCACTAACCACACCCAGACGAGTGAGAGACTTCCAGAAATGAAGGAGGACCCTGTAAAAACTGCCCCTCTGGTTAACTTTGGTTCTCGTCCCATCAAACCAAACACCTGCTGAAGGTTTCTCCTCACGCACCGAATCAAAACACTCTACGCAGCTTCTGACAGGATTTCGAGTCTGAGAAGGTCTCGTCTGACCCCCACCGGATCTGTTGTTGTGGACTTTGTTGGACCCACTGTGTTGTTGGTTTAGTCCCCAAACTGAACTGTTTTAAAGGGACCCCCCCTGTGAAATGAACGCATCAGAGCAAAAGCTGGAACCCTTCATTCCTGGTGGAATATTATGGTGTCTGTGACTCTCAGGGAAAGACGTGTGAGGGGAGAGTTTGTCGTTCGGCCGTGACTTCAGCTGAGAACACGTTTGACTTCCTGTTGCTTGGTAACGTCGGTGGGGTTTTATTGTCATTTTGTTTAATCTCTTCATGTTTAATAAATAAAAACACCCAATAAAGTAGAGCTTCAGCGTGTTCTCCCATTTCCCGTGTTACGTCTATTAGCGCCTCCTGCTGTCCGTCAGGCGGAAGTGGAAAAACTTCACTGATTACGTCATGAACTCTAGTGTGTTTAGATGGAGCCGTCCACGCACCTGTCGTCAGGTGTTCGTCTCCTCCTCGTTAGTATAGTGGACAGTATCTCCGCCTGTCACGCGGAAGACCGGGGTTCGATTCCCCGACGGGGAGTTTCCGCTTTACTTTGGGAGCTGACCCACATTCACCCGGATCCTCAGCCGGTCCAGGACTTTATTGTTTTGTTTTTATTTACCAGCAAGGCTCCATGTTTGTGTCCAAAACAGTCAATGGGGTTAAAGGTTTTTTTTAACCAAATGAAAATTTTAACGCACCCGGTCCTCAATTTTATTATAATAATTTTATTCCGACCTGCTGCTGTTTCCGGGGGAAATATTTGTGAGATTCAGTTTGTTTATGAGCCGAATAGACCATGAAATTTGTTTATTTTGTCCCGTTTTTCCAATAAATAAATGAGTTACAAGATAAACTATGATCTAGGTTTCACCCACAACCCGACAGACTGGATGGAGAACCGAGGAACCGGAAACCAAATCAAGTCCGGATTGTAGTTCCAGATCAGACCAGTAGGTGGCAGCAGAGCATCGCCAATAAATCACTGGTTCAACTTATGTTTTAGCGATTAATTAATTACTATTGTTAATTAATTATTATGATATTTAAAAATAAAATAAACCATCGATTACTCATCAAACAAGGTTCACAACTATTTATTGTGAAAACACGTTCAAAGCAGATTTGTACTGAAATCTTCAGATATGAAGGAAGTTTGTTGTATTGATGAGTTAATGGGGCTAGTTTAAGAAGTTTTGTTGTTTCTGTTCAAAATCTAAAAATATTTTTGGTGATGCTGGTCAATCATAATTATCCATTGCGATCCTTTTTTTATCTCTTTATTTTTATCAACGAAAAACATCCAATAAACTAGAGCAGTGTTTTTTCAACCACTATGCCGCGGCACACGAGAGATATTGTCAGGTGTGCCGTGGGAAATTATCCAATTTGTGTGCCTGTGCAGTCTAGCGCCTGGCAGAGTAATCATGTAGTACTCTTCCATACCAGTAGGGGGCAGCAGCAGGTAGCTAATTGCCTTGTGCTTGGAGACAAGCAGCGACAGGTGGATAGCAGGACGACGGTGAAAGTGATGGATACGTTTTTGAAGAGGGAGAATGCTGACCCTGAACTGGACAACATCCGGACCCAGAGGTCAAAAGAAAGCAAAGTCGTCCAACAAAGTTTCTGGCGGGAGGAAATACAACAAAACCTATCTTTCGTTTGTTTTTACATTTACCGGAGACGCAACGGCACCGACTCCGTTGTGTTCGGTCTGTGGTGAAAAGCTCTCCAACAGTGTTCTGGTCCCAAGTCAGCTTTAACGCCATCTCCAAACGAAACACCCTTCACTTCAAAACAACAATGTGGAGTAATTTTGTTCGCCTGCGTGAACACACGGAGAAACAAGCAACTTTCACGAGAAACACCGCAAAGGTAAACGAGAGATTCCTTAAAGCTAGCTAGTAGCTAGCACGTCGCTGAACTTGTGGCTAAATCTAAAAAGTCCCTCTCAGATATCATCTCTGTGTTCATCCAAACAGGCCCGGGTTTGACACTGAATGAGTATAAATATGAAAGATTATAAAATACTTTTTTTCTTTGTGTGTATTTGATTCCTATTCAAGACGTTATAATATGAGGCTTATTTTAAAAAAAGCTTATATTGTAAGCTTTTTTTTTTTCTCCACATTTTCAGCTGGTGGTGTGTCGTGGGATTTTTTCAATGAAAGAAATGTGCCTTGGCTCAAAAAAGGTTGAAAAACACTAAACTAGAGCTTCTGCGTGTCCTTCTACTCTATTTCCTGGTGTTACGTCTTTTAGCGCCCCCTGCTGTCCGGTAGCCGGAAGTGATGAAGCTTCTGACTCCTGGTTTTCCCACACGGTCCCCCATCGCTGGAAGAACCAGACCAAACACTGTTTAGGTTCCAAAGCCTAATGAATATTAGAGTATTATTATAGAAGCATTCATTCATTCATTCAAAACCACGAGATTAGGCGTTTGCAAGGAGTTGTGGCCATAAGCAAGATCTACCAATACGGACCTGTTGACGCACCTGTCCTCAAGTGTTCGATTCCTCCTCGTTAGTATAGTGGACAGCGTCTCCGCCTGTCACGCGGAAGACCGGGGTTCGATTCCCCGACGGGGAGTTTCTGCTTTACTTTGGGAGCTGACCCACATTCACTCGGAGCCTCACCCGGTCCAGGACTTTACGTTTTTTGTTTTAATTTCCCAACAAGGCTCCATGTTTGTGTCCAAAGCAATCAACGGGCTTAAAAAAGTTTGTTTTTAATGAAATAAATATTTTAACACACCCGGTGTTCAATTTTTATTATGATTTTTATTCCGACCTGGTGCCGTTTCCGGGGGAAATATTCGTGAGATGCAGTTTGTTTATGAGCCGAGTAGACCATGAAATGTGTTTATTTTGTCCTGCTTTGGTAATAAATAAGTTAGAAGACAAACTGTGACCCACGTTTCACGCGAGGAACCGGAAACCGTATCAAGTCGATTGTAGTTCTGGATCAGACCAGTAGGTGGCAGCAGAGATTCATCAGATCAGTGGTTCAACATGTTTTTGCTTTAGCGATACAAAAGTCACTTAAACAATTTGAAGGGATTTTCACTTCTTAATTATCAGTTTTGAAAATTAAAAAAAACATTAACATCAATAATTTATCAAACAAGGTTCACTATAATTTATGGTGAAGAAACATTCTGAGCAGATTTGGACTGAAAACTTCGTATATGAAGGGAAGTTTGCTCAAATGTTCAAATCAGTGTAGCCTCAGTTCAGAGGGAAAGAATCACCTCATCCTACCGGGAGGAAGGCGAAGGTCTTCATCATCAGGTCAACACAAACCAGCATGTGGTTCTACCTGCATGACGTCACACCACCTGAAAAAAAGACAACCCACCACAAACCATAACCCTGACCCAACACAATAGTCTTCTTGTTTGCGGACAGCAGACCGCTGGGCAAACACACAATTCCAGCCTGATGAGTTTCCTCGTCTGCCTGAGTAAACGCTCCTCCATGATGATCCGTGATGATGTCACTGGAGGAACCTCCACGCCGCCTTTTAGAATAAAGCGTTAGATGGAACACAAGAACGCCGTATGAGTTAGAAAAGTTCTTTGACGAGACCAAGAATTTATGATCTCCAAGTATCTCAACCTGCGACTCTGAAATTATGTTACACTAAGATGCCAACACATTTATTTTGCATGTTTTTTAAATTTTGCTGGAACAGTATTTTACCGCAAAACTCCAATAAAAGTTGACAAAAACTTTTCACCTGGATTCTTCGTCATTTTGAGGCGTTTTTTTTTTTTTTTTAAGTCCTCTTTTACTTATTTATTTTTTACCTTATTTTACATTACAAAATTTAAAACTGAAAGTTAAAGGACAAAGCTGTTTGCAAGCTGAAGCCGTTTGCAGTCAGCTGAAATGTCACCTGTGTGTCGTAAATGTTTGCAGAAAAATGTGTTTTTTTGTTTTTTTTAAACACGAAGAAAACCAAACGAAGACGTCGAAACACGGATGTTTAAAATTTTTTTAAAGTTTTCTATTTGAAACCAAATAAATAGAAGCGGAAAACATCAGCGCCGTCCTCATTTGCAGCAGGGGAAGCAACAGCAGAACAGTTTCTTGCAGGGGTTGTTCTTCTTGTACTTCACCGCCTTCTTGATCTGAACCGTCGCCTTGGCGACGTAGTCCTGCGTGGCGCTGACCCCCGCCTCCACGTTGTCCATCATGCATCCCTGCTCCTCCACCAGCAACGCCATCTGGAAGAAGAGCTCGTGGATGTCCCTGATGCGTCCCTCCAGCTCCAGCAGCTCCTTGTGCCGGTTCTCAATCTCGCTGAGGGCCGACCGCGCCGTCCTCCCCTCCAGCAGGAGGTTATCGGAGAAGACGTTCCACTTGCCCGTCTCGATCATCTCGTCGATCTGCTCCCTGCTCACCTCCTTGCCCATGATCTCCGCCTGCCTCTGGATGCGGGTCTTGCAGTTCTCCCTCTGGACCATCTCCGCCTCGTTGTACTCGGACATGGCGTCGTGGAAGGCGGCGGTCAGAGCGACGTGCTGCAAACGCACCATGCGAGCGACGGCCGATGAAGCTCCCTGCTCCTCCTCCAGATCCCTGCTCAGCTGGCCCAGTTTCTCCAGCCGGGCGTAGACGGCCTCGCCCCTGGCCTTGATGTCCCGCCCCAGAGCGCTGGAGTCCCGTTTGATGCTGCTGATCCTCCGGACCGATGTGAGGAAGCGGGTGTTCTGCTTCCCGAGACGCTTGACGTTCATCCTGAGGAGCAGCATCTCCTTCCTCAGCGCCTGTGTCTCCTTGTAGAGACCCTCCATCACGTCCTCGCCTTCAAACACCACTGCCTGTTGCTCCAGGCGCTCCTCGTCTTCCGGGAGGCGGCGGCGGCTCTCCTCGGGCTGGAGCTCCTCCCCCACAGATCTTAAGGTCTGCAGCTCAAGCAGTCGGTCCCTCATCGCACCTGCAAGAACCATCAGCCCAAACAGTCAGAAATAAGACAGTTGTTGCTATGGAAACACAAAATTTTAATTCTAACACCTCATGAAGGAGCAACTTTTGCATACGGTTGATGTTGAACATGCAACAGGAAATAGTTTTAAAGTTAAGAAAAGTCTCCAGAATTGAAACAAGTAAAATAAATATAAAAATATTAAATATTATTTGTAGTAAAAATCTAAAATTACCAACAAAACCACATGTGGGTCTGTCTGATTTGTTCGCCAAGAGTCATGAATTTTTTTATTTTTTTATTTTTTTTTAGGAGACTCAGATCGAACAGAAGCCCGCCCCTTTATGGACAGACAGCCAATCATTCTTTAGGGTAACGGAGAAGAACTTTCTGGTGTCAAATCAAATGTCAGGCCATCCCAGCCCCCTCCCGTCTAGACACACCTCTGCTCATTACCAGTTTGATCCTTTAGAAAATATTTTCACAAAAAATTATAATTTTTTAAATTTTGTTTTTAAAGGCTTTATTTATAACAGTCTCAACAGACACTCACCAAAAAAGACAAGACAAAACAATAAAAAACAAGCCAAGACCAGTTCATTTAAAGACACCAGTATGTGTCTAGAATTCAGTCCAAAAACCGAGAAGAACGTTTGCAGGTTTAGAGTCAGGGTTCCATTAGGATTGGGAAGAAAGGAGGTCACAAAAGCCAAAATTAAGGGTAAAATCCCAGCAAGAACTTCATATAAAAGCAATTCACATAATGAACATACAAAACTAAAATACAGCAAACAGCACAACCCAGACTTATCCTGTTAGACTTCATCTGTTAGATAGTCGTCTCTGGTCTGAAAGCCCCCAGATGTTACGACATCTGCGGTTGGTGTTTGACAAACGCAGCTCTTCAAGGTGCAAACAGGAAACCTTAATATCACTCAACCAGATCTTAAAGCAGGGGGGGGGACACGGGTCTTTAAAATCACCCTTTTTTGCTTCGACCACACCGAAAAGAAGGGCCTGCTGTGTGGAGAGTTAAGGTCTCAGTCGGGTTTAAAAGACACAATACAAATTACAAACGTCACCCCAAAATCCTGAGAGCGTGGGACATGACCGAAAACAACGACCCAGAGTCACCCAATGGTCTTAGAACTTGTTTTAATTATCTTTAATGCTGCTAAACAAAATCTCCTCTCCTGTGTCTTCAACCCAAACTTTTTAAAATGTGCAAAGAAGAGGTAACCTATGGAAAAACTGAATGTGGGTTCACAAGTCAGAAGTCTATAAAGTCGTGTTTTGTTTGGACTGATTTCTTTACAAAGCTTCTAATTTGATACAGGGGGGGGGGAGGCTAGCTGCAAATATTTCTCCTAAAGTTGAGTGAAAGATAAAAAAAATTTTATCATCAACATGAAGATCTGTGATGGAAAGGAGGCCGTCCTCTGACCCCTGTTGAAACAGAGTCCATCAGACCTGCTTGAGGGACCTGTTGGACCTCAGAGGGAAAAAAGATGGAGACTAAGGATTTAAGGAAGGCAGCCGTAAGAAAAAATGGGTACATATTGAAAAAAGATAAATTTAGGAAGTAGGATCATCTTGATAATACTGAAAACCCCGATTGAAGGAGAGAAATCATCTCCTGTGTGATCAGAGGAAAAATAAACTCCTTGAAAAAAATAAAATCACATCCATCCTCTCCGTTCTGCTGAAATTCTCCATCTTTGAGCCTCATCAATAAAAATAAAAAAAAAAAGGTTGGATTCTTTTCTTATCTTTTGTTTGTTTGAAATTCTGTTAAATGTTAAGCGTCACCTAAAAGTAAACAAACAAACAAACAAACATCGTCTCTAAGGAGGAGCGGATGTGGGAAACCATCTAAAAGTTAATTCTAGGGTAGATTTGATTTGACTTTTGAACTGAAAGATAATTAAAGCTTCTAATTTCGTCTTAACTTCCTTCGGTGTTTTCGATATGCTGAGAGGAAACCGATTAGCGGTGATCGATTTCAGGGCGTCGACTGAGCACTCGGTTATTTCCGACTAACGCTCACTTTATTCTACGGAAATATTGTTAGACAGCATTAAAATTAATCGCATAAATAAACTTCAAACCGTCGCTGGTCTTCACACCTGACCAGGTAAAGAGATGCGTCGGTCAACATTCAAATAAAAGAGAAAGAAATAAAGATGAAGAACACAAACCTCCTGGTTTCCTTCCTCCAGCCGTCCTATGATAAAAATAAACCCGGTAAACCCGAAGAGGAGACCGCACGAAGGCACATTTCCTCTTTTCTCTCAGATTAATCACTAAATTTCAACACGCAGTGTTGCGTTGAGGTGTGACGTTCACGGACCCCGAGGCCGGTCGGACAAACGCGGAAGATCCCGCCTCGTTACCCGCCTCCGGGTTTCACAGGCCGGGCCTCCGTCCGGGAGGGGGACCGACTCCACGGGTGTTTGATGGAAGCGTTAAATCCGTTTAATCCATCCGAACCAGATCCGAACTTCACATTCAAATCAGGAAAAAAAAACTTTTTATTTAAAGTACTCTTTAATTTGGATCCGCACAGAATGAATTGGCTTCATTTTACCAGAGAATTTTAAAAAATGTCTCAATACTACAACTACTACTACTACTACTACCAATAATAATAATAATAATACAGTATTTTTTTAAAAAATTCAGGATCTGCCCCTGTTCCCCCCTTTTATTTGTGGGACAAATGAAGGTTTATCTTCCTGTCATACTTAAATTTAACAAGTCTAAGCTGGCCCCAGGTTCAAACAAACAAACAAATGGATAAAAATATAAACGTTGTTAAAGGTAGCAACAATATCGGAAGGACACTCATTATAGGTTATAAACTGGGAATTTTTTAAAAACGTATTCGCTTATTTTGTAAATCTTATTTTGAAAATGCAGCTTTTTTTCTGAAGTTTTCCCAGAAAGACGGAAATAATCACAGAAAACGTTTCATGTAAGTTTATTATTAATTATTATTATTAGTAGTATATTATTAGTGACTGTTAGGTAATTTTCAGAATCCAGAAATGGCGGTGAAACAGCTGCGCCGCCGGAGGACGTTTAGCCTCCTTAGCTTAAATCACGTCTAACAGCGTCTCTTAAAGTCTTAATGCAGACTTAATTTCCCTTCAGGGATTAATACAGTTAATAATTTTTCTTTTAAATGAGACGCACTCAATAAATCACAACACTGCCATCTAGCTGCTGGAGGTCAAAACGCGACCTCGCAGTCCAGGTCCGTTCAGATCCCGATGGAACTCCAGATGAACATCTAGACGGACTTCTGGGGAACCAGCTGACACGTTCACTCGAACCCGTCCCACTACCTGTAGCACGGAAAACAGCCACAGAACAGACTCTTCAGGGGGTTCTTCTTATCAGTCGCCACGGCCCGATCCAGCTGGACCACGCCCTCCTGAACGGTGGCCTCGGCGGTCTGCACGTTCTTCTGGATGTCTTCCGCGGCTGCTCCCTGCTCCTCCACAAGGAGCGCTACGTCCATGAACAGCTCCTGGACCCCCTCCAGCCTCCTCTCCAGCTCCGCCAGCTCCTGGTGTCGACTCCCGATCTGCAGGAATGCTGAGCGGGCGGTTTTCCCCTCCAGCTGAGGGCTGAACACCTTCAGCTCTCCGCTCTCCATCATCTCCTCCAGGTCCTCCCTGCCCACCTCCCTCCCCACCACCTCCATCTGCCTCTGGATCTGCCTCCTGCAGGCCTCCTTGTGCTTCAGCTCGACGTCGTTGTAGCTGAACATCACCTCGTGCAGGGCGCGGCTCAGGCACTGGTATTGCGTCCGGGCAACACGAGCCGCGGGGTCAGCGGCGCCTCGCTTGACCTCCAGGTCATCTCTGACGGCGTTCATCTGGTGTAGGCGCTGCAGTGTAGCTTCGCCTCTACATTTGATGTCCATCCCAATGGCGTTGGGGTCGCGTTTCGTGGCTACAGGGTGCGACGTGCGGTTCAGAGCGTGGTAGTTGACGTCTTTCAGCTCGCTGATGTCGTTCTGGATCTGCTGGATCTCCAGACGGATGCTTTGGGCCTCCTGCAGGATGCCGTCCAGGTCCAGATCGGGACCTGAAGCCGTCGCGGCGTCACACTCGGGCAAAGCCTCCATCTCCACTAAATTGACGCCATCGGAGTCGGCGTGCACCTGATGGAGGTGTCCCAGCCTGTCCTTCATACCTTAACAAAAAAAGAGAAGATTTATTCGTAGAGAATCAGGTCAGTTTTTGGTGAATTGTTCCTTTAAACGCAGAACTGGAGATAAAAGCTGCTAAAACACATGAAGAAAATAACATGTTAAATGTTTCCTAAGTAAACAAACTCTAGAATATCCAAATGCGTCGGTATCGTTTCATCTCACATGAATGCAGACGACCTTCCAGGACATTTAATCTACCTCCAGGACTCACCAAACAAGTTTTGAAGTAGAAAGCTGCACAACAAAAGTGTATCGGCATGCGTCTAATCTGGTTTTTAAGTACTTAGATCTCAGGTTTTGGTCAAAGTTTCACAAAATGATCCTGAAAAGCCTGATGAGACTTTATTTTTTTAGTATTTTTATGTCTCATTTCCACGGGATTGAATCTAAAAAGGCCGGGGCAGCTGGTTTTCTTACCCATTCTACCCATTTTCAGTTGATATTTACTTAACATATAATCTTATGATACTGTATAATGTTTCATTAATATTCCTTACTTGTGTGGCAGTGTCTTGTCAGGAGGTCGTGGCCTCTTGTTCCTCTGAAGCAACCAGCCGGCGGTAGAAACAGTGATTGAGTTCGACGTGTTGGTGGCGACTTTAAAACATCATCACTGATGCACCTGGTTTAAAGGAAAGGCATCCAGACACACAACTGTCTGCATTCCTGTTAGGTCGACGCAAGGAGAGACTGATGCATGGTGAGGTCGTCACGTGGAAAGACGACCGCTGATGTTTGTCTCTGATCATTTTGTAAGATGTTTTGGGGTGATGACAGATTGGAGATGAGATGGAATCAAACAGAAGACATGTGACTGACAGTGGAGGCCAGAAGCACGTAGGAATAATAACAAGAACTATTTCAGATATGTTATCTCCAGGAAAGGGTTGGACTGCGATAAGAAGTCCGTCTGCTGTGCAGTTATGTTGCTTTCAGTTTCGTGAAATGCGATAAAAGCTGGTGGTGGCCCAGCAGGCAGAGAAACCACCAACTGTCAGGTGACAGAAGAAGAAGAAGCATCGCCGTTGAGTCGAGGCACAGGAAGCTGCGAAACCGTCGTTTCCACAGCGGGTCGTCGGTGATTAGTAATTTCCACCAGTGTCTGTGAGTTCCAGTCACATGGCTTGCGTTTCTTTCTGAAGTGGAGTTAGTCGATGTGTGACTAAGATGTGGATTCCTATCGTCTGTGGTTGACCAGCATGAACCAGGATGAACTCCTCCCCCCAGAAACCATAAAACAAACAGACATTAAGCATCAACTGTTGGGTGTAATCACATCTGGTATTGCCTGGTTAAACTTTCTGATTGATAGCATCAATTATTGAAGTATGAAGTCGGTTAAACGGAGAAGCCTGAATGCTTGGATGAACCTTCAGCTTGTTAATCCACCACTAGATGGCAGTCATTTACACGTAAAAACCATAAGAGAAGGTGTGTGGATGCTTCCACATCCTGATCAGACATGATAAGGTTCCATTCCCTTCCTTGTGAGCTTGTATGTGACTGTGAGTCTGTCTTTGTGAGTCTGGCGTCTCATCTGGGGTGTTCCCTGCCACTCATCTGGGGCCAGCTGGGAGAGGCTCAGACTGATACCTCTGACAAGTAGAAGATGAATGAATGAATCATTAAAAGTCAGTATTCTTGGTGATTTCTAGCCAAATCAACTTTATTCAATCTTTTCATTCAGGCAGATTTGATTAGAGTCGCAAGAGTTTTTCATGAGTTTAGAAGTTTGCCAATCAGACACAAAAGAAAAACTGTCAAAGAATGTTTTCTTGGTATTTCATTTGGTTATAGTTTCTGAATTGTTTGTTGGCCTTTAAACAAATATTTTGGCGTGACCTCGATAGCACCACAATAAATGTCACCTCTCTGAACTCACTACAAACTTCTTGGAGAGATTTCCTCCAAACTTTGAGGACCTGGGGATCAGAGGTCAGAGGGTGGAGACAGACCTTCACCCAGACCAAATCTGTAAAGAACAACCATAATGTGGGTAGAGATGTCTCCTGGATTACAGCCAGTCAGAAGATCTGGATCCTGCTCCAGAGCTGGTGGGTTAAATCTGAGTGGGCAGAGGGGTTTAGGTAAAACACTGCCACCTAGAGGTAAATCTGCTGGGTTAACTCTGAGTGGACTGAGGGGTCGAGGTCAGACACTGACCCTTAGAGGCTCAGATTTAATATAATGGGTTAGATCTGAGTGAACAGCGAGGTTGAGGTAGAACACTGCCCCCTACAGGTAACTGAGATACATTCAGAGGCATTCGATAGAAAACAAGCCTTTCGATTTTAATCCTGTTTGAGTTCCAAACCAACGAACAGCTGATGACAAACTCATGATTCCAGACACAGGAAGAGGTTCACAGCCCACAAGAAGGAGGTGGGTTTACACATGTTCTTTATACTTGTGAAAATGGACATTGACTAATTACATGTGGCTCTGAACACATTTAATGTGATTTGGTGATCAGACTGAAGCATGA
Organism: Antennarius maculatus; assembly: GCA_013358685.1. NCBI lineage: Eukaryota > Metazoa > Chordata > Actinopteri > Lophiiformes > Antennariidae > Antennarius > Antennarius maculatus. The sequence goes on along the minus strand of CM023621.1, from coordinate 18,518,945 downwards.
GACACGTCTGACAGGTTGTATAAAGTACAACAATTACATGTTCCTGGAACCTTCTGGACGATAAATAGAATTAAAGTGACTTCAAAGTGTGGACGTTGGAGTCGTAAAGCATCTCCATGTTCTTGATCTGGAGGAGGAAACAATCCGATGTCAGCTGGTTTGGCTGGAGTCTTATGTAATCTACTATTATATATTATAATTATTCTAATATTACTGTCACTGACTCATTATTTCCATCAGATTGTATTAAATTTGCTGCAAAACCTACTTAGATAAGCTGAGGAACAAACCCGTGTCCCTACAGGAAGCTGGAGGACTGATGAGTCACACAAACTGAACGGAATCTGACGTCGGAGCGCTCCGATCGGAGCGACGTTCCCAAACCCATGACAGGGACTCATGTTAATGTGATCAGATATTTACAGACAGTGATGCTGTTACGTGAGCTTCAGTCTGAAGTTAACCAGCTGAATTAATTCGAGTCACAACTTCGGGTAAGTGGAAACAGCTGATGTTTTCTCCACTCATTACAGGAGCTGATCTTCTGAGGCCTGTTGGGAGGTCATGCAATAAAACGTAGGGGGTCCGCGAGCCAGTCCGCATGCAAGCATCCGATTTTTATCCAATTAAACGGATGAAAATTGGATAAATGAATCTGTTTTATGCTCAGCCAGAATGTCATACTCTACATTACAATGAAGGAAGATCGACACGAAGAGTTCCCAAGACCTCGAACCTCAGCCATCCTGTGAGGTGAGGGGTCTGGGATCCAACTCCTTCATGCCTCGTCAAACCAGGTGGAAATCTTTTCTGTGGATTTTGTGTAATCCTGATGACAGACCAATCAGAGGCCTTCCTTCCAACACAGCCAGGCAACCCAGAAAAGATCTAAACGGGTAAAAACAGATTATCTGCATGGTCGATTCTACGATCAGTTATAATCTGACCTAATCTAAGATCAACCGACAGCTGAATAGGGATTTCATTATTTTACACCCATTTATTAGTTTATTTAACATCAATCTGATTTCAGGATGAGAAACGATGGAGGAAGTTTAAAAGTAAAACCTCACGTTAAACGCACAGATCGGCAGCTTGTCCCAGCAGCCGTTATGTAAACCGGAGGTGATGATTTGCCGACCACCAACAACAGCCAATGGCGACTTAGCCTGACCCGCCTCCTATGATGTAATAAAAACCCTCTAATTGTTCACAGCACCACAGACCTCAACAAGAAGGCAGTTAAAATAAGGGCTTTTTGTAGGAGAATAAATCTACTTTCAAGGAAACGGACGTGAAAACAGGCTAAAGTTAAATAAAAGTAAATATGAGTTGAATGAATGAAGTGATTATTGGCCACACAACAAGAACAGCCTTTTAGAGATTTACTTCATTTTGAGGAAAATGTATCAATTTTTTATGAAAGAAATGATCAAAAATTACAAAAAAACCTGGATATTTCTCAGATTAAACCGAATATTTTAAGCAGCTCTTTATTTTAATCTCTGTTGTCAATTATTAATTTACAAATATATATTCTATTTTCATTGTATTTTAGATTATTAGTTATTATTATTTTTAGTAGTAGTAGTAGTAGTACTTCATTGATCCCTTAAGGAGGTTTCGACAGGGAAATTGATATTAGTCCTAATGTTGCCCATTTCTTTTACCAGTACAAGATTTCACTGATGACATTTTCTCTGTGAAAATACAAAACATTTTTACACTTTTTTACACTTTTGAAAAAGATTTAATGCACTGATTATTTTTAAAGCCCCCCCTCTTCAGGGCCTCCAACAGGATTGGACCGGCCCTGTTCCCATCCTTTGACTTCTTGTTTTTCTCTCATCCATCTGAGGACCGGCTGTTGTCTTTTCTTTTTTTTTTTTGATGCAATGGGGGGGCGGGCCATCCTCGGTCCGGACCTCATGTGATCCTGCAGGGAGGTCTCTGCTTAAAAAACCTTTTTCATCATCCAGGCTGCAGCATTCGGGAGCTGAGCGTCTCCATCTCTCTCTCTCTCTCTCTCTGACGGTGCTTTTTTTTTCCGGTCTGTGAACGTTTGGGATATTCCATCACTCCGATCCGGACTCTGATGCGCTGCGGTTCTGATAATGGGAGCCGCTCAGTCTGCGCAGCGGGAGGGCAAAGAGGATGCAGCGGATGATGGGAACACTGAGGAGGTATGTAACCCCCCCCTCCTATTCCCCCCTACCTTTACAAACTTATTTCATGTTTTCCTGACGCGGTTTTTAAAAAAAATCTGCTGCATCATCAGACAACATGACGTCATAGTGGTGCAGAGGGAGGCTTGAACTTATTGCTTTAAAAGTTGTTGGAAAGTGTTCCCCCTGTCAACATGACACCCCCTCAACCCCACCTCCCCACCCCCATCCAGTGATGTTGCAGCATTCTGTTTTTACTGTACATGAACATCACTGGAGGAATAACAACCTCTCATTCCCAGAAAATCCCAGGGGACAGATGGAATTTCACCTTCGCTGCACTCAGCAGAAGGCTGCATTGATTATTTGTTGACAGCACCGTCAGGAACAGAACAGGAAGTCCATTAACAGAATAAAAAACAGGTCCTTAGGTCATCGGAGGGATAATTGTGGTTCTGATCAGGTGTGATTTTAAGGAAATAATTGCCCGATTATTTCGATCTTAAGTTCTCCAACAAGTTAATGAGAATCATGTGAAGGTGGAACTTGGTGATGGGGTTGGACATGTGACAGGGATGAAGGAAGGGGTGGAGGCGATCAATTCTTTCTACGTTGTTTTGAATATTGAATATTGCACTTTTGAGTGCGTTTGATGGATTCCTGTGAAGCTGCATGGAGGGCGTGTGAGCTACATCAGTGAAATATTGTGTTTCATGAAATGGTTCTAAATTCTAGATGAAGGTTCCAGGAGTTGTCTTACGAGGGTCAGACCAGCCTACATCTGGTCTGTGAGACGGACAAATTGCTTTGTGTGGGAAAATACTGTACTCAAACGGAACTATTTTGAGCGTGGAATGTTTGCTGAGAACACAACTTTAAAGTTGTTTTCAATAAACTTTAAAGTTGTTTTCAACAAATTGTGAATTAACATAACCATGACAGTAAAGATCACATCCAGGACCAGCAGCTAAAGATCTTTAAAGTATGGAAGAAGACATAAACGGTTGTGTTTTACATATATTTATTAGAATATCTTGGTTTTATATCTGACCTTCAGTGTTTTTCCAGAGGGAGCCTATAGGATTGGATGTTGTTGGTTCTTACCAAAGTCCAGTTGTGTCACCAATGGTGCTTTCTAACGTAATGGTTTCTGGACTAGGGTCAGTCGATCATTTTACTTCAGGACGAGTGAAGACTAAGTGTCGGTCAGCTCAAGAAGCTACGTGCATCCTCGTGAAGTGGTGAATAACATTTGATTTGAAAATCCCCTCACATTATCCTATAATCACATTATCAATGGGCTTTTATTGGATGCCACAGAAGCATGTTTCAAATCATGTGGTCATTATTTTCATTTCAACATTTATGGAAGTATGATGAAGCTGCTGATTTCACGACAGATTACAACATCAAGTCTTTAATAATCACCAAATAACAAAATATATACTTATTAAAGTGACACAACTCAATATGGTGATTCTAGAAGTGGGAAAAAACATTTAATTCAAGATCTTGCTATGTCCTTGGATCCATGCCCTCATCCATTTTTGTGTTCTTTTGTTGGCACCAGACCTCTTAAAACAGAATGTTTGAGGTAAAAGTAATGAGAAAGTTGACAACTAAAATAAACTAGTTTGCTTCCATTCTACATTTTATGTATTTGGTTTGTTTCAGACTGTCACAAACAAAGAGGAGATCTCCGCCGTCAAAGATGGCTCTAAAGAAGTTGTTGATGGTCATTGTAAGGACGAGGTCTCCGTTGGAGGTGGGTTCTTTTTATCATCTGTCTGTGTATTACTAAAAAGTCTTTCATAGTGTCAACAGCATGATTTTCAATGGATTAGAGTCAAATTTCTTGCTAAGTCTTTTAATAATTAATTCACTTTCTGGCTCAGCTCTGACTCCACCAGACCAAGATGTTTCAGAACCAGAAAAGCCACTTGAAGAAGAAAATGCACCATCAGAAAATGTTGAAATTATTGAAAAGGAAGAAGAATCGCTGAAAATAACTGAAATGAATGGAAAGCAGAATGAAATGTCCAAAGGTTTCCGCAGAATTTTCAGCAACATTGGTTTGAAATGGACAGTAAAGAGGGGCTCGAGTGAAACTTCACCAGATGGGTCTGATGAATCCAAAGAGGAGGAACCGAGCATAGTAGATGTTGAAGAAACCGTGAAGGAGTCCAAAAGTGAAGTAGTTGAACAGAGCACTGACCCCAACGTGGCACAGGAGACTTATGATAATGATTCAACAACATGTCCAACCCTGACAGATGTTACTTCAGAAGATGTTTTAGAAAGTCCAGAAAAGAAAACATCTGGAATAAAAGAAGAAGAAGCAACGACTCCTGAAGGAGAAGATTCCAACCAGGACGCCACATCTAAAGAGGAACTGGATTCCACGTGTCCATCTAGTCCAAAAGAAGAGGAGATTGTATCTCCAATCAAAAAATTTTCTCTGAGTGCATTTTTTTCTGGACTCTGGAAGAAAAAGAAGCCTGAAGAAGATGAGAAAGAGGAAGAAGAACATATAGACTTGGAAGAAAAGGAAGTCACAGAGACAATAGAACAACAAGAGGATGAAGAGGTTTGTCCAGCTGTAGTTGAGACAAAGGAAGAGGAAAATGAGTGTAGAGATGAAATCCTGTCAACAGAATCACCCCAGATGACGGATGAAGAAATATCGTCTTCCAGGAATCTATCGACAAATGCTACCGAGACAGAATGTCCTCTCAAATGGTTGCTGACAGGGTCCTTAAAGAAAAAGAAGCAAAGCAGGAGGTCAAGTGATTCAAAGTTACCCGACACCACAGAACAACTTTCAGATCAGCTTTTGTTCACCGCTGAGAATCAGAAAGATCCTGGACCTCCCTCCACAGAGGAGGACGGAGAGGACAAGGGTGCATGGGCTTCCTTCAAAAGACGTATGACTCCTAAGAAACGCATGAAAATGTCCTCCGTGAGCAATGAAGAGATACAAAGCTTAGGAGTGTTAGAAGCAGAGCCGAAGCCGAGCGAAGGTGAGCAAATATCCAATCACAGCGAAGAAAATGGAAGAAGAAGAAAAGACTCAACTGTTTCGTGGGATGCTGTATTGTGTGGCTCCGGAAGGAAAAGAAGTCGGCAAACATCAGACTCGGAAGAAGAAAAGCCTCAGATTGATATAAATGGTCACAAACAAGATGAGCATGAAGCAGCAGCAACCCCAAACAATCTGATTGCAACCTCCTTCCCCAAACAAGCAGCAAGTCCTTCAGATATTGATGGAGGGTCAACATGGAGATCACTGAAAAGACTTCTGACACCAAAAAGGAAAGTCAAGGATGAAGATGTAAGCAAAAAGGATATACAATCTGTTGACAAAGGAACTCAGACAAGTTATGACGATGATGCTGCCTCAGGTGATGAAGACTCTGAAACACCAGCTGTGGTTCCATTGTCTGAATTTAATATTGTTGAGACAGAGGTTCAAGTACAAAAACAGGAACACATAGAGAGTCATATGCCAGAGGAATTAAACAATGAACTCAAGCAAGATCAGATGCCTAAAGCAGTTCTTCCACTCGACGACCTGAAAACAAAAGCAATAAAAGTCAACAACAATGATGTTTCAGAAAAATATGCAATCACTGCCACAAATAAAGAACCTGATGATGTGGCAGAATCAATGAGTGAATATCAACAACTCAGTGACATTACAGAGGAGGGTATAATCACAGAGACCATGGCCACGCCGGCCGAAGATGCAGCTAGAGATGACACTATAGCAGAGGACCTCATTGAGATGACATCTGAAGCTGTAACCGCATTAGAACCTCCAGCAGATGTCACACGAACCGACGAAACTGAGATGGTCTCTGCCGTTTCCCAGTTATCTCTGGAATCTTCAAAAACATCTGGTAACACAACACCAGTACCAGCAGAATACGATGTCATGGAAACAGACGTGATTCTCTATCAGGTTGTTAAAACAATGTCTATGAGTCCAAAGGAAGCACCCCTTCGTTCAGATGAGATGAACACAGAAAGAAGTGTTGGTTCAGTCTCGTGTCATGTACTCGAAAAATTTGTAAAAAAAGAGCCAACTGTTCTTGAAATTCACAGAAATTTAGATGCAAATACCATAAAAACAGGCCTGACTGTTGAAGAGCTAGATGCAATCGATGAACTTGCAGCTACATCCCTAACAGAAAGCGTATCTGAAGTCAAGGAGGTCATCTCTACAGAGCTTGTATCTGAAGTTGTTTCTGATGAGTTTGACACTGCTGAAAATACAGTTGATGAAATACAGGAGATCAATGTAATAAATGCAGAAGGAAGAGAAAGAGACTTGGACAGAATTGCTGAGAATCACCATCTGGTGATAGGCTTACCAAAACCTGGTACAATCCTGCATCAAACTGTTGAAACCATCTCCATAAGCCAAAAGGAAGTCCCAGTTTGTTCAGATGAGCTGATTTCTGAAAGAGTAGTTGGTTCAGTCACCCAACAGGTACGAGAAATTTTCCAAAAAGAAGAGCCAAAAGTTCTGGAAATGCACAAAAGATCAGATGCAACTACCATTAGTACAGGTCTAGCTGTTCAGGAACTGGATGCCATTCATGATCTTACAGCTTCATCCCTAACGGAAAGCATACCTGACGTCAAAGAGATTGTCCCCACCGAGGTTGCATCTGAAGTCTGCATTGGTGAGTTTGACACTGCTGAAACTGCAGTGGATGAAATCAAGGAAGTCATCGTTACAAATAAAGAAGAAAGCGATAAAGATTTAGAAAGAATTATAGAAACCCATCACCTGGTGCAAAGCCTACCAAAAACTGATATGATCCTGCATCAGGTTGTTGATACCATTCCTATGAGCCAAAAGAAAGTCCCAGTTTGTTCAGATGAGCTTAGGTCTGAGAGAATTGTTGGTTCATCCACCCAACAGGTACTAGAAACATTTGTAAAGGAGGAGCCAGCAGTCCTGGAAATGCACAAACAGGTAGATGCAACTGCCATTACCACAGGTCCAGCCGTTGAGGAACTGGATGTGACTGAAGAACTTGCAACTTCATCTCTAACCAAAAGAACACCAGGAGTCAGGGACATTGTTTCTAAAAAGGTTATATCTGAAGTTTCTCCTGGTCAGTTTGACACTGCTGAAACTGCAGTGGATAAAATGGAAGAAGTAATCGTGATAAATACAGAAATAAGTGAAGAGGACTTAGAAAGGATTGTAGCTATCCATGACTTGGGGGAAGATCTACCAAAAAGTGATATAATCCTGCATCAGGTTGATGACATTCCTAGAAAGCAAAAGGAAGTCCCAGTTTGTTCAGATGAGCTTAGGTCTGAGATAATTGTTGGTTCATTCACCCAACCGGTATTAGAAACATTTGTAAAGGAGGAAACAGCAGTTCTGGAAATGCACAAAGGATTAGATGAGCTTGACACACTTAATGAACTTGTAGTTGCAACCCAAACAGAGAGCACATCTGAAGTCAAGGACATTGTTTCCACAAACGTTGCATTGGAAGTTGCTTCTTTTGAGATGGATGCAACTGACATAAAACCGACTAAAACTGCAGCAGATGAAATAGAGGAGTTCAGGATCACAAATAAAGAAGGAGGTGAAAAAGATTTTGAGACAATTGCGGAGACCCAACACCTGTCTGAAGGAAATTCTACTGAGTCTGGAGATGGCTTCCCTGAATGTGACAACTTTGTCTTAGATGTTGCTTCTCTAGTTGAAGAATGCCATGTTGAAACAGAGTGCCCAAATATAGATTCTCAAGAAATAGACTCAGATGCTGCTATAATTGCAGATGAAACCAATGATGGGGCTATGGAACCAGAAGTCCAAATTGTGACAGACAGCACAGGGCAGATTACAGACAGTATCACTCATCACTTTCAAGGGGAAGATCAAGATTTATTGCCAGTAGAGGTGGAGGAGTTGCAACAATTAGTGAAAGAACAAACGGCCTCATTAGATTCAAAGCCTAGCGTTCAGTACAATGAAAAGGATGTAATATCCAAGGAATTGTCAGCAACTGAGACTTTTGAGTGCAAAGAAGAAACAGTGCCTATGCCTGAAGCCAATGTAGTTGAAAAACAGGAAGATTCAACAAAAACTGGACATGATCCAGTGACAGAAGCAGCAGAACCTGTGCGAGATTTCACATTAGACTCAGGGGAGATTGGTGTTCAATCACCAGAGGGGGAAGCAAAATTGGTGGACTTTCTTTCAACAGAAACTGTTAGAGATGAACCCAAAATGACAACTGAATATCTGACCAGTCTTGAGCTGGAAAACAAAGATCAACCAGTAAATGCTGTCAGAACTGATCACGTTCAAGAATTGGCCACATTAGGATCTGAATCTGCTCAACAAGTCACTTTAGATTCAGAGAAAGGCTGTGTTATCCAATCATGTGAAAAAGAGGAAACGACAAAGAAAGTTTTTGAAGTACAACCAACCACGGATGAGCCCAAGGAGGAAGCAATAATTCCCACTGAAGTCAATCTTGATCTAACGGTGGAATGTGAAGCTGAACATGTTCAAAAAGAAGCATTAGAAGTTATCCAGGCAACCACATCAGAGTTTGAGGAAAGCAGCTGCCAATCACTTGAAAAAGAAGTAATATCAGAGGACATTCTTGACACAAAAACAATTACAGATGAACCAAAAGAAGAAACAGTACATATCCCTGAAGACAACCTTGAGACAGCAGTGGATTCTGAACATGGACATGTTCAGGAATCTCAAGTTCGAGAAGCTGCTCAAGTACCCACATTAGATTTTGTGGAAAGCAGTCTTCAATCAACCAAAAAAGAAGTAATACCAGAAGCCATTCCAATGGCAGAAACAATTAAAAATGAAACAAAAGAGGAAACAGTACATCTCACTGAAGTCAACATTGATACAGGAGTGGATCGTGAACATGGACATGTTCAAGAATCAGAAGTTCGAGAAGCTGCTCAGGCACCTACATTAGATGCGGTAGAAAGCAGTCTCCAATCAACCAAAAAAGAATTAACATCAGAAGACATTCCAAGGGCAGAAACAATTACAAAAGAATACAAAGATGAGACTTTACTTACTGCTCTAGTCAATATTCCATCATTGGGTGCTTCCCAACCTCAGCACCTTCAAGAACCAGAAGTAATAGAAGCTGTTCAAGCAGCCATACTTGAGTCAAAAAAAGGTAGTGTTCAATCACTTGAAAAAGATGAAACAGAACTGAATATTCCAGAAGTACAAACAATTACGGAAGAACACAAGAAGGAATCAGTACTTCCCATTGAGGTCAATCATGAGCCAGTGATGGACTCTCAACCTGGACGTCTTCAAAAATCAGAAGCATTGGAAGATGGTCAGGTACCCACATCAGATTCAGTGGAAGACAGCGGTGAATCACTCGGAAAAGATGCAACATTAGAGAATGTTCCCGAGGCAAAGACAGCTGCAGATAAACCAAACAAGGAAACAATTCCCAAGAAAGTCAATCGTGATTCTGACGATGCCTTCAAATCTAGACTTGCTCCAGAGGCCTTACAAATTGCACAACCAGTCCCTCTAGAATTAGTCAAATGTAGTACTCCAGAACTCGCAAAAAACATATCAGAGGGCATTCCAGAGATAGTAGTACTGGCCACTGCAGTCAGACTTGAGCCAGTGGATAACTTTCTACCTGTAGATGTTATTAAATCAGAACAAGTTGCACAGGTTGTACAAGAAGCAACTTCATCATCAGTGGAAGGCAGTGTTCAAAAACTTGGACAAGAAGTAAGACCAGAGAACATTCTAAAAGTGGGAAGAGGCATAGCTGAACCCAAAGACGAAACAGTATCTTCCCATCTTGAATCGATTGTGGATTCTGAACCTGGACATGTTAAAAAATCAGTTGTTTTAGAGTTGGTTCAAGTACCTGCAGCAGATTCCACAGACAAAAGTCATAAATCACTTGGAAAAGAGGTAATATCAGAGGAGACTATTACAGATCAACCCAAAGAGGAAATAGGACATCTCACTGAAGCCAACCTTGAGGCAGCAGTGGATGCTCAACATGAACATGTTAAAGACTTAGAAGTTCAAGAAGCTGCTCAAATCACATTAGATTTAGTAGAAAGCAGTGTCCAACCAACCAAAAAAGAAGTAATATTAGAAGATATTCCAGGAGCAGAAACAATTACAGAGGAATACAGAGATGAGACTTTATTTAACGCTCTCGTCGATATTCCATCGCTGGGTGCTTCTCGACCAGAGCACCTTCCAGAACCAAAAGCAATAGAAGCTGTTGAAGCAGCCATACATGAGTCAAAGAAAGGTAGTATTAAATCACTTGAAAAAGATGAAACAGTAGATAACCTTCCTGACGAAATGACAGCTGCAGATGAATCAAAAAAGGAAACATTTCCCACAACAGTCAATCTTGATTCAGCTGATGCCTCCAAACCTAGAGTTGCTCCAGAAGCATTACAAATTGCACAACCGGTCCCTTTAGAAGTAGTGGAATGCATTACTCCAGAACTTGCAAAAAGCATATCAGAGGACACTCCTGAAACAGTAGTACTTACCACTGAAGTCAGACTTGAGACAGTGGCTGGTCAGGTACCCACATCAGATTCAGTAGAAGGCAGTGTCAAATCACTTGAAATAGATGCAACATTAGAGAACCTTCCTAAAGGAAAGACAGCTGCAGATGAACCAAAAAAAGAAACAATTCCCACAAAAGTCAATCTTGATTCGGCTGATACCTCCAAACCTAGACTTGCTCCAGAAGCATTACAAATTTCACAACCAGTCCCTCTAGAATTAGTCGAATGCAGCACTCCAGAACTCGCAAAAAACATATCAGAGGACACTCCTGAAACAGTAGTACTTGCCACTGAAGGCAGACTTGAGACAGTGGCTGGTCAGGTACCCACATCAGAATCAGCAGAAGGCAGTGGCAAATCACTTGAAATAGATGAAACATTAGAGAACCTTCCTAAAGAAAAGACAGCTGCAGATGAACCAAACAAGGAAACAATTCCCAAGAAAGTCAATCTTGATTCCGACGATGCCTCCAAACTTAGACTTGCTCCAGAGGCCATACAAATTGCACAACCAGTCCCTCTAGAATTAGTCAAATGTAGTACTCCAGAAATCGCAAAACACATGTCAGAGGGTATTCCTGAGACAGTAGTACTCGCCACTAAAGTCAGACTTGAGCCAGTGGATAACTTTCTACCTGTAGATGTTCCAAAATCAGTTGTACAAGCAGAAACTTCAGCATCAGTGGAAGGCAATGTACAACAACTTGGACAAGATGTAATAACAGAGGACATTCTGAAAGCAGAAAGAGCCACAGCTGAACCCAATGAGGAAACAGTACCTTCCAATCTTGAGTCAATGATGGATTCTGAGCATGGACATGTTAAAAAATCAGTTGTCGTGGAAGTGGTTCAAGTACCTGCAGCAGATTCCACAGATGAAAGTCATAAATCACTTGAAAAAGAGGCAATATCAGAGGATGTTCCAAAAGCAGAGACTATTATAGGTGAACCCAAAGAGGAATCAGTACATCCTACTGAAGTCAACCTTGAGGGAGCAGTGGATCCTGGACATGTTCAAGTCTCAGGAGTTCAAGAAGCTGCTCAAGCGCCCACATTAGATTTAGTGGAAGGAAGTGACGGATCACTTGAAATAGACACAACATTAGAGAATGTTCCTGAAGAAAAGACAGCTGCAGATGAACCAAAAAAGGAAACAATTTCCAAGAAAGTCAGTCTTGATTCCGATGATGCCTCCAAACCTAGACTTGCTCCAGAGACCTTACAAATTACACAACCAGTCCCTCTAGAATTAGTGGAATGTAGTACTCCAGACCTTGCAAAAAACATAACAGAGGACATTCCTCAGACAGCATTTCTTGCTACTGAAGTCAGTCTCGAGCCAGTGGAGGATTCTAAACCTAGGCTTGTTCAACAAGTATTACACGCACCCATATTAGCATCACAGAAAGGCAGCTCTGAATCTCTTTTGAAAGAAGAAGCAGAAAACCTTTCCAAAGGAGTAACAATCACAGGTGAATTAAAAAATGAAATAGTCCTCCCGTCTGAAGTCAGTCTTGAGCCAATGGTGGGGTCGGACCCTGGGCATTTTGAAGAACCAGGAGTATTGCAAGCTGTTCGAGCAGCCACGTTGGAGTCAGAAGAGGGCAATGCTCAAGAATTTGAAAAAGAACCAATGTCAGGTGATGTTCATCAAGATGACCCCAACCTTGAAGTGCAACGTAGTTCAGTCCAAGTCAATGATGAGCAGGAAGAAAAATCAGAGTTTCCAGACATTGAGATAAAAATTGCAGCAGTTGAACGTGTGGTAGTATGCAGTCTCAAAGATGAATGTAATCTCCAAGATGTTTCAGTTACATTACCCAATGTTTTGATAGAGAAAACATCACCAATCAGTGAAGCCGTAATTAACACAGCGGCAACTGCACAAGTGTTCAAGGGGGAAGTCAAGGCTACAAAACCATTAGTGAAACGCAGTTTGGCTAAGTCAGCAGAGGAAAGTAGCAGGGGTGTCAAGATGCCCATGCAATCGGCAACTATTAAGGATGATCAGAGTGTTCAACTGGAAGCAATCAATGTTGATGTGAAATCAGCAGAGACTATTGTGGATTCTGGGACAGAGGTTGGGCTGACAGATGTCAAGGACATGATAGATGTTTGTCATGAAACGGCTGAAAAGGTAGAAAATCTCTCTACAACTCCCGAAAAGGAATTGATAAAGAAGGAAAACAAGGCGACCATTCAAGAAGTCTTTCAACACGTAACAGCAAAATTACAAGGGGCAGTACCGGTATTAGCATCTGCTAGCCTTGAACAAGAAGTTACTGAAAAACCAGATGATATATCAAGAGCTGAAAATGAAATAACTGATGTGAAGGATCAACATGCACTCATGAAACCAACAGACCCATTTGAGGCTGAAGTTCAAGAGGTCAAAGAAGAAGAATTTATGAAATCTACACCTGAGAGCCAGAACCAGACAGAATTTCCTGGGGTCACAGCCCATACAACAGAAATCACAGAACCAGAAGCAGTTAAACCAGAAAGAAGCCCAATCCTGACCCAAATGGTACAGCTGGAAGTTGATATCCAGCCAATGGAAACAGTGGAACCGATAGAACAAATACCAACAATGGACAGAGCAACCTGCAGTGTTCAGGCAGCAGAAAGAGTACAACCAGTAAGACCAACACAAAAGACAGAAGCGATCCAGAGTCGGCCAGTACTCTCTGGAGCAGAGGAACCTGTAAAACAAATGGCTGACAAAAGTGACCAAGAAGTGTGGATGGATGCCAAGGAAATCTTCTGCACTCCAGTGAAAACAGAGGTGTTCCATGAGGTGGAGGAATATCTAGAACCTCAGACAGTGGGTAAACAAGAGGTGAAGGAAGGACTTAGATATGAGGGGAAAGCTACTTCTGGAACCGAGGCTGTTGAAGATGAGCGTAAACAAGCAATTCAAATAACAAGAGAACAACAAGAGAGTGAAGAGGAAGATTTTGCAATTGCACTGGAGGATCCAGAAATTGTGACTGCGACCGTCACCATAGAGACAGCTTAATGTCTGCAATGTCTCTACTTGGTAAGCTTGTGCCTTTACTCTCATGTCAATCACATGCTGACATATTGCATCGCATTAATTTGGACTGTGCAGATTAATTAATTTTATGCTTTGTTCCCTCTCAAGGTCGGGCAATCAGAGAAGTCTATGAAGTCTCAACAAAGCTTTTTTATTAAGGCTGGAAAAGTGCAAATCTCAGGGGAACGCAGTGAAACTGGAGTCAAGTCCATCCATTACGACATTACGACTGTCACAAAAATTTAACAGTCAATCAATCAACGATCAAATAAGCTAAGCACTGTTATTTTGCGTCAGTAGAATCGCTTCCATCAATCTGTATAGAAACAGCTCCTTTCCATGTCGTTTCTGCTACAAGTGTAGAATTACATTATCCTTTAGCACCACATAATGTTTAAACATCCAGGTATTTAACTTAACATTAATTATTCATACACAAGAACACCTCTGTGGACACATTTTGGTTTTAGGTTATCTGCAGCTAATATCATGCTGGAGTTTTCAGATGAGCGAAAGATAAAAGATGACAGCACCAGTGAACAGCTCTTTTTCTCAAGTGTATTTGTATTATTAAATTATAATTAGACTGATGCTAAAACGTAATTAAATCATTAATACCCATTATGAACGTCAGCTGCAAGCTGTTTGTCAATGAGTTGAATTTATTTTACTAATCATGTTATTGTCTTTATAAATCATGTTTCTGGTGTGAGTCTAAATAGAATCTAACTCTTAGAGACAATAACAGCTTTTTGGTGCTTCATGATTCCTTCAGCTTTTTCACAACTTCGTTATTTTTTGAAAGTTGGCAACTGGAGCGTTAGAAGCAGACCTGAGCATGAGTTATCTGTATATGATCTTGTATATAATAAAGTTATTCCACATCCACACATGAAGAACTGTTCATGTGTTGCGTATGAGCTCACTGAGTGTGATTAGAATTAATGTGAGATCTATTTTGTTCCCTGATGACCAACATAAACCTGAGCTAGCTGTTTTTATAGTTACACCAGTCATAAATATAATTTTATTTATTTCGTCAGGTTGTATTATCAGTACTTTTTTTTTTCTTGTCATCAGGATTAGAAACCTCCTTGATGGATTTTGATGAAAATTTGCGATAATTCAGCACAAGAAGAAGAAGAACTCATTAAATGTGGAGTAGATCTGGATAAAAGGACGAGATCCAGGCTGTTAGACATAAGAACTGGCTTCTGATTGAAGTTAGCATAAGGAAGTTAATAAAACTAATAACTAGCAATCCCAAAGTCCACCACGGAGGAGCGATCAACTATCGATCAATCAATCATCTGGAGCGACTGACAAACCAACCAACGATGAGAACACAACGTCATCAGTGATATGTAGATAAGTACTTTATTACATTTTTAAAAGTGTAAACTCGATGAATTTATACTTCATCTGTTGCTATAGTTTCAATCACAAGTATGACGTCACACGTTAAAACGAGCTGCCTCTGAAAACCAGCGTCCTTCATTCTGAAGAAGAATCACAAACTTGCTCCTCGTGAGGTGAAATGCCACAACGCACAAAAAGAAAAGCAGTCATTTAGCATCTCAAAATCCTGCCGGAGCTCGAAGTCGTGATCCTCAGATTCACACATCTTTGTTTAAATGTGAGAGTAGCTGAACTAAAACCAGACAGACATTCAAAAACATGTTTGGTTTCTTCAGAAAATGACGTCACGGATCAGGAACAAAGTGCTTCTGAGTTCTGCAGCATCGTTCTTTAATCTCCAGGTTCTGTTTTTTTTTTAAATTTGCATGAATTTAGAAGATCATTTTTGCAAGTTCAAACAAAATCTGAGGGGAAAACAAGTGAGAGATTTAAAAGGCTGTAAAAAATTTTTTTTTAAATTATTTAATTATATTCCTACCATCAAAGACGTATTCTCCATCTTTACCTCGATGGTGATGAGGATGACGATCATCCACTCCAACCTCAGGCTGTGCTTCTCGTTCAGGTGGCTTCTCATCAGGTCCGTCAGCTCACCGCAGTGGATCAGCTTCTCGTTCACGACCTGCGATTCACAGACACTCGTGACGAGTCTTCGCCTCGCGGGTGTCGAGACTCGACTTGGTCCTCGGCGACTTCCTTTACCTTGACTCTGCGGTTGATGCTGAGGAATTGACACGTCGTGTCGTAAAGCTTCTCCAGGTTTTCTCGATCCCAGTAGAAATCCGGCGTGAGGAGCAGGTCGGACCTCAGGTTTATGAGGTGTCTGTCAGAGGAGGACGGCGGTAGAAGGGTGGAGGTCTGCGGTCTTCATCACAGATCGGTAAAATAGAAAAGGTTTGGACTTCACCTTAAAGTGAAAAGCTCGCCGATCTTCTTCATCACCTCCGCCGCGGACAACTTCACCCGCCTTCCCGACTTTAATGTCTGAGGAGGAAAAATAGGTCGAGGTTAAAAAACAGGAACCAAACACGAGCACCGAGGGTCAAAGGTGAAGACGGCCGTACCTCAGGAATCGTCTGAATGGAATCCACGAAGCTGTCTAACGACTCCTCCCAGATCGCCAGCTTCACTGGAAGACAAAGGGGCGTCGGTCAGAGAGGCCAAGAGCCAATCAGAGCAAACCTGAGTCAAACGTCTCACCTGACAAACACAAAGCGTTAGAAAAGGCAAATTTCTCCAGAATAGTTTCCTGTGGATCCATCTGGCCTTTGAGAATAAAGTTTCCTTGCTCCAGCTTCGTATTCTTTCTGAAGAAGAACAAGAAGAAGAAGAAAAAAAGAAAAGAATGAATGAACGATAGTCCAAAATCACGACCGACAGGAGGGCGGAGGTCGACCTACTCCGCGATGCTGTACTTGATCTCTTCATTTTCCCAGTGGACTAACGCGACCTCGTAAGGTTGGATCTCGTGGCGCTCCAGGATCCTCAACACTGTTTTTATCTGACAGGAAAAAACAAAGAAAACTCAGACTGTTGAAGATGTTTCCTCCACAAGAGGGAAACGAGAAGTTAAATTAGATAAAGACGTGCTTACAGTTTTGTCCTCAACATTCCAGAAGATAACCGAACCTTCCCTGGAACATCGGATTGAGAAAGAAAAAATGTTTTAAACGATACAGAAACATGACGACGAACATCCTTTTGTTTCAGGTCACCAAAATAAAAGGCTTTTAAAATTCAACGTGAAACAGACTTGATTTGAGACTCTGATGGATGTAGTTTTATCTTTTCAAATTAAAACACTGCATATTATGTATAAATATTCACATCATTATATACCAGATCACCTACTTTGAAGACATATCTCTTTAAAAACAGACCTGAAGAAGAAAATCTGAGCTCCGTCGTCCGGTTTTGCCGCCATTTCTGTGGTCATCAGCAACACGTTGGAGGCATCTGAAATTAAAACACGTTAATCTGATCCAGCTTGAGCACCTTTTACCCCCCCCCCCCGGGTAAGAAGTCCTCGTACCTCTGGGCAGCTCCACCTCGGAGAAGCCATTGTTTATCAGGTCGTGGTAGAGGGTTGGCAAATGATATTGATCGGCTGTGGCGAAGGCGATGCACTGCATCATGTCCTACGGGGAAACGCAGAAGCTGAAGCAGAAACATGACATGAATCCAGACATGCCCCCCCCCCACCATCCAGCTGGATGGATCACCTGGTCCTCCTGGAGGGGCTGGCTGGTTCTGGAAGGCTGTTTGGTTCTTGGGCCCTTGGGAGCCCTCTTTCCAGACACCGCCGCTGGAGGTAAAGTCGATTTTAACATCGACATCAGAAGAGGAGATGAGTGAAGATGTCTGTGTCCACATCCAGCCAGAACCCCGGGCTCAGGTGACAACCGGCTCCTGAATCCACCTGAGCCAGGTGGAACCCCTGGTTGAAGTAGATGGTAGCAGGTCCTCACTGGGCCTGAACATTCTGACAGAGTCCTGGGTTTACACTCATACTGGACAGACTGGGACAACATGGTAGAGGCACACATGGAGACTGGTTTCCAGTCTAGAGGTCGTTGAGGTCCCAGTCTGGTCCACAGCCTCCGGAGGATCATCTCGCACGGAGACCCGGAACCGTCAATGATTAGCTTAGCTTAGCTTCCAACAACCACTCTGTGCTTTATGTCAAACAAACTATGACAGGGTTAGCTTATGCTAATCATGAGGACACTGCAGCAGCGTGCTGCCGCGCATCGGCGGATGCTAGCGGGTGTTTAGCGTTAGCATGCGGCTAGCTTACCGGTAAAGGTTAGCGTAAACAGGCTATAAAAATAATAATAATAAACACCTAAAAAAAACCCAACAACAACCGGAACGCTACGAAGAAAATAATTTAAAGGACATTGACGTGACTGAGACGTGCCAGGGGGGAGTGTCTGTTCTTGTCAATAAAGTTTTGTTTGCGAGTATTTCCTGGTTGTGATGACATAAAGGTGAAAATTAAAACCCGGTTTTTAGACTGGCAGGCTCAAACGCTCAGGACATCACTTGGAATTTTGCTGTTATGTAATGAAAGAGAGAGAGAAAGAGAGAGAGAGAAAGAGAAAAATATGGAGAAATACAAAGAAAGAGAGAAAGAGAAAACAAAAAGTATTATTCTCATAGAGAAGAACCTGAAAGTCTAAAATCGGGGTTTATATAACCTCATATTGACCTCCACGTTCATTCATCTTTGTTGATTTTTTTTAATGTTATTTAACGCATCTACTTCTTCTGTTAAACACATTTAAACTAGAAATTTCGCTTTAATTTTCGCCTTGAGTTTTTTTTTTTTGTAGTTCCAGCCTCTGGAAGACGGACTGCCCCCCCCCATCCACAGCGCCCCCTCTGGTGGAGTTTGGTACTAGCCGTCCTGTGCTTGGTGTTGCCAGGAAACTTAAAAACAGCAACCAGAGTGGACTTTTGCTTCACCGGCCCTCTGACTGGCTAATAATGGAAGTCGTGGAAAAATCTGAGGTATGCAGTCACAGCGGAAATTCCTGTTAACTGTTTCATTCTTATTTGTTTAAAACAGTTATGTATAAATTCATCTAAAACAGTGTGATAATGTTGTGGATCAGTCCAACGAGACGGTGAGGCTGAAGATGAGGATTGGAGTTCTGGAGGAGAAGGTGAAGTCCTGTGAGCTGGACTGTAAAGCCGAAAGAGAGACAGTTCTGAGGCTGGTGGCCGATCTGGACCGGGAGAGGAGGAAGGCCGCCAGCAGCGCTGAAGCCCTCAGTTCAGTCCAAATGGTAAAATAAATAAATAAATAAATCCAAACCTGTCCAAATATTTCTGGACATGAATGAGCAGATAGACGAGGCATGTGGTCTCCTTCAGGAGTTAGACGGTCTGGTGGTGGGAAGGAGGAGCGTGGAGATGGAGAGGGAGACCCTGGCTGAGAGGCTGGAGGCCGGCAGGAGGGTGATGGAAGCATCTCGACGGGAGTCGGTCTGTCTGGAGGCGCAGGTGGAGCAGCTGGAGAGGAGGCTGCAGGCGAGTCAGGCAGAGACCCGGGCAGCCGAGGAGAAGTTGCAGGCGTTCTTGGAGAAGGTGGAGGGGTTGCTGCGGGGGAGGGCCCAAGATGTGGCCCCGCCCACGGAGAAGGAGGTTCTACACAGAGTGGAAAAGGTGAGCGAGGCGGGGCGGGTCTCTAATATTCATTTAAAAAGTCCTGCCTTCCAGTTTTCATTAACAATCTGTATTTTAAGTTTACACGTAAAATCACAACATTCAGGTTAAAATGATGGGTTATTAGTTTATTTGTAGTTACATTTTAATATTCTATCAAACTATAATAAATAAATGACATATTTTAATATTGAAGTGTTTAATTTAATTTACGAAGTACTTTATATTTTAAAAAATAATTTGAAACTAAAATTCTCAGTCGTTCTTCAGCTTCAATCAACAATGATCTCTTTATTCACCTTTAAATCAAGTCATGTGTCTCTGAGCCACTCCTACCAGAGGGCGTGTACAGAAATCTGATTGGCCAATCCAGGTCATCCCAATGTCCTTTGAATATGATTGGCTAGCTGTCTAATGAGGCATAACGCAAGAGTTGGAAGATTTTATTTGAACATGCATCTATTTCTAGAAGCACAGTTTGCATTTATAGAATTAAATAAAGCTTTTAATTATACGTAATTGTTTGGTGAGACGCTTTACCTTTATAAATCTTTGAAAGTGTTAACTAATCCTGCTTTGCATCTTGGGGAGGAAGTCCTTTTCAGAGATGGAGGCCCGTCTGGTTCACGTCTCCGGGGAGCTGAAGGAGCAGATGGAACTCCAGCACGGAGCAGAAATGAGGGCTCAGCTGGCGGATCAGCAGGTCCAGAACCTGAGGGAGAGGCTGCAGGGTCTGGAGGCGGAGCTGATGACGGCGGACACGCGTGTAGACGGCCTGAGACTCAACGAACAGCAGGTAATACACGCCAGAAGAATGCTTTCCCACATTTGGACGTGACCTGCACCCAGCGTTTCCTCCATGTGATGTTTCCCCAGTATGAAGACTTCCTGGAGCGGCTGGCGGCGGCGCTGAAGGTGGACAGCATGGCTGTGGATCTGGGCTTCGACATGAGGCTGAAGCTCATCCTGTCGCGGGGAGAGCAGCTCCTCAAACAGGAGGCGACGGCTTTGGTGGAGAGCAAATCTCAGGCCTATAGTCTGCAGCGGAAAGTATGCTAAAACAGAGCTAGCACCAGCGCTAGCACCTCCTGTGATCACGATGGTCTTGTTCTCGATAGGTGAAGATCCAGAGAGACCAGCTGGAGAGCAAAGACCTCCACATCCAGCTGCTGAGGAAGAAGGTGTCCGATCTGGAGGAGGAGAAGAGGAGCAGAACGGCGTTGGCGTCGGAGCGTGATGATGCTCACGCGGAGGCAAGGAGGCTGCAGAAGAGACTCGAGCGTCTCCAAGGCGACCTGAGGGCCTCTAGGACGTCCAACGCCGAGCTCAAGGCCCAGCTGTCCCACACCAGTGAGCTCAAGGTAGAGGGGCGACGGGTGGCGACCCCAAGCCGACCCCGAGGCGCTCTGACCTCGTAGGGTTTCGTGTCGGTATCTGACATGAGCTGAACGCGCTGTGTGTGTGTGTGTGTGAGAGAGCATTAAAGCATCTGAACGCCTCTGTCTGACGTGAAGCTCAAAGCGGGGGAACAGACTCAGAGCCTGCAGGAGCAGAAGAGGAGGATCCGTCAGCTGGAGGAGAGGAAGGCCGAGGCGGAGGAGCGCCTCAACGCGGCGACCTCCGACCTCCAGAGCCAGGAGGAAAGGAGCCGAGGAGAACGGCAGCAGCTCCACGCCCTCAGAGACAGCCTGGCTCAGCTGTCCGAGAGGGAGAGAGAGGTGAGGGCGGGGTCAGAGGTGAGGACGGGGTCAGAGGTCGCTCAGTAACCTTAAAGGAAGTTGTTTTTCAGCTGGTGGATTTCCGGATGGTCGTCTCCCAGATGTTGGGCCTGGACGCCGCCGCCCTCGCTCGCCCAAACTATGACATCATCCAAGAGCTGGAGAGCCTTCTTCACCACCATCGTCATCATCATCACCATCACCTCCTTCATCACGTTAATGCACCCTGGCACTGTCCCGCTCACCACAGGCCTAACCTTCCGGGCGACGCCCCCCCTTCATGAAGCCTGGGTTTATAAATTTACACGCTATGAGGGCGAAAGTAGATAAAACACGTTTTCTAATTCTTCTTTCTTGTGAATTAAAGTTAAATCACACAGAAATAAAATAAAGACAGACAACCAATGAGGATTTGGCATTCATTGCTTCTGTTGCGCATATTATATATATATATATATATATATATATATATATATATCCATTTTTATCATTATATACATGTTATACCTCTGATACTGACGCTCATACAAAATATACAGTAGCTCTATATAGTCGTATTTTATGTTCTGTTTAAGAAAAATAAACCACGAACGTCTGATGTTAAAGGTTAAACTCTGGATGGCGTCTGATATTAAAACACGATTCTGCTCGTGAGGTTGAAAACGAACGCGTGACCACGGACACGATGGAGTAGATAGAAGCAGGACCGCATGCTGAGGATACAGGTAAGAAAAACAAACGTGATGTCACAGCTTTTACACATCGCCAGACGCTCCATCCACGCGTGAAGCTGCTTTTTTTTCCCGGATGACCGGGGTCAGTTTTTATGGCGCCGGTGCGGGAAATGGAACGCTCCTACACTGGTGGAGGCCCGTTGGTGTAGCTGAGCATCGGGTGGAAGGAGTGGGCCAGGTTGTTGGACTGGGAGCAGAAGTCCTCCTCGGACATGGGCAGCAGGAAGGCGGCGACCAGCAGCAGGAGCAGGACTAGCTGGAGCGGCAGCGCCACCCAGAGGACACGCCGCAGGAACGAGCACCGACGAGGGGGCGGAGTCTCGCCATCAGAAGGGAAGGAAGCGGATCCAGCGCCGCTGGGAGACCTGAATGTGCACGCGCGCACACACACACACACACACACACACACACACACACATGCATTCAGGATGCAGCAGGTTTAACAACCTGGGAATCAAAGTTAGGTTGTTTTTCTGGGGATTTTAAATAATCGAAGTAAAGCTGATGGATCAATAAAATGATTCTGATCAGTTGTAAAGTCCGACCCCGCTCCGGGGTTTAGGTCCATCCAAATAAGGTCTCAGGGTATAAATAGCATGCTTGCTATCGACTTAAAGGAACAGTTTACCCAGAATCCCCCATTGACTCACCCCCTCCCCATGCTGATGGAGAGGAGGCGGAGCTCCTGAGATGTAAAACACGCCTCCAGAGATCCCAAAGTGACTGGAAAAGGAAGTGTTTACCCGCCTGAGTTATAGCCCCTGAGCTAAAAGTAGCATGAACCGCGTCTGAGGAAGCCTGATGCTAGTGGGGATTAGCACGTTATAGATAACCAATAAACCGACCTGATCATCAGTCACATGACAGAAACAGGTTTCTGGTGAATTTCCATCCAGACTCTGAAGTAGCTTTGATCTCAACGGGTCTCCCGTCTGGATTTCCAGCTGGTACAGTATGTTTTCTCACATGAGCCGCTATTAGCTTTTAGCTTAGAGGCTAGTTCACAGGTGTCAAACTCAAGGCCCGGGGGCCAAATGTGGCCCGCCACATCATTTTACGTGGCCCATGAGAGCATAAAAGGTCAGAGTGTTTAAAAATCTGTTCAAAAGTGTGCTTTGACCAAAACTACATTTCCCACAATGCAGTAATTAATCCCATTTTAATATTGACAAAAACGTTTTGAACAAAGTTCATGTCCTAACTTGTGTTTAATGTTATTTTTCTTTATTCATTGATAGTTTGATCCTTGATTGATGGAGTTCTGTGGGTTTAATAACCTGATAAATTAAAAGGATTTATGTTAGAACAGAGAAACAAGCAAACATGTTTTTTTTGTGTAACTAATGTTTGTAACTTGAATAAGTAATAAATTCAAAGTCATTTAACATTAAGGAGTAGTTACATTTATTTGACATTACACTGAGTTACATTTAGTTACATTTATTAGTTACTTCTGGCCCTTTGAGGACAGCCGTTATGCTGATGTGGCCCTCGGTGAAAATGAGTTTGACACTCCTGGGCTAGTTTAAGCATGAGTTCAAGTTTAAGTTTATATAAATCAATTTGGGATCTCGAGGATTATGGGTTGTCAGGAGTTGCTTCTTCAAACTAATCTCAGAAAATGCTGTCTGTCCATTAGAATGGGTGGGGGGTGTAGACAGGAGCTGGATCCTGGTTCTGGTGGGGGGGGGGTTCTACTCTGGGTTTGAAGGACAGTCGACTCTGGGACAGCGTCTCACGCTGTGGTCTACATGCTGACTGACACCGGGTGGATCAACACGAGGACAGTCACAAACTAGTCATCAAGGCAAACAGACGGAACCAAACACACATTGAACATGTGAGCTAGCATAGCATTCCTCTGCAAGGATGTTAAAGGACAAGAGACATGCTGCAAGTGTCTGCTGGCAGTTTAACAAGAGACTCTTTGAAGGTTTGTGTCCTGTTGAAAAATGCAAAGCATGCCGAGGCAAAGCAGAGAAACAGTCTCCTTGGTTTTAGGTTAAAGCTAAATTTTTGGGAACTACAGTAAATTATTTTCTCATTTTGTCCCTTTTATTGTGCATAAATAATAGAATGGACCAATTTCCAAAATTGATTGTCAGTAAGTTGTAACAAACTAATTGCTAAACCTAATGCTAATCCACATGAAGACAACCTACTATATCATAGATTAAATTACAGTTCTAGTCACCACGAGACAACTATTCCTGTAAAAACCAGAGTTGTGGAATGTTGGCTGTACTTCCGAGTTGTTATTCCCGTTGAAGCGACATTCATGTGATTTTTTTTTTCCCGGTAACTCATTTGTCCAATTACTCAGACACCACATGATTTCAATATCAACTGAACGAACGTTGCGATTGGTTCGCCAGGCGCTGGCGGCGACATCGCAAACTACGATGCCTCTTGAAATCAGATTTTCGGCGAGCAGAGAAAATTGATAAGTTTCAGGAAAAATACGCCTCAAATGCCAAATTCCTTATTAATCGTTATTTGTGGAACATTTCCGTATGAGTCTGTGATGTCAGAGTCTGACTGGATTTTTTAGTGTGAGGCGGTTTTCATGTGATTTTTGTGTGATTTTTTTTTTATGGTTACTCAACACATGGATAATAATGTGAAATTAGAGACGGTTAGCTCAACGTTAGCATGAAAGCAAATGACCATTTTCCTCCTGAACTGGGTTAAAAGTAATTTTACATCTTAGTGAAAAACTAAATACAGTTAGAAATCATCCAAATGACAAGTGGATGTCTCTAATTCACCCCTCACCGCTTCACCGATGGAGACCCGAGACTGACGGAGGGGTGAGGAAGGGGGGGGATGGCGGGTGAGACAGCAGCAGCAGCAGCAGAAGAAAATGATGACATGTGAGAGAGAGAAAGGAAGAGAGACTGCAGCGTTTACGTTGTTCATTGCAGACATGGCCTGGCTCTGAGGAGGAGGAGTGTGTGTGTGTGTGTGTGTGTGTGTGTGTGTGTGTGTGTGTTTGTGTGTCCGGCGTTAGCGTTAGCTACCACGTTGGAAACCAGTTAGCTTAAGCAGAACGTTGGCGGAGGAGAGTTTTTGCCATCGCTGCATTTTCCACCCCATCACCTAGCCTACACAGAGATTCTAGACCTTCGGCGGATGATGGAATTCACCGTCGTGAGCTGGAGAAAGCGTCGGCGATTGGGATTTAAATAAAGTTTGTTTCAAAAGTCTGAGACGTTTAGAGACGTGTCGGCGTCACTGGGTCGGTGAGTTCCATCATCCTCCGGTCGTGCTGGGAACCAACAGAAAGGTACCTGTGGTGCGGGCCGCTCACTGGGGCTCCGGGCCGCGACAGACTACATTTGCCCCGTTGCTGTTTTGCAATGAACAGAGGGGGGAGGTGGGAGGAGGAGGGAGGGGGGGGGTAAAAGAAAGAAAGTTGTGTTTAAGTCCAGGCAAATCAAGACAAAGCTACCGATGAAAGAGAAATCCCCAAGAATGGAAGAAGAGCAGCGAAGAAAATCAGACGTGGAGGAGATTTTCTGGCCATGGAAAAGCAACAGGCTGCAAAAAATACGAAGCTTCATTTCAAACAACGTGATGCATGAAGATCACATGTAGTCACACACATGTAATATAAGCGGGAAGGGGGGGGGGGGGGGGGGGACATGCTTATTTGGACTGGTTATAGCAACATGTTAAGACAAACACACGTCGTGTTTCTGCATCGCTCGACTGGTTTCGGTGAGTTAAGTGGATTCTGCGTCGCGATCAGAGAGGAAATCTGAGGAGAGTCGAGTGGGGGGGGGTTCCAATTTGGAAAAAAGTGAGAAAGAAAAAAATCACTCAAGAAGAAGAAGAAGGAGGTAAAAAGTCAGGAAGTTGTTGGAGTAAACGTGCTGGAAGAGTCAAAAGGCCCCAGAGGAGGGAGAGTGATGCTGGGTGAGGAGGGGTGAGGAGGTTACTGGCATGAAGGGGTTGGGGGGGGGGGGTGAGTACAGAGTCATCGGGGTCGTTGGGTGAGGGGCTGAGAGAACGCCCGGCTTCTCGTGGAGCGAGCGTTAAAAAGTCGAGCGGATACGTTACCGATCGCCGCCGGCTGGGAGTGCTCCGCCCCGACACGGGACTGACGGACCCGGACGTGTCCAGGTCATCGGCAGACGACCACGAAGACAGATCCTGTTGGGAGGGGGGTTGGATTGAACCGTTTTAAGGGTCGTAACGTCTGCGGTTTCCAGAATCTGACGGCGTGTGGATCTACCTGCTGGCTGCTGGTGATGTCCAGGATCTTGGCCAGCTCCCGGAGGTCTCGGGTCACTTCCTTCAGCAGCAGCTTGAGGCGGTTCCCGATGACGTGGACCTTCTCTTTGGCCTCCAGGCAGTCGCTGCCCTGGGAGTTGACCAGCAACTGCAGGGACATGTCCTGGAGCGAGGCCACCTTGAGCTGGGAGTCCAGCAGCTCCTGGCGGATTTGCTGTGGAGGTTGGAGGTCTGAGATCAGTCGAAGAAACGTCAGGAGATGCGTTTGTGTTGGCGTTCAGGCTTTATCCTGTACCGTCAGCGTTTTATGGTGCTCGTGGAGGGTGTCGCTGTCCAGGATGGGGTCGATGGGAACCACCTCGTTCCTCCTGCGGTCGATGTTCTCCAACCAGAGCAGCAGACCGTGACTGATCTCATGGAAGTCCTGTGGATTAGCGATGAAACCGATCAGCGACTCATTCCCTGTTCTATCGTTGATCGACGGCGATCGGCACCTACTTGACATTGCATGAGGGCTTCCTGTAACGACGACCTCCACTCCTCCAGGGCGCCGCCCAGTTTGTCCCACTGGTTGTTCATGTCCTTCAGTTTGGCCTGCAGCTCCCGGGACTCGTCCGTGTCCGCCTGCAGGAAGTCAGCGCTGCACAGGTTGATGGACAAGACGATGGCCTTACGCTTGTCGTAGGACTTCTGCAGCTCCTGCAGCCAAAGGAGGTGGAGAATTTAAAGGATGCATGAGAAAAGTCTGGTTCTACAACAACTGAAGTGAAGATGGGGTCTCGATAGAGAGATAACTGGAGATAGCTGGAACTTTTTGAAGGAACGCTATGAACCTGCACTATCTCAGGTACCCATAGGGGGCAGTGTCCTGTATCCACCCCTCTTTAATGTCAAACAAATGTCATAAAAAAGGAGACGTGGAATCAGCACCTTGAGTTTCTTGATGCGCTGCTCGATGGTCTGGATGTCGGTGCTGAGGTCCAGCCTCCGCTGCTGCTCCAGCTCCTCCTCCGTCTCCCCCATCCAGCTCCACACGTTGTTCAGGTCGGAGTTCAGCTGCTGCCACTGCTGCCGGTTCTGCTTGGTTCGCATCTCTTTGCTGAGATCCTGAGCCTGCAGGAGCTCCCAGCGCTCGATCACACCTGCAACGGAGGGAAACGGAGGTCAAATCGCCCCGTTGACGCCTTCCGGCCTTTTCCTTTCAGATGCGTTTGTTTCATTTGAAGCTAATCGCTAATATGTCGTAGCGCTACCTGACGTCTGGGACTCTGAGCTGCTGGGATCGGCCAATCCAGACACGGGATCTTCTTCCTCCTTCAGCTCGAATCCCATCCTCTTCACCGTGTCGATGCTGCCGCGACATTCGCCCAGCAGCCGCATCTACAGAACCGGACGTTAAATGAAAGTCGCTAGTTTGTACTTGAGGGATCGGACGATAACGTGCTAACGGCGACACATACGTAACCCATGTAGGAGGCGTCCGGCTCGGAGCTGGTCGGCGTCCGACAGCGGCCGCCCTCCATCGGTTGGAGGTGGAAGCGGCTGGCATCCAGAGGGTTAACGTGAGAGTCTGACGAAGCGGCGTCGCCTGCAGAAACGACATGAACTCGTCATCTTTGTGGATCAAAACGTTCGATCGTTGATTAGAACCTAAGGGAGGAGACGAGGCCCCGTTCAAACAGAGGGAACCAGTTTGGGTGACGATCGTTATTCCGCCTCCTCGGTGTGAACGTCTCCGTGTGAACGGAGCCTCGACAAGTTCATGGACACAAATCTAAAACCAGTTGAAGGAAGTTAAACTTGTGAACAACATGCGTCTCCAAAAACGTAAAATGTGCATCAAAATGAATCCAAAGAGGTTAGCTAAAAAACAGCAAACTGCAAACAAAAAGTCAGAAAGCAGGTTAGAGGGGCGGGGTCGGGCTGAATTCCATTTCGGCTCCTCCCAATCAGAGCCGGTGGACTGAAGAGGTAAAAAAAATGGAACTGAGCCTTTCCCCCGGTGTTAGAGGTCAAAGTGTGGAAATCAACACAAATCAAAGCTGGTGAAAAAACTAGAAGTGAGGTTTCACTCCGGTTCTGTTCACACCCGGCGTCCACATCCGTCCTGAGCGATCTGGTTCCGCGTTCAGAGGAGGCCTGACCCACGAACGACCTCATCCTACCGGGTCTTGAGACTCACTGAAAGACCTGCCAAGATTATGCCTGGAACAAATTGCATCTGAGATCACAGGATTAATTATCTCGTTCGATTTCTAAATTCCATCTCAGTCGGTTTAATTTTTACACTGAACCGACTTATTTTAGGAATCCCGATCCTGCATCACGCATTGATGATGTCATCAGTATCCAGATCCTCTAAGAAAAAAGGAGGTGTCACACATCGTCACATTTCCATCCGACGTTAACGCCTATCCTACCTGTCCAGGTGAGGACACGCCCACTGAAACCTGATTGGTTTCACCCCTGATCCGCAATGCTACCAGCGTCTACCAACTTCGACAGTAAGTTAGTTGACGTTGCAAAGAAGCAGTGACATCATTCTTATAAAATGGGCTTTAAACCAACAGAATGAGAAAAAAACGCATCAGTTTGGTGTGATTCCGATCCGGGCCCGCCCCCTCTGAGACGGACCAATCAGGACGGGCGTTACCACCAGGTGTGAACAGGTTCTGAGCGTACAGCCGTTGCCTACCAGTGCAGGACCTCAGTGTTTGTTGTGTAAGTTTAACAAAGGTCTCAGCGCTCTCTGGGATCACTACATCTGGAAGAAACATTATAGAGTCACACATTCAGCACAACCGCTTCCTGTTCAGTCGTCACAGCTGTGTGTGTGTGTCTGTAAACTAAACCGGACGGTGTGTGTGTGTCCTAACCGGATAGGGCGGAGGCGGGCCGCTGGAGGAAGTCCCCCTCCTCGCTCTGCTGCTCCCTCAGGGCCCTGCTGGCGCTCTCCAGCCCCCGGCTCAGGTCGTAGTCGTGGTCCCACTCCAGCGGGATGGAGTCCACGCTGACGGGGGTGTCCCTGCCCGATCGCTCCGTCCGCAGCTGCGCCGCCAGGGAGGCGGAGCGTCCCGAGGAGGGGAGGGGCGACAGGAAGCCGTCGCCCAGGCGCTCGTTCCACGGCAGGCTGGAGAGGTCGCCGGGCTCGTCCAGCTCCAGCTCGCGGTCGGAGAGCGACACCTCGGTGTCGTCGTCCGCCAGCTGCACGGAAATCGTCAGACGCCCCGATCTGAATTGTCGTTGTGGTGATGACATCACAGATAAACGAGGAAAACGTTCACTCACAGGAAGCCGGATGAGCTTTTTGTAGTAGCGCTCCACGCGGCTGAACACCTCCTGGCAGTAACGCTGCAGCTCCTCCAGCTCCTCCTCGATGACGGCGGCGTCCAGCGGCTCGCTCTTCTCGATCAGCGCCTCCCCCTGGTGGAAGATGTGCTCGATCTTGGCCGTGGTGAGCGAGATCTCCTGCTGGAACGACTGCGGGAAAAGAAGAAGCAGGGAGGAAAATGAGTTCTGAGTCGAAGTCCGGGAGATAGCAGACGACGCCATCGGGACCAACCCACCCTCAGCTGTTTGATCTTCGCCTGGATGTCGCATTCGGAGAAGTGTTCGATGTTGGTCAGCTGCAGGTCCATCTCCGTCAGCCACACCAGGATGGCGTCTCTGGCCGTCTCAAACTCCTCCCTCTGACCGATGAAGTGCTACAGGTTTGGAACGGAGACGCCGCCGCCGCCGCCGTCAGAACCTCTTCAGGAAGAACAGACATCCGTGCGCGGGGGAAAAAAAAGACACAACAAACGCACCTTCAGCCGGCGGAGGATGGACACCACCCTCTTCTGGAGGTTGTCCCAGCGCTGGTTGGCGTCGTGAGCCATCTCCCTCAGGCGGCAGGAGGAGTCGGTGCGGTTCTCTCTCGCCAGGCGCCGGTACTGCTTGTTGATCAGCTCCAGTTGGGTCAGGCTCTCGTGGACCTGCCTCTGGAACGCCTGCGTCCAAACGGACTCGTCAACCGACCGTCCGATCAACCATCCGTCTCAGAATACTCCCACAATACCTCAAATTTCTTCAGCTCCTCCTTGGCAACGGTGTACAGGACTCCGGAGGAGTTGGGCAGAGCTGCGGTCTTTTCCGAAGCGGCCAGCCACTCCTCAAATCTCGCAAAGTCGTCGAGGAATTTCTGCCACAAACGCCACGTCTCCTCGATCCTGACGGAGGAGCGGAGGTGAGGAGGACGTAATATTTAAGCGCGCTAAATATTTCGCATCGGATTCCCCTCCTCACTTGAGTCTCCTCTCCATCGACAGGGCGCAGATGCTCCTCCAGCGGCGGTCCAGGCTGCGGGTGGCCTGCTGGATGGAGTCGCACTCGGCGTCGGTGGCGCAGGCGTCGCAGTCGTGCAGGAGCACCTCGCAGAGATTCAGGACGGACGCCACGCCCGTGCTGTGCTTCTCGATGTCCCGTTGGAGCTCCTGAGGGACGGAGAGAGAAACGGAATGTTGAGTCCAGCGGGATGGAGGACGGCGTCCCTCACTCTGCTCTCCTCACCTGCTGGAGATCCAGCTTCCTCTGGATCTCCTGGACGTCGCAGGAGTCGTAGGCCATGGGTTTGGACAGCTCCGTCTCGATGTGGGCCAGCCAGGACCGGAGGCTGCTCATGTTCTTATCCAGCTGCTGCACGGCCACCAGAGTCTCCCTCAGCTTCTTCACCCTGTGGAGACGATTCATCCCTTAATGGGACGACTTGGAGCAACTTCAGTTGCATCTTAGTCTCCTCACCTGGCTCCGATCAGATCCAGGAGGTGCTGCCAGCGGTCGCTGACTTTGTTGAGTTTTTGTTCGATTTCGGAGGCTTTGCTCTGGTGGCTGGCTCTGGCCAGACGCTCCCCCAGCCGGTGGAGCTGCAGCTTGTTCTCCTCAGCCACGGAGATCTCCTCCTGGTAGTCCTGGGACGCCGCAAACACAAGAAAAAAAAAAAAAAAGCTGAATATCAAGAAGGAGCAGAACGGCAGGTGTGATTCGACAGCAGATGTTTTCCAGATCAGAACATTTTCAGACGTCACAGATTTAAACTTGTCTCGCTATGACTCTCTAGATTTAAAAATGAGTTGGAAAAGGATCAAATAAAAAAGACATTTATACTTCTACTTCCTCCCATCCACACTCCATCTCCAGCAGCAACAGGATGTGTCTCAATCTGAGCATCGGCATCAGACGTAGCTTTAAACGCCGCGCCGGCTCACCTTGCGTAGCTTTTCGATCATCTCCTCGATGCTGATGTCTCCGTTCTGGGAGACCTTGCTTTCCATGTTGGTGAGCCACTCGCAGAGCTCCTTGTGTTGGTCGTTGAAGACGGTCCACTCGTTCAGCTTCTCGCCCACCTGCTGCCGGCGCAGCGACAGCTGCAGAACCGCGGCGACACGCAAAGTAGATTCAAACAGCGGTTATAAAGGGCGTCGGTTTCAAAAAAAGTGCAACTCGAGTCAGGAAGAGATCAGAGTTTCCTGTGTTCGTCTGAGATACACGGGAGGTTTCACTTGAAACCCACAACAGGAAGTGTATTTAAGTGTGTTCACAGGTTGCACGTTTTTATTCAATGTGAGAGAAAAAAAAAGAAAACATTTGATTAAGTTCTAAGTCGTCCTACCTGACGGCAGATTTCGTCCCACTGTCGGTGCAGCAGCTCGATCCGGTCCTGGAGAACCGACAGGTCGTCGGCGCTGATGTAGCAGGAGAGAGACTCTCTCAGCACAGCCAGGTGGGCCAGATCTCCGGTCCAGCCGTCGAACGTGTTCTCCAGGTCCTGTCCAGCGGAGTTAGTGATGATTAAAGATGGGGAAGCATTAAAAAAACGACTGCAGTTTGTGTCGTTTTTGGGTTTTTTTTTTCTCGATCCGTTGTAAACGTGTCACCTTGCATCGCATCTGCTCCCCCTGCAGGTCCTCGTGGTGATCGGGAAGCGGCTGAGAAAGCTGCCGTTTGAAGGCCCGAAGCTTCTCCAGCGATCCTCCGATGCCTTTCTCACACCTGTCCCAGTCCTGAACCACACAAACAGGAAGTGGATCCGTAATAAAACAAGTTCCTCACATCTCCATCACTAAAAAAAAAAACCCCCAAAAAACCCCAACGGCTTTACCTTCAGCAACGTGGCGAGCTCCTTCTTCTGCTCCTCCAGGCGGACGCTGGCGTGTTTCCATCGCTCCTGGATGTCGGTGAGCTCCGCCTGCAGCGCCACCTCCGCCCGGCTGTCGGCCGACAGCAGCAGCTGCCTGCCGGCCTCCACCGTCAGGATGTAGCTGCCCTGCTGCCGGTGCAGCACCTTCTCCCTCAGCTGGACCAGGAAACACAAAACCACTCATTTTGATTCAATTCTGAATCCCTTCTGCTCCCATAATGCATCACTCCCAGTTGATGGTTGAATGCGTTTACCTGAACGGCGTCCAGCATAGAGCGGGCCTGCTGCAGAGGCACCGTCGCCCCCTCCTGGAGGGCCTCCGCCGGGTGGGAGATCTCCACCAGCCACCGGCGCAGCTTCTCCACCAGCTCCCTGTAGCGCTGCCACTGGCGGATCAGGCTGTCGATGATGCCCCGCCTCTGCTGCGCCCGGCGCACCACGCCCTGCCACTGGTTGCTCAGGAGCGCCAACTTCAGGTTGAACTCGTCCCTGCGGGAGGAGGAGGAAATCACGTCTGGTAAACTTCCTGTCACATTAAGAGGAGGTTTAATGTCCTGCTGACCCACCTGTCGTCCACCTGACCCTGTTCTAACATCCTCTGACCGTCGCTGATGATGGAGTGAAGGATCTGCTGCCGGCTGAACATCTCCGCCTGGAATAACTGCAACGACGTGATGTTTATTAAAGAGCTGGCATGAAAACGACTCCATACAGCTCAAACATCAACATCCAAGCCTCCAGGAGCCTGAAGATTCAAAACCAATGAGAGGAGGGAACGTTGAAGGAACTCACCTCATGAGCCTTCTGCTGCTCCATTAAACTCTGGTAATTCCCAGAGATTTCCACAGCCAGGTTCTCCTCCGTTTGGACCAGGAACTCCATCCAGGTTTCACATTTCTCCAGGAAGGTCTGCTGCTGCAGCAGGAAGGACTGCAGTTTGCTGCAAAGAGGATTTATCCACACGTTTTTCCAACATTTCACTTTCTCTTTTCCTCGTGTTCGTGTTTCACGCGTCGCACCTGAACCTCTCCGTGGTTTGCGTCGATGTCGTCGCCCAGCTCCTGTTGAGGCTCTGGGTGCGTTTGATTTCCGAATCGTTGAGAGGCAGCCGGTAACCGAGCTCGTTCAGGCGCTCCAGCTCCGGAGCCATGCTGCTGAACTTCAGCATGAGCTTCTGCAGGAACAGCAGACGTCAGCTCTAGAAGGAACCGAGGAGTTCAGCTCAACGACAAACCGGAGACGCACCTTCAGCTCCTCCATGCGATGTCGGATCAGCGTCAGGTCGGTGGTGCCGTTGGGATCTTGCGCCTCCAGCGCCTCCTCAGCTTCCACGATCCAGCAGCCCAGTGAGTCCAGCTGGTCGTTGAAGGTTTCATAGTCCTGAACTCCAGTCTGGAGAAGAGGAGGAGCTCATCACTGATTGGCTGAGAGCTTAGAGTCAGGGGTAGGTGTGGTAAAACCTCTACCTGCAGTGCGGTGAGCTGCCTGCTGAGCGCCTGCTCCACGGTGGCCAGTCGCTGGGCGAGAGAGACGCGATCCGATTGGACGGCGGACGCCGCTGGTGTGTCCACCTGCTGCTTCAGCTGGTCTCCCAGTTCCTGGAGGACCTGCAGGGAGGCCTGCACAGGACTCTGGCATCGGAGCACCTCCTGACACAAAGCATATGCATCCATTTTCAACACCGTAGCACATTAAATCGGTGCCGAACAGACGTTGGGACGTGTTTCTACTCACGCTGCACTCCTGGATCCATTTGGACACCTCCTCGTCGGCGATGTTCTTGCTGCAGGCGAGCTTGAGGAGCTGGTCGGCCTTCTCCTCCTGCAGCTGGACGCTGCCGCTGCTCTCCTCGTAGAGCTCCTTGTAGCGCTGCCAGAGCTGAAGCAAGGCTTTGCTGCTCCTCAGACGCTCCGTGATCTCCTCCAGCAAGCTGGTCCACCTGCAGGACGGACACAGAACAATAGGAAATAAATGTTTTTGTGACGCCGGCGTCAGCTAGTCTGGTCTCCAGAAGGTCACCTGGCGTTGATGTCCTTCAGGGCGTTGTTGAGGGAATCTGACACCGACGGGTGACACTCCCTCAGCAGCTGGTGGGTGACTGCCCCAAACCGCCTCAGGCTGCTCTCCTGCTTCTCCAGCTCCTCTTGCAAATCCTGACAGACGAAGGCGATATTTAGAAAACGCTGTGATGATGTCATCGATGGGGGGGGGGGCGGATCTGTGTGAGATAAATCCAACGAACCTGCAGGCTTTGCACCTGCAGCTGGACGGCCTCCAGCGAGCCGGTGAGGAGGCGGAAGCGAGAGACGGAGTACCGTCCCTCCATCAGGTAGCCGTTGATCTCCTCCGAAGCCCGTTTGTACAGACTCCACTGATCCAGAACCGACGTCAGGCTGATCTTCAGCTGCCCGATCTGGAGGAAAACAACCAGTCTGGAAAAGATCCGGTTGGAATAACAATGAAAAAACAGACAGGTGGGAAGAGAAGGGAGCTTACCAAGTGATCCAAGTTGGCCCAGGTGTGATTGACACCCTGGAGCGTCTCCATGACGATAGCACAGGCCTCATCGGTCTTGTTCTGGACGAGGGCGCAGCCCTGCTCCTCCACCCTCTCCAGTTCTTTCTCCTTCTCCTTCACCACTTCCTCCATTTCCTGAGTTTCCCAGAGAGATGTGATGACAGGTGGGCTCGAAACAAGTTTTAATAAATCCGGATGCAGAGGGAGAAACCTACCTGACAGTCTCTGAGAGCGTTCTGCACCGACGTCAGATCCTCCATCCGCCGTTTCCTCTTCAACCGTTCCTCCTGCGCCGCCATCCAGGACTTAAGGGCTTGAACGCTGCTCTCGTACTCCAACCACATCTCCAGGAGGCTCTCCAGGAACTGGATCTGAAGGTCACACCGATGCAACTTCCTGATTTTGCTCGGATTAAAGACTTCCAGCTGTCGTAGCTGGTTTTTTGGGCTCACCCTCTCGTTGATGCGACCCTGCAGGATCTGCCAGCGTCGGTTCATGGCTCCCAGTCGCTCGGCAAAGTCGGTCTTGTCGCTGCGCTTGCTCTCCACGTCCTGACCGCCGATCTGCAGAACCGACTGGTTGACAAAGTCCACGGTCAGCTGCTTGCAGCTCAAATCGACTCTGAAGCCCTGAAGCAGAGGAAACAGCAGGAGGTTCAAAGTTACAAGGAGACAAGAACGTCATAAGAGCTTCATGAGACACTAAAATAGAGCTTCTAGTTTTTCTAGAAGTCAGACGAATAAAAAGTCCAGCACCTTGTATTTCTGGAGGTAGTCCTGGATCACGTTGGAGCCCACTGCGCTCTTCAGGTTCTCCTCGTCCTCCTCGATGACGTTCTCCATCAGCGAGATCCAGTTGAACAGCTCAGAAATAGCATGACGGGACGCCAGCTTCTCCATCTGGATCTGAAAAGAAAAGAGACGTCAATAAAACAAACGCACCTGCTGGAGGTTCCAGGGCGGGGCTGTAGAAAGAGGATCCCATTGGTCCGTCATACGTTACCTGGTGCAGCTTCTCCTGCACCACTGGGATGCGCGTCAGCAGCTCGGTCCACTGGGAGTCGATGCGAGCCAGGTCGGACCGCAGCATCACCGTGTCCACCTTCTTCAGGCGCAGAAGCTGGTTGCCCTCGGTTACCACCGAGCTCTTCAGGCTGGATTTGCCTTCGACTTCCTTCGAAAATTCCTGAGCCAGGAAGGAAATATGTCGTTTCTAAATGCGTTCCTCCCCTCATGCAACCAAACCGGATCCGTGACCTCACCAGGAAAGCAGAGAGATGCTCCCTGACGGTTTCCAGTTCCTGAGGCACCAAGACGGCCTGAGTGTTCCAGAACTCCAGCCGCTCCAGAGCCGAGTGCAGCCACTGGCTGAGGTCCGCACACTCCCTCTGATACCTGCAGGAACATCGTCATGGATACAGATAGAGTCGCCCATAATTTTGTTAGACGTACGAGCGAAAAATCCGAGGTACGAGTCGTGCTTCAGGACGCCACCACTAGTTGATTCATACATCAGTGAGACCGGATCTCGTTATCGTTGGTGGAGTCAAGACGTAGCTCGTGTGTTCTTGTGACTTTTGCGTTTCTTTTTTCATTCTTTATCATTGTTTATTTAACTTATATATAATTAATTATACACAGGTAAAGTCTGCATGTCTATTTATACAAAACAAGCTTCTTTTTTTTATAATTTAGGGGGTTTGGGGCTTTTTTAACAAGGCTGGAAAGTATTAAAATGATTCATTTTAAATAAGGAAATGTTTGACTTCGTATCTCGAGGTTCTACTTTACGTGGACTCATCAGACGTGTGAATGTGATCCAGCAGATCCGGGTCTGACCTGGTCCAGTGCTTCAGGATGGCCTCCAGGCGTCGCAGCTCCTTGTTGACCTTGCTGGTGTTGTCCAGCCAGTGCTCCCCCAGCAGAGTGAGCTGGTTCTCCAGGGCGGGGCAGCACACCGACAGCAGGAGGTGTTTGCCCTCATCCAGGACCTGGTGCAGCTTGTGCTGGTGCTCCGTCAGTCGCCCCTTCAGACCCTTCACAGGGGAGGGAGGGGACGCAGATGAAGCACCTGATGGTTGGTTCTGCATCCTGAAACGTGGTTTGACGCCACTCCGTACCTGATACAAGGAGATTCTGTCCAGCAGCCGTTCCTCCGTCTCCTCCACCATCCCGACGGAGGGGAAACTTCCTTCAACTGCTTCCAGGTGGCGATTCAGACTCTGGTAATCCTGAACCAAACGGCACCAGGTCTAAAAGAGGAGGACATGTAGGCGACGATTCCTTTTACTGTCAGATTTTAAAAATTACACCAAAAAATACCAAAAATTTAAGCTACAAATTGGAACAACGAAAAAATTTTTACAGCAAAAAAAAAAATAAAAAAAATAAAATGAAATAAAAATATTCTAAAATACAAAACAGTCATAATAACTAAATAGTAAATATAATAAATATTTTATAATTAAAGCAAAGATGTTACCCAGTAAACAAATAACAATAAGTAATAAATAATATAATAAAACTTAAATTAAATACAAATCTTTTGAAGGAACATTTTATCCAATCTAAAAAAAATAAGGGCTTCAAGGGATGTAAATTACCAGAAAATAAAAATAACAACATGCTAATTCAAGTAATAAATAGATAAATAAATTTTAAAATGACTACATTTTTTAAATTAGGACCAGCAGAGCACCTTCACCTTGCCATAAAAATAAGAAATTCAAATATTTCATTTTCAGATTTCCTCATAAGGACAGAGAGTTTTAAATGTTTATTTCTTACCTCCAGGATCCCCTCCAGCTCCACTCCTCTTCCGTGGGCCTGCTTCAGGACCATCTGGGCCTCAGCCAGTGTCTCCTCCAGGACCTGACTCTCTTTGGGGAGCATCAGACCGCTGATCTTCCTGAAGTAGGATTCTGTGAGGATCATGTGGGACTCCAGCCCCTGGAAGAACTCCTGCAAACACAAACATCCTTCTGTCAGCATCGGTTCAAGTTCATCCGGTTTGGTCCAGCCTAACGCGGCTCCAGACCTTGTGTTTGTCCAGGTGTGTTTGAACGTCCTCGGCGGAGCTGGCGATGATCCTGTGATTGGCCGCCATCTTGTCTTTGGCGGTGTCCACCAGGTCGGCGAGGTCCTGCAGCGCTCTCTCGTACTGCTCCTTCAGCGCCATGTTCTGGTTGAGGCCGCTGCGCCGGGAGCCCACCGTCATCACCAGCTCCTCGTACGAATCCTGACGAAACACGTTCCCCTCGTTCAAACCTTTTTCCTACCACACGCTCTTCAATCTGAGCGCCGCGTTGCGAGGCGTCACCTGCAGCTTCAGCATCTTATTGGTTGACATCTGATCTGTCTGCAGAGCCGCTCCTCTGCTCTTCAGCTCTACGATCCTCAGCTCCAAGTCCTTCAGGCTCTCCTCTGCTTCGGCGATCACCTGAGAGCAACACAAGTCCAACACGTTCGCCATCGCTTTTTGTTTAGCGCCGTTGTGGACGGGAGTGTGTCGTACCTCCAGCTGCTTGGAGGCCGGTCGGTCCATGGCTCCGGCTAACGCCTGCAGGA
This sequence comes from Antennarius maculatus, assembly GCA_013358685.1. Lineage (NCBI taxonomy): Eukaryota > Metazoa > Chordata > Actinopteri > Lophiiformes > Antennariidae > Antennarius > Antennarius maculatus. The sequence goes on along the minus strand of CM023621.1, from coordinate 18,480,625 downwards.
TCTGACACTTGGTCTCGATTAAAGTTGTTTGGAGAAGTTGGAGCTCAGTCTGCAGCAGACAGAACATACCAGAACGAAAAGATTCAGCCTTGAACTTCTCAGTCTCCATGTCTTGGAGGATGCTAAGGTTTAGCTAAAGGTTCAGGTGTGTCTGTGGCACCTGGTAGGCGGTGAGCTCCTGCGCTCTGCTCCTCATGTGGTCGCAGCGTTGCCCCAGAGCGGAGCCCAGAGCTCCTAACCTCTCCTTCAAACAGTCCAGGTTGTCCTCCAGCAGCGTCCGGTCCTCCCGTCTCATCCCCGCTGACCTGGCGAGGAGGGCCTGGCTCAGCTGCACGTCCTCCGCGACGTGTCGCACGTCGTTCTCTAAGGTCTGGAGTCCAGTTAGGGATGAAAAAATTAGCTGGTTTTAGTTATCCCCGGTGATAAAAGTTGATTTTCAATCAACTTTTATCACCTCCTGCTCCTGCAGCTCCGTCTCCCTATTTTCAGCCAGCAGCACCGAACCAGAGAGGACGTGGTTCTCCACGCCGTCCAGCCAGGAGGACGTGGACGACACGGCGGCGTAGAGCTGCTGCTCCATCTGCGGCGCCTGAGTCTCACCGCCGGGCTGCGAACACATGACAGTTATTCCCTGACGCGTTCTGATTTTACAAGACAAACTGTGGACCCGGTGACAGGTCCAACCTGAGCGGTCATGTCCTCCACCGTCTGTCTGAAGGTGTCGTACAGATTCTTCAGGGACGACTGGTCCTTCTCTCCCTTGTAGAGCGACCCGGCTGCCGTCACACGAGACGCTCTGGAATAAACCTGCAGACAAACAAACTGATTTCAACTTCAACTCCTTTAGCTTCTCTATTAGCTTCATGCTAACAGTAACATCTTGCTACCGGCTGTTTCTGGTCCTGCTCCAGAGTTTTCTGCAGCAGCTGCAGCTTCGTTTTGAGCTCCAGTCTCAGACTTTCCCACCGCTGCCTCATCTGCTCTCGCGCCGCCTGAGATTCCCTCTCCACAAAAGCTGACGGTGAAAACGGCTCCGTTGTGCTGCACAGGGGCAGAAACGTTTACTGTTCCAGCAGCTTCTAGTAGAGATGTAGATGCGTCTGGTTTATTTCCTACCTGGCGCTGCTGGGCAACGCCTGCTGGATGAGGATCTCCTCTCCTCGACTCGCGACCGACTGAAGCAACTTTTTCTGCTCGGCGAGCTGCTCCTCTAGTTCCTGAAGAGTGAATTACAATCAAAACACACTTTGTTTGAGGCTTTTCATTTAAGGGGAAGGTATTATTGTATCTTTATGGACGTGAGAACCGACCCTCTGCCTCTGCAGGCTGTCCTCGTGCTGCAGGGACCGGGTGGTCCGGGCCTGGGCCAGCCAGTCCTGAACGCTGGGGCTCTGAGACAGGCTGGAGTCCGATTCGCTCTCCTCCTGCTCCTGCAGGGAGCCCTGAGGGAGTAAAGTTACTTCAAATGGAAGCCTGAACCTCACATATTCTGATGCTGGGAGCTCAGGGTATCACACACACACACACACACACACACACACACACACACACACACACACACACACACACATTAATCACCTGGATGTCAACCTGCTTGTCTTGCAGCATCCTCTGCAGCTCCAGCAGGCCTCCCTTCAGCGCGCCCAGCTTCCCGACCAGCTGCTCGGCTTCCTCCCTCGTCTCTGTCCGGCCCTCCAGCAGCAGGTTCTCCCCCAGCATGGACAGCTCCGACAGCGCCTGCACTTTCTCCTCGATCTCCTGCAGCATGTTCTGCAGCAGCGACACCAGAGAGTCCATCTCAAACATGACGCCCCACCTCTGACAGACAAAACGGAGCACCGGGGTCCGACTCAGAAACCCCTACGCTAAGCCAGATGACGGCGAGAGCGCTCCCTCCGCTGTCATCCTAGGCCCACCTCTCCTGCCTCGCCTTCGGTGTAGCATATTATCCCTAATCCTTCCTGCCCCACGTTCTGGGGCAAACATGCTCACACCCAACGTCAAAAGATCCCCCTGTGTGGAGCGGAACCCTGAATCCAGATGGCTTAAAGATCACTGAAGGACACAAATGTTTTCCAGCGTTGCCACAACTCCGCCTGCGATAGCGTGAGCAGGTTATTCTCAGACGGAGGAAACGTCCCACCCTCCCCTCTTGGACCCCCCCCCCTACTTGGATATCCAAGCAGCTTTTATCGCTGACGCCAATCCCAAAAGCGGGATCTGTTAATCGTCTGGAAGCCACAACCCCTGAATGCTAATAGGCCCCATCTGCATAATCTTCTTAAGACTTGTGCTGCAGCCCGGCCTCCTGAATGCCCCCCACCCCCCACCCCAAACCCCTCCAGGTCCGCTAATGCTCTTGTTTACTGGCTGAGAGGTTCTGACCCGCTGAGATGATCCGCAAGCGTAAGACGCAGCCGTAAAATGATCCAGTGGCTGGAAAAATACACCTCAGCATCCAAAACGCTTGAAATGACTACATGCTAACGCTAATTAGAAGGCTTGCCTGCGTCGCTCTGGATGGACAGCAGGGGGCGCTGACCTGACATTCGTTGAGCTGTCCCTCAGCGTCGCCGTCCTCCAGAGGTTCGAGGACGGAGGCGACGGCGCCGCGCGTTCGGATCAGCCACAGGTCCAGCTCGTCCGCCCGGCTGTGGAAGAGCTGCACGGCCCGCTCCTGACGCTGACCCTCCAGACGGTCGCTGACGCGCTCCTGAGGAGGGAAGGATTCATCAGCGAAGAACGACTTTGAGCTAACGTTAGCGTCAGAGTGTTCCTGCACACGACCTCCAGCAGCTGCTGCTTCCCTGAAGCCTTCATGTGGATGGTGGCCATCCGCTCAGCCAACACGGCCAGGGAGGACTGCATGGCCAGCTGGTCGGCCGCGTCCGAGTCCTTGGCGTGGGAAGTCAGGTCCTCTGTGAAGCTGGTCTGCAGCTGGTTGATGTCCTCCTGCAGGCTCTGGATGTCTTCCTTCAGACCCTGAAGACGACAACAGAGGGACAGGAAGTGGAAGGGATTAATTTTACCGCGCCTTTTGAAGCTTGAGATGTTTCAGCTCTGAGGAACGGCTGAGGAACCTTCAGAGGGACCAGCTTCCGAATCCATCAGTCTTTGACCTTCAAAATGCAGTCACAGCTGAACCTTCTTGTGAAGACTCACCTCGTGCGCCTGAATGTGGCTGTCCGGGCTCCTGTCGGCCTCCAGAGGCTCGCTCAGTTTGGCCTCCAGGGCTTCCATCTTGGAGGAGATGGACTGGAGCGACCCCTGGTAGTGCTGCTGCTTCTCCAGAGCTTCATACAGAGACCTCTGCTTCTCGCTGATCTGGATGAGGTCAGATCGGACAATGAGCCCGCTGGAGGTGGGACAAAAACACTAAACTCTGGGATGACTCACTCACCACATTCTTTAACGTCTCCCACGAGCGCTGCAGGTCGTCTAAATTGGCCACGGACTCAAACGTGGGGTCGAATAGTTCCTGGATCGGCGCTCTGGTGAGGGTTCCTCTTCCCATCTGAGGGCGTTCAAACAGCAGCAGTTAGAACGCCTCTAGAAACAGACGGCAACCGTCGCTGTGAAGAGGAAGACAGACGGTAGATACCTTCGTGGTGACGGCTTCGGTGTGAGTGATGGGAGACGGAGAGCGACAGACTGGGGGAGAAGAGACCTCGCTGTTCGTGCCCTCCTCGCCAGACTCCTCGGTTACCGGAGAGAGGAGGGTGTGGCAGCGGCCGGCCGTCACCTGACACGCCAACGACAGTGAGTTCACACCTGCTACAAACAGGTGACCAGAGGGGTTCACCATCGTTTAACTCTGTTTAGTCTCACCATCAGAGCTTGTGCTGAACTCTTCTTGGACTTCTCTTCTTCAACTTCCTGCAGCGCCTCCACCTCGCTCACCGTCAGCAGCATGGTGGCGTGTTTGGCCTTCACCGCCAGCATCTTGCATTTTGAGTTCAGTGAGGCGATCTGCTCTTGGTAGCCTTTAATCTTCTGGGCCAGCTCCTTTTCACAAACACAACAGTTTCATTTCGCCAAACAGTCGTGAGAACATTTCACCGATGTGAGGTTTGGCGGTAATTTTTTTACTTCGTGGTGAAGGATCTGGGCCTGCAGCTCCTGGATGTTACTGGTAGGGATGGGTCGGTCCTGGATGATGCGATGCGCTTCCTCAATCAACCCCTGGAGGTCCTTGACTTCCTGTTCGTATTGCTCGTACTGCACCACCGCCTCCTGGATAAGAACACAACAGCCATGCTGACACACACGCCACCCCTGCACTGAATGCTGTGTCATACCCATCTGTGCTGGAGCAACAGCTCCCCCTACTGCACCTGCAGTATATTGCACTGCTGAATGGCCACATGCTGCAGCTGGCTGGCTTCCTGCTGCAGACGCAGCGCTGTGCGACAGATGGCCAGGTTGGGCATCACCTCCTCCGGGACCAGCAGAGCGCTCTGGCACAGCTGCACCGCCTGCACCTGCTGCTTGAAGCTCTCCATGTCCGCCAGAAGTCGCTGCACAAACAAAGTTTGCGTCACGTGAAGCTGAAATGTGCCGCGTAAGCAGAAATGGCGCCAGATTAGGGATTATTCGTTACTTGTCTCTGCGCCAGCTGCTCTTTGAGGCTCTGGCGCGCCAGCTCCGGTGAGGTCAGCGTAGCTTGGACCTGCTCCAGCGCCACATGCAGTGCCTTAACTTCACACTCCAGGGCTTCCATGCTCTTATTTGCGTCCTCTAGGCTCTGCAGACGTATCTTGGTGCTTTGCTGGAGCTCCTCGGTGTGTCGGCTGAGCTCGCAAACCTGCTGGCTCATCGATTCCACCTGCAGCACCTCGGACAGAAGCTCCACTTTCTCTGCCATTGATTCCAGATCTCCGTGGAGCTCACGAGACTCACGGAGGACCCCCTACGCCCAGGGAAAGAGTCCATGAATGGAGTGTAACGTCTGCTACTGGAAAGGGTTGAATCCCTGCGACGGACTCACCTGGTACATCCGTATCTGCTCCTGCAGATGGACAGAGGAATTCCAGATGACGTTGGCCCTCAGCAGGCTCTTGGCTTTCTCCGACCACCTCACGATGAAGTCCAGCATTTCGTTGTACTCGTCTAAATAGCAGACAGCCTGAGGGACGGAGACGCCAGGGGCGTGACGTTAAAGCGCAAAACAGAAGGTGACTTGTTTACATAAAAGAAGGCAAACCTTCTTGAGCCAGTTGTTCCGACAGTCTGCCAGCCGGCTGGAGTGGTGATGCATCTCCGACAGCTTGCTGATGGCGTCGCCGAGCTGTTTGGCCAGCAGAGGATTCCTGCGACCAAACTCTTGCACGGCGACGTCCAGCTCAGACAGGATGCGACCGCAACAGTCCAAATCCTCTGCCAGGCTCTGAGGAAGAGGAAGGAAACGTGTCTGATGTCACATCCTGACAGCAACAGCAACTTTTGAGACCAATCAGAAACAATCTACCCCCACCTTGACCTCGTCCTTGGCGTGATCGACATCGGGAGACTTTTCCTTGAACTTTGCGGAGACAGCTTTGAGTTTTTCCGAGACGTCGTGGATCCTGGAGCTGAAGTCCTCTTTGATTTCTCTGGTTCTCTGAATTTCTCTCTCTTTAGAAAGAACCTAGAACCCGTGAAGATGTGTCAACAAACGGAAAATCATCAAAATAATCCAGATTCTCCTGACGCTTAACGTTTAACTACCTGATCCTCAATGGCGCCCAAAGCCAGCGAGACCTCGGCCAGCTGCATGGAGATTTCAGACGGCAGGATGGTGTAGAGGTCCAGGTATTTGCTCTGTTGCTGCTCCGCTAGTTTATCCACATTCTGGCGATACGTGATCACGTCTCCGTGTACGATCTGAACACAAGACGCCAACAGAATCTCCTGATTGCAACATCCTGGGATTTAAATTTCTTTTTGACACTGGACCCACCTCGAGCTCCTGCAGCAGCGAATCGATGTCGGGTGTGGGATTGAGCAGAAGCTCCCTGCTCTCCTGAATCCAGGCTTTCACCACGCTGAGCTCCTTCTCCACCTCCTCGCGGTCCCTCAGCTCCTGCGCCGCCTGAGCCCGTTTTATCCTGGACTGAGTCAGGAGGTTTTCCATTTGGTCTTGCGCGGCTCGGATCTCCTTCAGGCCGGGCAGCTCGTCCTGCTCGTTGGTTGGCGAGGGCACCTCCACGTCGTGCAGCAGGCTGAGGGCGTACTGACGCAGCAGCATCAGCGACGACAGCTCCCGCTCCAGGTCCTGACTCAGCAGGTCGTGTTGGTCCAGCAGAGACTGCAGCGTGGCTTTGGAGGCCTTCTCCACGGTGCTGTCGGGGAAACGACTCTGGAGCTCATCGGAGACGGCTCTCACCTTCACCATCTAATCGACAAGGAGATGAAACCTGATCTGCGTGTAGAAAACGACACGTTATTTATTATTATTTTACGTGTCAGCTTACCTTCTGCCTGAAGGTCCTCCATTCTTGCGCCGTGTCCTCCAGCACCCTTTCCTGTCCACGCGCGACGCTCCGTAGGCGCGTCCAGCGCTGCCACACGGTGGTCATGGAGCGACTGATGGTGGCCTTGCTGGCGTCGCTCCCCACCAGCTCCAGCTGGGCGGCTTGCTCCTCCAAGCCGCTCAGCTTCTCGTGGAAGCCGTTGACCAGCGATACGAGAGACTGAAACGACGCCAGGGCGATGAGAAGGTGCGTGCTGAGCGTTCAGGGAAATGTTTCTGTCAGAAAATGAGTTTTCATACCCGATGGCTGCGCAGCTTGTCTTCAGCTTCTTGGCTGGTGGCTGCCTTCGCCGTGGAAAACTCCGTCAGCTTCTTCTCCGCTTCATTCATGAGTTCGATGACGGTCTGTCGCGCCTCCTGGTACGACTGCCATTGAGCCACGCAGCTGAGAAGAAGGACAACACGCTGTTACGACTCAAACAAAACCGTCTCCAGCGGCGCTAGCTCCGTCTTCTCTACCTGTGGAGGACATCCTGGTGACACTGAAGCTGATCCCGGACCTCCACCCCCCTCTGCTTGGCCGACTCCACGCTGACGTGGAGCTGCTCCTTGGCCGTGGGATTGACCAGGTTCTCCAGCTGCGGCAGTAGCGTCTGCAGCTCCTCCAGGTGGAGGAGGAACTCCTGCTCCGTGGCCATGATGTCCACCTGCTGCTGGAGACACTCCTCGTAGTTCTCCACGTCCACACCCAGGCTGGCTTGCTGCAGGAAGGACACGGCGTCCTCCAGCCACTCGCAGGCCGACTGCATCCTGAAGTGGTACTTCTGGCAGAGCACCAAGGCGTCCTCCAGCGTGATCTGTCCACAGAACCAATGAGGGTTCAATACAACATACAGTCATCTCTCAAGGCCCGGGGGCCAAATGTGGCCCCCCCCCCCCACATCATTTTATGTGGCCCGCGAGAGCATAAAAGGTCAGAGCGTCTAAAAATAAATAAATCAAAAGTGTGCTTTGAAAAAAAACTGCATTTCCCACAATGCAGTAAGTAAGCCCATTTTAACTTTGACATTTAACATCGGAAAATAATGTTCTAACTTGTGTTTGATGTTATTTTTCTTTATTCATTGATAGTTTGATCCTTGATTGATGGAGTTCCGTGGGTTTAATAACCTGACAAATTCTGTTCTAATTTATGTTAGAACAGAAAAACAAACAAACAAACATGTGTTTTCTGTGTAACTGTAATGTTTGTAACTTGAATAAGTAATAAATTCAGTTATTTAACATTAAGGAGTAGTTACATTTATTTTACATTATACTGAATTACATTTAGTTACATTTATTAGTTACATCTGGCCCTTTGAGGACAGCCATTATGCTGATGTGGCCCTCAGTGAAAATGAGTTTGACCCCTCCCTGCGTACGCGCAGTGTTTTAAACAGTTGATAGGAGTGTGGGAAAAGGTAATACAGATATAAGGTGGTTTAATATCAGTATGGGGAGGGTTCATAAACGTTTAAATTACCGTAAATAATAAAATAAATAGTTTGCTGCTACATCGCTGAATTTCATTTTTCACGGGTGGTCCTGGAACGCATTAACCACAAGTAAGGAGAGATCACTGTAAACACAACATGGTTCTCCTGACTATCGGGCATCGTCTCACCTGTTTGGAGCTCAGAGCTTTCTGAACATCCGCCTGCAGCTTGGCCATTTCCTCCAGGCTGGTGTCCAGATGCAGCGGCACCAACTCGTTGGCGGAGGTGTATTTCTGCTTCTCCCTGCTGCTCAGAGCGGCCACGATCCTCAGCCGCGACTGGACTTCCTCCTGCATGATCTGCTGCTTCCTGATCTCCTCCTGCACCTTCTCCACCCTCACGTCCACGATCACGGCGCAGCCCAGCTCGTCCTTCACCTGCTGCAGCCAATCCAGCGTCCTCTTCATCTCCGTCTCGAAGTCTTTGCTTTGGACGAAGCGGTTCTCGCACTCTTCGATCAGCTCGCCGACCGCCGCCTGCAGAGATCGCAGCTCCTCCCTCCAGAGCACCACCTGTTCTTTGGATGCGTCGTGGGCTGCTTGCTCCACGCGAGGCGCGAGAGTGTCCATCTGCTCCATGAGTCTCGACAGGTGAGAGTTGGCGCTCTGGAGACTCCCCGCCAGAGCGTGGTAGTTCTTCAGCCGCTCCTCAGCCGACTGCGTCTCGGCGTTGACTTTCACCAGCTGCTCTTTGGTGGCCTTTAACTCGGAGTCGACCTGCAACGCCATCGCCTTGTGGTCCTCGAACGACTCCAGGGTCTCATCTAGATGCTCCACTTTCTGCTCGATTAGCCTCTTGAGGCCGTTGTAGAGGCTCACCAGTTGGGTCATTTCCTCCGGGCGCCACGGCTGACCGGTGCTACGGAAACCTTCTTTCTTCTGGTTGAGCTCGCTCACGGCTAAGCCCAGGGTGCTCAGGTCGGCCTGGATCACTTTGTAATCGCTCTGCAAGCTGACGACTTCCTCCGTTTGCAGCCCCACCGGCTGCGCGTCCAGACCGTTGAACTGCTCCTCCAGCTCCTTCAGCGCTTTGTGAGTGACGTCGATGAACGACGTGTACTCGTTTCTCGTCAGAATGGCCTGCTGGATCTTCTCCTGCTTCTCTTTAGCCAGCGCTAAGATGCTGTTATACTGCTGGGGGAGGTTGTTGAGCTTCTCGTCCAGGTAGCAGTGGTCCACTTCATTCAGACTGGGTAAGATTTCCTGCCCGGCTCTTTGCACGATTAGGAGAAGATTTTCATACTCGATTGCCTGCTCCACAATGTGTTGATACTTCAGCAGCTGCGCTTCTAATTCAGCATCTCCCACCATCAGGTTGATCTCAGGGAAGGTGACGATATCTGCTTGCTTTATCCACAGGCAGATTTTCTCCAAATCGGTCTTGAAATATTTCCTGGAAACGAAAACTTTTTCGAGCTCCTGAAGTTTTTGTCCGCATCGATGCAACGTTTTGTCGAAGATGTTCTGCAACTCCTGCAACTTGGTGAGAATCTCGTTCCTCTCCTCCTCGCTAGCGTCCCTCATCAGATCCCTCCCCTGGGACCACAAGGAGGTCATCTCGCTCTGGTAGGCTTTCAAACTGCTTTGGATGTTCCTGCACGTTCGGACCTGCTTGGCCAGGTCGTCTGGCAGCAGAGCGATGTACTCCTCCGCTTGGGCCTTCTTCTCATTCTGCTGCACCCAGGAAATAGACAGGCTCACCGCCATCAGGAACTGAGTTCTCTCGGTGAAAGCCTTGCTGAGGTGTTTTCGTCGCTGCACCATTTTCACGCTCAGGGATTCCACCTCGGACTGAGTGTCTGCGATCAGCTGCTGCAGGCGTTGGCGTTCGCTGAGGCCCAGTCGGGCCAGAACCCGGTCGGCGTCGGCCATCGCCTGCGACAGCAGCAGCTGCTTGGCCTCCAGCTCGCTGCAGATGCTCAGGTGGTCGAACAGGAAGCTCTGCGCCAGCTCCGGAGGAGGACTCATCTTCATAGCCTCCGACAGCGCCGGCTGCTGCTCCTCAGCCCAATCCCGGGCCTCCCTCAGCCGCGCCTCCACCTGGCTCATGTCCTCCAGGGTCACCACCGAGTCCTGGATTTTCCTCTCGATGAGGTTTTGCATCTGAGCCCATCGCTGCTCAAAGTGGCTGATCTGTTCTTTTACCAGCTCTTTGTCGTCCAGGTTCAAATGTTGGATGACCTTTTGTTTCTGTTCCTTGAGGTCCTCCAGAGTCCCTTTTTGCTCTTCCAGAGTCACCGCAAGCTTCCGTAACGCCTCCAAATGCTGAGAGGAGCTTTCAGCATCCGTTCTGTGACACAAAAAACATTGACATGGAATTTTATAAGTGTTAAAGATTAAGACATAAAGATTAAAGCCTTTATACAGTAGTACCTTGAGATACAAGTTTAATCTGTTCCGTGAGTGAGCTTGTAAGTCAAGTAACATTTCACCCTTCAAAATAACTAAAATCATTTTATTCCAGTCTTGCAAAAAATCCCCAAACCCCTAAATTGTAAAAAAAAAAAAAATGTTATCAACTAATAGACATGCAGACTTTACCTGTGTATAATTAATTATATATAAGTTACGTAAAAAATTATAAAGAATGAAAAGAAACGCAAAAGTCACAAAAACACACGAGCGACGTCTTTACTCCACCAACGAGAACGAGATCCGGTCTCACTGATGTTGTATCCATCCGCCAACTAGCGGTGATGGATTTTCGCTCATAAGTCAAACAAAAATATTGACAGAGTGACGGCTCGCATCTCAAATAACTCGCATCTCGAGGTTCTACTGTAGTTCGTCCAATACACGTGACTCCAGTCAAACCAACTGACACTATAAATCGTGAAAGCCTAATCTGAAACTGAGCTCCAAACACACCTGGCCAGATTGTCCCATTCTTTGGACACCTGTTCGAACAGCACCTCCACAGCGGCGATGCAGTGGTGATATTCTCTGGACCGCCGCAGGTCCTCGTCTCTCTGGCTCTGCAGCCTGCCGGCCTGGTGACACAGATCCAGCCACGACTGGTTCAGACGGTCCAGCTCGGCGTGTTCTGGAGAGTCCTGTCCGCCGGTCAGTCTGCTCACAGTCTCCGCCATCCTGTTCAGGATACTCTGTTTGGACTGGAGCTGCTGGCTGCATTCCTGTGTGAAGGCACCCCAACTGTCAGCAGATCTGTCTTTAATCCACTAATCCAAGCAGAACTGGACATTAACCATTGGGTTTCATACCTTGGCTTGCGTCAGCATGTTTTGAGCTATCTTGGTCTCCAGCTCTGCGGGTCTCCTGGAGGAGCTGAGGAGCTGCTGCTCCACGTCCCGAAACAGGCTGCTCAGATCCTGCTTCTGCTCTTTAATCTCCCTCCATCCCTCTGACAGCTGCTGGGCATTGGACATCCGTTCCTCTATCTGAGACATTCACAGACACGACTCGTCAGTTTCACAAGCAGCTAGCGATAGGTGTCGCAGCCTCGCTCCAGAGGAGATAAAGTACCGACCGTGAGTTTGACCTGCTGGACCTGAGCCGCTGCCACCCGTACGGCGTCGTCGGACAGGTCGCACACAGAACACACCAGCTCCAGGTAGGTGCTGGCCTGCTCCTGAAGGGCCCGGTAATGCTTCACCTGCGAGCGCAAAGAGAAAGAATGACCCCGAATGTCCAGAAGCAACCAATCAAATTCTAAATCTACGTCGCGTCGGACTCGCTACCTGCTTCAGCGCTTCTTGCAGACCGCACGGCCCCTGATCGTGGAGCTGAAGCTCCTCCTGCACAGCGGACAGCCAGGTTTGACACTGCTGCAACGTGTCCTGATGGCTGACGTGTTTCTGGAGCTCGCGGTCCAGACTCTGGTACACCTGATGAAGAAGACGAGGCGTCATCGACTTAATTTTAAGAGGTTTTTTTTGTGTGAAAGACATCTGAGTAGGGAAAAAACCAAAAGATTTTACTACTCACGCGCTGGGCGGTGCTGCAGATAGCGGAGTAGCTGTCTCTGGTTCCCTGCTGGTGGGCCTGGACCTGCTGACTGATCTTCGCTTGAACCTGGTCTGTGCAGCTCGCAACAAGATCTTCTCCCTTCTGCTTCAAGCTGGTCAGACGATCCTCAAAACTGGAAATCTCCTCCATTATCGCCTGAAATTATTGCAGATTATAGAGAGTAAAGCAAGGAAGCGTCAACCACTGGTATTCTGGATTCCTGAGAAGCTCACCTTGTGTCGGGCCAGTTGCTGGGTGGCCATCTCCATACCGCTGGTCTGCATGGAGTCGGAGGTGACCAGTCTGTTGGACATCTGTAAAAGCCACTTCTCAACCTCCTGCAGTTCGCTGTTGTAATCCTCGTGCTCCTTCACCCACTCCACCAGGTTCTGGACCTGAGTCTGAAACAAAACACACAGCAGTCATGTTATTACCTGACATGACATTTAATCTGGAGGTTAGTTTCGTTTCAAGATATGACCTAAATAAATAATTAGAACTTGTTCTTGATAGACCAACTCAGAGGTTTGATCCAGAACAAAACTCAGAATAAAAGTCAGCATAAAAATGTGATCCTACCTGAGCTGCCAGGCAGAGATCTTGGTAGTCCACCTGCATCTTCTTCAGGTTGTCGCTGATGGTGTTGTCCTGGACCGTATCAAGTAGCGCCTGTCCTTTGTCGAAAACAGATTTCAGTGCCGACTCGTGAGACTGCACCATCTGCTGGATGGTCTGCAGGAACACAAGGAGAGCGACATATAGCAGATACATTCCAAATAGTCATTCCTAGGTGAAGAAGCTAACCGAGATAAAGTCAGGAGATAAAGTCAGAGAGGCCAGACTGAGATGGTTTGGACATGTCCAGAGGAGAGATAGTGAATATATTGGTAGAAGGATACCGAGTTTTGAACTGCCAGGCAGGAGGCCTAGAGGAAGACCAAAGAGGAGGTTTATGGATATAGTGAAAGAGGACATGAAGGTATGAGAGAAGGTGTGAGAGAAGAGGATGCAAAGGACAGGGTTAGATGGAGGCAATTGATTCGCTGTGGCGACCCCTGAAGGGAAAAGCCGAAAAGAAAAGAAGAAGAAGAAGAAGAAGAAGAAGAAGAAGCTAACCGGCTACCTTATACTTGGCCAGCTGAGCCTTCTTTTGATAGAGTTCAGCTTTTGGCTCGACGCCGGAGGCTAAAACTGCCCTGGTCTCCGTCAGCCAATGGGCCTGGGCCTTGTATTTGTCCAGGAAGTCTTTGGAAAGCGCGATGCATTTCTCCAGCGAGCTGTGCTCTGTGCGCAGAGCTTCCATCAACTCCTTCAGCTGGAGGAGACGGGAGTCGACCTCCTCCTTCAGCTGCTCCACCTCAGGCTCCTCCAGGAACATCATGGCTCGCTCCGTCTTCTCCCTCATGGTCTTCAGGTAAGCGTGACCCTGGTCCATGTCTGCCTGCAGAGCCTGAAACAGAGATGTCGTGTCATTAGCGCACCACAGCTAGCATTTAAGCTAACAATATGTGACTAACGTTAGTCCACCTCTAGTTTTTTCATCTTCCTCTCCATGGCAACGCGGTCCACTGCATCCACGCTGACGGCCACGGCGCTGAAGTTATCCTGAGCTACGACAAGCCAGTCGGAGAAGACGCTGAAGATACTCTGCGCCTCCTCAATGCAACACACCTCCTCCTGGAGCTGCTTGATCGTCTCCTGCAACAGAGAACAGGAGGAAGAGGAGAACATGGAGTCACGGCAGCTCCTCCATCTGTGTGTTTGTGTAATACTGGTGCACAAACGGGTGTTACCAGCAGCTGCAGGAGCAGGACGTGGTAGCGGGCTGTGATGTTGGTGGCTCTGGTGCTGATCCGACTGCTGATGTGGGTCTCATCCAGAACCTGCTGAGCCAAGACGCTGAGGCCTTCCATTTCCTCCTGATAAACCAGCACTTCCTCCTGCCAGCTCTGGTCACCAGGAGCATTAGAGAAGTCAGTTGTGCAGTAAAAGTAATTTAAAAACAACATTTAATGAAGCACCAACAGGTCCGTGACGCTGACCTTTATCAGCTGGAGCTGGGCGTCTTTGGTGGCGCGGTCGGACCGCCGGTGGCCACGCAGCTGCGCTTTGGTCTCCATGCCTCTCAGCCAGCTGTCCAGACGCTGGAACTTCTGCTCCATCTGCCGGAGTTTGGCCAGAGCGCTGTTGAGCTGAGCCCTGGTGTCGGACAGCCGCGCCTGATACAACCTCCACTCCTGCTGCAGCGTCTCCAGGGATCGGTCCTCGATCTGCGGCGGGCCCCAGGGCGTCACCACCTCCCGACTCACCAGCAGAGTGTTGAGCAGAGCGTGGCCCTCGGTGCAGTGCAGCTGCAGCTCCTGGAGTCACACGGATATTAAAGCGTTCGCTTAATAGGAGTCATATTAGCATGTCGTTGTGGTATTTGCGACATAGTTTCAGACCTGCAGCTTCTGCAGGGTCTCCTCCAGCATATCCACGTCGCCCTCCAGCTGGGTGTAGCAGCCCAGCTTCTCCTGCTCCTGTTCCAGCCAGTCCTCGAAGGCGTGGAGGCCCCGCTGGTACTCCTGGTGGGCTTTCACCAGCTCCGCCGCTCGGCCGACAGCCGCCTGTGGACGGGAGGAAGCTTTTTTGATTACAAACCTGTATTTCCTCCTGCAGTCTCTTCATTTGCCCCATGGTGATTTGTGCTTAAATCAGGTATGGGTAAACTACGGTACATTGGGCTTTGTAATCCAGCCCACCAAATTTGTCTAAACTACATGATTAAATTTATAAAATAAATGTGGTTGTAAAAATTTTTTTTACTATAATCCTTGCATATGCATGCTTTGCAAATTGTTAAAGGCCAAAACCTTTTATATAATTGTTTCTACATGTAATTTACATTAGTACAAATAAACATTCCATCTAATTATTAAATTAAATTGAATCAAATTAAACTAAATTAAAATTAAATTAAATCAAATCAAGTTAAATTAAATTAAATTAAATTAAATTAAATTAAATTAAATTAAATCTGCTCCTCAGCTGACCTGCCTGCCAAATTTTAGAACTCTGTGTGGCCCACCAGTCAAAACGTTTGCCCACCCCTAACTTAAATGAAACTTGTTAAGAATTAGCTTTAAGTGGCATCTAAAGTTTCCGTTGAACCGACAGTGAATAAACCTCAGTGAATAATGAAATCAAAAAGCTGTCGTGTTTGGTCACCAGGGCGTTGTCTTTGATAGCGTTGTAGCGCTCCTGCAGGTCCTGGAGCTCCAGCTGGGTCACAAAGTTCTCTGAGATGCTGGAACTCTTGGCGGTGATGGTGTCCAGCAGGGTGCTGTGGCTGAGGACGTCTTCATGCAGCAGCTGAACCACAGACCGGAGGCGTTAGAATCGACCAGCGGTTGTACCTCTATGAGTTCTTCCTGCTCCTAAACTCTAAAGCTACCTTGGCTTGGCTCAGATGAGCCGTCTTGTCTCTCATCTCTGGACACTGTTTCTCACTGGGGTCCAGACTTTCCTCCACTCGCTCCACCCAGGCCACAAACTGGCGGACGTCCTCCTGGTAACTAGTCCACTGGGACAGGGAACCCTCCAGCTGACTGGTTGGTAGAATAAAACCGGTACTAGTTAGGTTCTGTGCAGACGCTACAGCTGACATGCTAACAGTGCTAACCTTTTACACTGGATGGAGGCGGACAGCAGGGCGTCCCAGGAGTCCTTCAGGTCCTGGATTTGTTCCTGGACTGCAGGAACTCCCTCAGCGGAGGTGTTCCTCTGAACCGACTCCCCCCTGGTGATCAGCATCTTCAGCTGGATCTCCTTCTCCTGGCGGGCCGTCAGCAAAGCCTGGTGCAGCAAACGCGATCATCTACACTCCCACAGTGCAAAGCGGTAACTGTTCCTGAGAAACTTTTCTACCTCCAGTTTGATCATCCTGCTATCGAGGACGTTTTTATCAGCGGTGGGGGCGCAGTACGTCTGCAGCATGTGGCTGGTGTCGGCCACCCAGTTCTGCAGCTCCTTCAGGCCCTGGGAGAACAGCTGGTGCTCGGTGACGATCCGATCGATCCGCGACGCCTTCTCCTGCAAATGTTATCGCGATAGGTGTCAGAGACAAAACCGCAGTCTGTTTTTGTTTTTATTTTTACACAAGCAGATATTCTGATGATGAATAAAGGATTTAATCTATCTAATAAAGAGATTAAGACTACCAAAAGACAGGAATTACAGTTAAATCCTGGGGAGTTAGTACCATCACTGTTTATCATCTGTAAAACAATCAATCACAGCTCCGTCCAGTCTAGCGCCTCTGTCTTCTCACCAGCTCCACCCCCGCCCACAGAAAAGCCCCAGTGCACCGGATGGTGGGGATTACTGTACCTTGGTTAGGTTGGTTAAAGCTAGGTACTGAGCAGAGAGCTGCGAGACGCGGTGTACAAAACCCTTGCCGGCCGTGTGTTCGTCCCACAGCAGCTGGGCCTTCTCTCTCAGCCTGTTCAGCTGAATCTCTTGAGAGGCTAACTCCTCAAGCACAGACTGGAAGAGCACAAGCAGGTTATCAAGGAGGCATGCGAGCCGACATGGATACAAGACTTCAGACAGGCTGAGGGGTTTAGAGATGGCGACACGGCAACAAGAAGCAGATGAGATATTTGGTTGATGTTACTGTTAGCGTCTGCAAAACAGCTGGTAGGCAATTTTAAACAATTAATAGCACCTAAAAGCAAATCTTGGTGTTAATCGATATGAGAGAAGCTGTTAAGAAGG
Source organism: Antennarius maculatus (assembly GCA_013358685.1). Classification (NCBI taxonomy): domain Eukaryota; kingdom Metazoa; phylum Chordata; class Actinopteri; order Lophiiformes; family Antennariidae; genus Antennarius; species Antennarius maculatus. The sequence continues at coordinate 18,463,913 of CM023621.1, read as the reverse complement.
CATGAAAGATGGCGGGAACGCTGCTGCTGAAACAATAAGACAGAGCTGGGATGGTGAGTTCCAGGCGGGTGAACATGGTGGCGGCTCAGACCTCGGGTTTCGTACCTGCAGCTTGTGGAGCTCCAGCTTCTTGGCGGTGAGGTCGTGCAGCCGCGTGCTGCTTTCCTGCACCGCCAACTCGGTGGCGTTCAGACACTCCTGAAGCGGCTTGGCGCTGGCCTCGAAATCCTTCATCTGAGACAAAAGGTTCTGGAAGACACGAGAGTCTGAGCGTCTGAAGGCTCATTCATGGGTAGATGGACTTCTAAACGGACTCCCACCTGCAGAGTGGTCTCTCTGTTGTGCAAGCTGGACATCATGTTTTTCCAGTCGTCTCTGGCGGTGTTCATTTTTGCCCGAACCGCATCCGCTTTGTCTTTAACCGCCACGCTGGCGACGAGATCGCCGTTCACAACCACGGCGTTCAGCTTGGACTGACCTTGATCTCTGTCGCTCAGAAACTCCTGAGGAGAGAACGGATTTATCGACCATAAAGACTCAAACACGACTAAACGCTCCACAGGAGGACGTTATATCTACCTGAATCTTCTGCAGGCTCGCCGACGCTTCGTTGAGACTTTGAGGAGCGTCAAAGCATTTTGCCGTGTTGATCTTGGTGTTGACCAACCATTGCTGGAACTCTCTGAAGGCCGAGCGAAAGCTTTGTTCGAGCAGCTTCTCTTTGCTCTGACACTCCCGAGTCGCCTGGAGACTCAGACTGGAAGAAAGTCAGGAAGCAGAAAAAATTACTTTTAATTCTTTTTTGTTTTGTTTTGCTCCCTTAAAGTTGACTGTAGTTGATTTGAGAAGGCTTTTAAATTCACAGCGCAGGTTTTCAGATGGAAACATCCTCACCTGTTGTATTCTTTAATGAGCGCAGACACTCTCTCAGACTGAGAGCCCATGTCTCTGGAGAATCGACACAGATTGTTCAGTTGAGTCTTCAGGCTTTCTGATGTGGGCTCAGCGTTGGAAAGTTCCTCCAAAGTTTCCTAAAGAACATCAGGATCACACACACATCACTTCTCTCCTGTGTCACCGCTGATTTCCAATCAATATTGCCAGGACCGACCTTTGCTATCTGCCAATCTTTGACGGCGTCCTCTCCATCCAAGTCGGTTTTTCCCTCCCCTCGACTCAAACGCAGACGCCAGTCCTGCAGCTGGCGTCCGAAGTCGTGCAGGTCTTGCTCCAGCTGAGCCGACCGGCTGTTGAATTCCTGTTCGGAGCTGGCGATCTGAGACAGGGCCGTCTCTAAGCTGGATCGCGTCTGCAGGGCTCCGCGTTCCCACTGTTCCCACGACGACAGGAGGACGGCTTCCTCTCGTTCCATCGCCTCGTAGCCTCCTGACCCGGTGTGATCTCTCGCCACCGCTCCGCATCTTTGGACGCGACTCAGCCTCTCTCTGCCTCGCTGCTTGGAGTCGAGCAGCTCCTGGAGAGTCAAAGAAAAGCTGGCTTAACAAATGAACGTTCTTCGCTTTAGTCCCCTTTCTTATCAGGATCAGGATGATCCAGATCCTATAGTTACAAATACACTTGTAACTAACTAATTAATTTAGTTAGTTAACTAATTAACTAAATAACCCACTAGGTTTTAAGCAAACTAGGCTCTAAACCAGGGGTGTCAAACTAATTTTCACCAAGGGCCACATCAGCTGTCCTCAAAAGGCCAGATGTAACTTGGAAATGTAACTAAATGTAATATAAAATTAATGTAACTACTCCTCAATGTTAAATAATTCTGTATTTATTGCTTATTCAAGTTACAAACATTACAGTTACACAGAAAAAAAAAATGTTTGTTTCTTTGTTAGAACATAAACCCTTTTAATTTGTCAGGTTATGAAACCAACAGAACTCCATCAATCAAGGATCAAACTATCAATGAATAAAGACAAATAACATCAAACACAAATTAAGACATGCTTTTTGTCAAAGTTAAGACCTATTTATTCTTAGACATTCTGACCCTCTACGATCTCACGGGCCACATAAGACGATGTGGTGGGGCCACATTTGGCCCCGGGGACTTGAGTTTGACACATGTGCTCTAAATTAAATAGGTTTGGAACTAACTTAATAGGTTTTAAACTAATCCACTAAGTTTTGAACTAACTCACTAAATAACTCACTAGGTTTTTAACTGTAGTTAGTTCAAAAACTAACTACAGTAACTAACTAAACCAATAGGTTTTGAACTAACTAGGTTTTGAATTATTAATAACCTAAACAGTGTATTTACAGTATGTTATTATTCAATTATTGTTCACATTTATTGTTTATGTTTATATTGTATGTTTGCCCTTCATCCTGCTTCATGAGCTTCCTATTGTCCCTTGGGAACTAACAAAGTTTTTTGAATTTGAATACTTGATCAGAACGGTAAGATCTGGATCTCAGTGGTTTAACTTCCTCACCTGCACCTTGGACAACTTTCTTTTGATGGATCCTGAGTCTCCTGACAGGTCCGACCAGCGCTGGAGTTCCTCCTTGGCTGAAGTCAGCCAGTCGTTGAAGTCTCTCAGCGCGTCAAGGTACTGCTCGTGCTCCGACACGATGCTCTGCATGGACTGGACTTTACCCTTTGAGGAAGAGAAAGGCGCTGTCAGCACCAACAAGTACGTCTGAGATGTTCAACCAACTGCGATCCAGCCCACCTTCACAACGGCTGAGATATCAGCAAAGTGAGCATTGAGCTCTCCCCTCAACTCCGGTCCAAAAGACTGGTCGCCGGTTTTCTCGTACATCTCCACCGCTTTGTCGGTGAGGCGCGACAGCACCGCCGCGTGAGCCCCCACGTCCGCCTGGATGGCCCTGAAGCACTCCAGTAGGGCGGACTTCTCTTTGAGGCCCGGCTGCTGAGGCAGAGTCGTTCCCAGCTCCTGTTCCACCGACTCCATCCACTGCTGCAGCTGGACTTTACTCTCCTGGAAGCTGGTCCACTGGGCCACCGTCCACTCCAGACGACTGAAAGCCATGACATTTGATAGGAAACGGCGAGTCAGGAGGGGGTATCACCTGTATGCTTTGTCTTGAAGGTTCTAGCGAGGGTTTCCTACCTGTGGGAGCTCATGGACGTCATCAACATGTTGGCCCAGGCATCCTTCAGGCTCTGCAGCTGTGAGCAGATCACCTCCTGCCCCTCCATTCTGTTGTGTTTCAGAACCTGTTCTCCTTTCCCTACGGTCATGTTGAGCTTCACCTCAGCTTCACCTTTCATCAGCAGAATATCCTGCATGTGGACAAAAAACAAGACTGAGCAAAAAGCTTCCGAAGCGAAAATCTTTGAATGTGATTCTTACCGACCTGTACGAGACCCAGCCTCTTCTCCAGGGTCTCTTTATTGCCGACTGTGCTGTTGAGGGACGCCAGGCGCTCCTGGACTCCGTTCAGCCAGGTCCAGGTGGTCTGCAGGGTCTCCTCAAAGGCCTGCTGCTCCTGTAACGTTAGCTGGCAGCTACGTAGCCGCTCTCGGACACGCCTCAAGAGGGCCTGGTGCTGCGACTGCAGCTGAGCCGAGACCCTCATTTCGCTGCCGTCGCCTCGACCGCCTTCGTTCAGGGCCTGGCCCTCCTGACAGAGGCGTTCAAAGGAATCCCTGAAAAAAATGAAGTAAAATAGTAGAACCAGTTAGAAGGAGCACCACGGATTCAAAATCTAGTTAAATGATGGCCAGCCTGGTTGCAAAGCTCAAATTAAATTCAAATTCAGCATCCCCGTGCGCCCAGATGCAGCACAGGTACATAATTTGTGAAACAATGGCTCCCAAACGGGCAGCAGGTCGTCATGTTATTGTCCATTTTAAAATTCACAACCAGTCGAAAGTTAAAATGAAGATTACAGTGTGAATATAAGATAATGTAGCCGCAAGAGGGCACAAGCCAGTGTCTTATTGTGCCGGTCCCAAGCCCGGATAAATACAGAGGGTTGCGTCAGGAAGGGCATCCGGCGTAAAACTTTTGCCAAATCAAAGATGCGAATCAAACATATGACTTCCATACCGGATCGGTCGAGGCCCGGGTTAACAACGACCGCCATCGGCGCTGTTGACCTACAGGGCGCCGGTGGAAATTGGATTACTGTTGGTCGAAGAAGGAGAGGAGGAAAGTGCGTTCGCACGAAGAAAGAGAAGAGGAGCGCCAAGAGTATAGGACTAAGAGTAGGGACGTTGAATGTTGGAACTATGACAGGAAAAGGTAGAGAGTTGGTCGACATGATGCAGAGGAGGAAGGTAGACATACTGTGTGTCCAGGAGACCAGGTGGAAAGGTAGCAAGGCTAGAAGTTTAGGAGCAGGGTTCAAGTTGTTCTATCATGGTGTAGATGGGAAGAGAAATGGAGTAGGAGTTATCTTGAAGGAGGAGTTTGTTAGGAATGTCCTGGAGGTAAAAAGAGTGTCGGATAGAGTGATGAGTCTGAAGCTAGAAATAGAAGGTGTGATGTTCAATGTTGTTAGTGGGTATGCCCCACAGGTAGGATGTGAGCTGGAGGAGAAGGAGAAATTCTGGTTGGACTTTGATGAAGTGATGCAGAGCATACCTAGAAGTGAGAGAGTTGTCATCGGTGCAGACTTCAATGGACATGTTGGTGCAGGTAACAGAGGTGATGAGGAAGTGATGGGCAGGTTTGGTATCCAGGAGAGGAACGCAGAAGGACAGATGGTAGTTGACTTTGCAAAAAGGATGGAAATGGCTGTAGTGAATACTTTTTTCCAGAAGAGGCAGGAACATAGGGTGACCTATAAGAGTGGTGGTAGGAGCACACAGGTAGACTACATCTTGTGTAGACGATGTAACCTGAAGGAGATCAGTGACTGCAAAGTAGTGGTAGGCGAGAGTGTAGCCAAACAGCATAGAATGGTGGTGTGTAGGATGACTCTGGTGGTGAGGAAGATGAAGAGGACAAAGACAGAGCAGAAGACGAAATGGTGGAAGCTAAAAAAGGAAGAGTGTTGCATGACCTTTAGGAAGGAGTTAAGACAGGCTCTGGGTGGTCAGGAGGTGCTTCCAGATGACTGGACAACTACAGCTAATGTGATCAGGGAGACAGGTAGGAGAGTATTTGGTGTGTCATCTGGAAGGAAAGTAGATAAGGAGACTTGGTGGTGGAATGAGAAGGTACAGGAGTGTATACAAAGAAAGAGGTTAGCTAAGAAGAAGTGGGACACTGAGAGGACTGAGGAGAGTAGACAGGAGTACAGGGAGATACAGCGTAAGGTGAAGGTAGAGGTAGCAAAGGCCAAACAAGAAGCTTATGATGACTTGTATGTTAGGTTGGACAGTAAGGAGGGAGAGACTGATCTATACAGGCTGGCAAGACAGAGAGATAGAGATGGGAAGGACGTGCAGCAGGTTAGGGTGATTAAGGATAGGGATGGAAGTCTATTGACAGGTGCCAGCAGTGTGATGGGAAGATGGAAAGAGTACTTTGAGGAGTTGATGAACGTGGAAAATGAGAGAGAACAAAGACTAGAAGAGGTGACTGTTGTGGACCAGGATGTAGCAAAGATTAGCCAGGATGAAGTGAGGAGAGCACTGAAGAGGATGAAGAGTGGAAAGGCAGTCGGTCCTGATGATATACCTGTAGAGGTTTGGAAGTGTCTAGGAGAGGTGGCAGTAGAGTTTCTGACTGGGTTGTTCAACGGGAGCTTAGATAGTGAGAAGATGCCTGAGGAGTGGAGGAGAAGTGTGCTGGTGCCCATTTTTAAGAACAAGGGAGATGTGCAGAGTTGTGGCAACTACAGAGGAATAAAGCTGATGAGCCATACAATGAAGTTATGGGAAAGAGTAGTGGAAGCTAGACTAAGGGCAGAAGTGAGCATTTGTGAGCAGCAGTATGGTTTCATGCCAAAAAAGAGTACTACAGATGCAGTATTTGCTTTGAGGATGTTGATAGAGAAGTACAGAGAAGGCCAGAGGGAGCTGCATTGTGTTTTTGTAGATCTGGAGAAAGCTTATGACAGGGTGCCCAGAGAGGAACTGTGGTATTGTATGAGGAAGTCTGGAGTGTCAGAGAAGTATGTTAGAGCGGTGCAGGACATGTATGAGGACTGTAAGACAGTGGTGAGGTGTGCTGTAGGTGTGACAGAGGAGTTCAAGGTGGAGGTGGGACTGCATCAGGGATCAGCTCTGAGCCCCTTCTTGTTCGCTATGGTGATGGACAGGCTGACAGACGAGGTTAGACAGGAATCTCCATGGACTATGATGTTTGCAGATGACATTGTGATCTGCAGTGAGAGTAGGGACGAGGTGGAGGAGAAGCTAGAGAGGTGGAGGTTTGCCCTGGAAAGGAGAGGAATGAAGGTTAGCCGCAGTAAGACAGAGTACATGTGTGTGAATGAGAGGGACCCAAGTGGAAGAGTGAGGTTACAGGGAGAAGAGATCAAGAAGGTGGAGGATTTTAAGTACTTGGGGTCAACAGTCCAGAGCAATGGAGAGTGGGGAAAAGAGGTGAAGAAGCGTGTCCAGGCAGGATGGAATGGGTGGAGGAAAGTGTCAGGTGTGATGTGTGATAGAAGAGTTTCAGCTAAAATGAAAGGAAAGGTGTACAAAACTGTGGTGAGACCAGCAATGTTGTTTGGCCTAGAGACAGTGTCACTGAGGAAAAGACAGGAGGCAGAGCTGGAGGTAGCAGAGATGAAGATGCTGAGGTTCTCTCTGGGAGTGACCAGGAAGGATAGGATCAGGAATGAGTACATCAGAGGGACAGCACATGTTGGAGGTTTTGGAGATAAAGTCAGAGAGGCCAGACTGAGATGGTTTGGACATGTCCAGAGGAGAGATAGTGAATATATTGGTAGAAGGATGCTGAGTTTTGAACTGCCAGGCAGGAGGCCTAGAGGAAGACCAAAGAGGAGGTTTATGGATGTAGTAAAAGAGGACATGAAGGTAGTTGGTGTGAGAGAAGAGGATGCAAAGGACAGGGTTAGATGGAGGCGGTTGATTCGCTGTGGCGACCCCTGAAGGGAAAAGCCAAAAGGAAAAGAAGAAGAAGAAGAAGTGTGAATATAAGATGCTAGGAACATGTACAACAAGTCAGTCTGAATCAAAACAGAATGGACTCAAAGAAATTCCTGCCTAGACCAGCACTACACTGGACCGATGTTTTCAAAGTCAATGGTGAGGATAAAACAGTCTGTCAGAGCGTGGGAAAAAGTCATACAGACGTAAAGTGGTGTGATATCAGTGGGCGGAGGGTTCACAAACATTTAAATTGTCGTAAATAATTAAATAAAAAAATTGGTCGCTCTATCGGGGAGTTCCTTAAACGCGTGTGGTTCCTGAAACGCATTAACAGCGAGTAACGAGGGGCGCACCGTATATAACATAAATACACTTTATGTTAAATGATAATTCAAAAACTATTTTGTTTTAGTTTAGAACCTAATTTGTTCAAAACCTAGTTAGTTCAAAAACTAGTTAGTTTAAAACCTAATCATTTGGATTTAAAATAGTTTAAAACCTAGTTAGTTACTTTGATGGAAGTTGTGTTCTGGTTGGATTTATTCCAATCATTCGTCTTTGGATATAATCCGTGCCAAACTTTCCTAAATGAGTTCCACAAACCTTTCTTTGAGCACTTCCTGCTGATATTCCTCCACCTGCTCGAGCGCAGCCCTTTCCGGGCCTCGTTGGTTGGCTTCAAGAAGATCCGTGGTCAGCCTCTTGTCCATGTGCTCCAACCACCAGCGGAGCCTCTTCAGGCGACCCTCAAACCTACGGGGAATTCCCAGAGTTGATGAACGGATTAAAGGTTATTTTCCAGCAAAGCGGTTTGAGTCTCTTACCCCTTCATGAGCGAGGCGCTGTCCTCCAGGATCTGCTGGTTCTGTCTGCACTGCTCCACAAAGCTGTCCCAGTCCTGCTGGATAGAGGACAGGTGCTGCTGGACCTGCCCGGCGCTGGCTTTGGGCAGATGGAGCAGAAGCTTCTCCCCCTCCTCGCAGACCTGCGTCAGGCGTACCTCACCTTCCTCTACACGGTCCATAGCGCCCTGGAAAAGACCCGCCATTTCCAGGTTTAGGAATCAGGTGTTTTAGTTGCGGATGAATCCAGATGTGCAGCATCGCTCTTACCTTTAGCTTCTGGAGTTTGCGTTCGACGATCTGAGTGTCTCCAGATCGGTCAGAGCATTCTTTTACAATCTCCCTCTGATCCGAGAGCCAACGATGGAACTCTTGAACCAGATCTGAGGGAAAGACAAAGAATTTATCTCCTGTTGTGGATCCAAACTATGTGAGTGAAGCCACACAATAACATGTAAAGATGTCCCACCATTGAACTGCTGCTGGAGGCAGTTCTGCACGGACGCCAGCGTCCTGGCAGAGAGCTGGTTCACGGACTCGTAGGTCTTGATGAGGTCGGTGAGAGCTGATCCCAGACCAGCTAGCTCCTCCGACGGGTATTTCCTGCACAGCGTGTTGAGGCTCTCTCTGGTGGAGTCAATGCTCCCCTGCTGATTCTGCAGTTCTTTCTGGAGGTCCTTTAAACACAGAAAATTACTTTGGTAAAAGGAGAATCCAAGAAGAGTCCAACCTGCAGGTGGTTAGCGTAGCGTAGCATTAAGACCGGAAACACTGGGAATTCATGAGAAAATGGAATGAAATCCGCTGAGGAGCAACTCCAAGGGTTTAAATTGACTTGTTTAATCGTATTAAAACTTTATTGATTGCCACCTTTAGATGGAGCTGTTGCATTTCCAGTCAACATGTTAAATCTAAAGTAATGACCGCACTGAAACAAACTAATCTTTATGGGATGGCGCTTAATTTTCAGAACATTTCCTGTCTTTATGGTAAATGGAGAAAAATCCTTACATCTGCTTGAAATTTAGCACATTTTCAGTCTTCATGGAACCCAATTTATTCTCATTGAAGCTTTGAATCGAAACATTTACTTAACTGTAGGACACATTAAGGATTTAGGCTTCACCTTCACTCTGCAGATGTCCTCAGGATCTGATCCAGTGGGAGATGAAACCAGGGAGTCCTCCATACTCTTTAGCCACGCAGACATCTGGGAGATGTAGTCCTCCAGCTGTTTCCTCTGGAAGGTGAAGTCCATGAGGTTCCCCTTGGCCTGCTCGTGGAGCTTCACGACTGTGCCGATCTTCTTACGGAGGTCATTCTCCAGTGCCTGGTGGGAGGAGAAGAATAAATGTAACATACAAAAAAAACAAAAAAACATTCAGAAACACAGAACAGATGAGATTCACCTGTAATTTAGCCGGAGTCTCCTGACATTGACTGAACTTCTTCAGCTCTGACACTCGTCTCTGCAGGGCTTCGATTTTCTGCTCCTTCTCAACCATTTCCACCTGTGGAAACATCTATAATCCATGACCGCTCCAACACACTCCTTATCATCCATGTAGTCAGTTAGGCTAGCTATTTGTGCTAATTAACGTTACATTAATGTTTGTACCCGTCCACCAGCAGATGAACACCACCTCCTAGGTGGTTATACTGATAATACAATCTAGACAAAAGAAATGCTTGGTGTATTTTCTTATCTCTTATGACCTGTATGGCTGACAGCCTTCCCGACACCTTCTGACTGTCGTTCAGGTTGTTCAGGCTCTCGTTCAGTTCAATCACGCAACCGCCCGACCAGTTGTCCACGTCCTCGCTGATTTTACGCACATCTTCCCACAATCCCATGCACTGGTTCAGGCGATCGATGTTCTCGTCGATCTTCTCTGACACCTGACAGAAGGATGACGACAGCTTGATACTGCAAACAGCTATTAAATTTACCATGAAGTAACCCTGAGGTTCTCTGAAGTCAAACTCACATCCAGCCACTGATCAACAAGAGTCTCCATGTCCTTTTTTGTGGCGTCGGCGTCACAATCAGGGATCTTCTTCAGCTCCATCACCAGCTGCTTCCCTTTGCTGGAGAACCGGTCAAGCTCATGGTGTTTGCTCGCCATGTCTACCTTTGCTGCCTCATGCTACAAATGCAGTGAAGACACCACGACTTTTAAGGAATAATTATCAACTTTATGAATATGTGTATTAAACATATGACACACACATGGGATAAGCAGATTTATCATTTGACCTGACCTTCGTTAGCGACCTCCTGGTTTCCTCATGGTCTTTTAACACGGAGCTTATCTCCACCAGAGGCTCGGCGCTCTCAATGAGGCTGCTGATGGTGGCTTTTAGGACCTGATATTCTCTCATGAGCTCAATGAGGACGTTGCACTGGTCCTGCCTGTTGGGAAGAGACGAGATTTAAGGAAACGAGTGTCAAAAAAGAAACCATGGACACAATGTCAGGGAGGACTGTTTCACCGTGTGAACCTGGACTGTTTCACCGTGTGAACCTGGACTGTTTCACCGTGTGAACCTGGACTGTTTCGCCGTGTGAACCTGGACTGTTTCGCCGTGTGAACCTGGACTGTTTCGCCGTGTGAACCTGGACTGTTTCACCCTCTACCCATCCTCCAGTACCTCTCTGCGATCAGTCTTCGGGTGTCCTCCCATGTGGTCTCCAGCAGACCAATCTCTCTCAGCACCTCCCCGGCCAGTTCGGCGTCTCTCTGGGCCAACTGGTTGCCCTTGTCCCTCAGCCACTGCTCCTCATGCTGGTGCGACTGCAGCTCATCTTCCAACTGGCTAAAGAACCTCATTCTAGACAAACAGAGGGATAACCACAAAGTTAATCCACACGTTTTCCTCATCATCATCTTTACCTGACGGTGTCCTTGCGGTTGCTCACCTCTGCTGTAACGCGTGCAGGCCGGGCTCCTTGAAGCTCTGCTGATCAGCTTTCTCCTCGATGTCCTCCACCGTCTTCAGCAGCTGTTCTTTCCGCTGCCTGAATGAAGTCCACAGAGCTCCCAGGGCTTCTGCTTCATTCTGCTTCGTCCCGAGTAAGTTCCTGACGGTGTCCAGCTCAGCACTGAGCGAATCGGCCAACACGCGACACGACTTGCGAGAACCCTCGTCCACGCCAATGTGGAGATGACCTTTGCACAGACTGCTGTCCAGATTGACTGCTAGCGTCTCCAGCTGGCTAATGTCTGGGACGACAGTGGCTAATTCCTGTTGCAGCTCCTCCACTTTCCCACGATCCCAGCTCCCGGCGCTTTCCACCGTCTGCTTCAGCCCCCGCAGCACTCCCGCGGCCACGCCGTGGGTCTGCAGGAAAGCGTCCAGCCTTTCCAGACACTCCAGCTGGAGCTGGGCGATGTGCTGGGCTTCCAGGTACGGCTGCAGACAGCTGTCCGCCCGGCTGCGCAGGAGCTGCGCATCGCTCGCCTCGCAAAACTGGCAGAGCTTCTCGGTCTGCTGGTCCAGACTCTGTTTGACTCCGGACTGCTTCTGCAAGGCCTTCTGGGTGTCCTGTCAAAGGGGGACGGGTCGTCGTCAGGAGATCTGGGTACACGAAATGTCAACCAATCAACCAACCAATGTGTTTGTTACCCACCTTTACTTGTGTGATCGCGGGCTGCAGGCTGCTGATGTTGATTTGAGGGGTTGAGTGCAGATTGGAGAGCATGGCCTCCCCCCACTGGGAGAATCGGTGCAGCGCCTGGTCGAACTGGTCCACCAGGGAGAGGTGGTTCTGCAGCTCTGTGATTCTGAGGGACAAACCAGCTTCATGAAAGGCTGAGATAGTTCCAGCTTCAGAACTTCTGCTGGTTTTTTACAACGTTCGATGATCATACCTTTGAGGAACCGCTTCATTTTGAAGATGCAGTCTCCTCTGCAGACTCTCCAGCTCCTCCTTCAGCTGCTTCACTCGGTCTTCTGGTGCCGTCGGAAACAACGACGGCCCCAGAGACGCCAGCTCAGAGTGAGCGAACTCGAGGGACTGGACTTCAGCATGTAAGGCCTGAAAGGAAAACATCACACACTTAAACTCACGTGCATCCCCTTTAGACCAGGGGTGTTTAAGTTATTTTCACCGAGGGCCACATCAGCATCATGGCTGGCCTCAAAGGGCCAGATGTAACTAATAATGTAACTACATGTAACAAAATGTAATGTAACAAAGGTAACTACTTCTTAATGTTACATTTATTATGTATTCAAGTTACAAACATTACAGTTGCACAGAAAAAAAAAATGTTTTCTTATTTCTCTGTTCTAACATAAATCCTTTTAATTTGTCAGGTTATTAAACCCACAGAACTCCATCAATCAAGGATCAAACTATCCAAGAGAATAAAGAAAAATAACATCAAACAGAAGTTAGGACATTAACTTTGTTCAAAACGTTTTTGTCGATGCTAAAATGGGCTTAATTACTGCATTGTGGGAAATGTAGTTTTTGGTCAAAGCACACTTTTGACCTGTTTATTTTTAGACACTGATCTTTTATGCTCTCGTGGGCCACATAAAATGATGTGGCGGGCCACATTTGGCCCCTGGGCCTTGAGTATGACACATGTGCTTTAGAGGGAACTGGGTGAGTCTGTCTCGTACCTGCAGGTCTTGTATTTCCGTGTGGAGTTTGGTTTTATCGGCTGATAGACACTGAGTCTCCGGTCTGGATATGGACTCACTTCGCTGCAAACAGGAAACAAAGATCGAACGCTGCTTCTCATACCTGAAACACATCGATAGGGTCTCAGAACTTTACCACCGTCGTCTCAACCACGAGCTTTAATTTAACTCTTCCTTTTCCATCGACTACCTCTGCCAAAGGGACAGCAGGTTTTCCAAAGAGCTCTGTTTGTCCTTAGCCTCCTGTAAGTTTCGCTCATATCGGGTGTTCAGCTCCGTCACCGTCCTCTCTGCTCTCTCTTTGTCGCTGAGTCTTCGGGCTCCGGCTGACAGCACCAGTAACGATCCCTTCAGCTTCTCCAGACGCTGACAGACATCCTAGGAAGCATCGACACCAAACAGTGACCCACGGAGCCTCTAAGCTGGAAGATGAAGGTAAAAATGACTCGCCTTACCATGTGGTTTTGAAGAGTTTTGTAGGTCTCTGATGAGGAGGTGCAGGATTTGACAGGACGCCCCACGTCTGAATGTATCTCAGCGAGCGCTGCCTGCAACTAAAAGCAAACAAAGAGGAAACTAATCATCCAGGATTCTCCCTGAAGGCGACGCTCTGAACCCTGAGAGCACGTTTACCTCCTCCAGGCTCAGTTTGAACTTCTGCTGGTGAGACGAGCTTTCCTCCAGCCGCCGGTCGAGCTGCTGGACGTTCTCCCTCAGCTCCTCCCAGTACCGCCCGATTTGGGTCAGACGCGCCTTGATGCGAGCCGCCTCCCCCGAAGATACGAACTGCGTTAGCGCCTGGGCGTTGACTTCCAGCCTGGCAGGAACCTCGGATCGCTCCTGAAGCTCTGCATGAACATCCTGGGGATGGATTAACAGAATTTGGGTTAGGTTCTACCCCCAAATGCACTTCCATTGATCCATCATAATAAACAACACCTACCTTCACTGTTCTGATCTGTTGTTCAAGAGGAGAAGCAGAAGATTTCAACCCATCCAGCTGCTTTTCTTTGTCATTTATCCACAGAGAAAACATCTCAAAGGCGGCTCCGAACTGATCCCACTGAGCTTTCATGTCCTCTAAAGTTCTGACACTGCGACAAACAAAATCACAGATTCCTTTAAAGACTGTTAAAACATGAATGAACCATACAAACAAAATAAAATTAAAGCTGTGATCGTACTCGTTTTTCAGCCCAGCTTCTACTTTGTCCACCTGGTCGCCGAGGGAACGAGCTTGTTGTGTGAGGAGGGACTTGTTCTTCGGACCGAGTTGGATCTCCGTCGCTCTCTTCAGCAAAGTGTTCATGTGTGAGGCCTCGCCTTCACACTGCTTCAACAACACCTGGTGGCAAAACCAAGAATACCGCTTACAGACTTCTTTTTTTGCTCCGGCGGTAAATCAAGAACAAACTGGACGCACTCTGGCCTGGTCCAGCTCCACCGCCAGGCTCTCCGGGCTGCTGAAGTTCAGATCTCTGTCCATCGCTGAGCGAGCCCTACTGACGAACTCGTGCACCGCCTCCTGCTGGCTGTTGAACTCCTGCCAGGCTGACAGAGTCACCTGGGGAGGAAAATTGATTGAACTTGATCAAACTACGGACTGTATCCTCATATTCTCTCTGATTCCACTCCATCTATTTCCAGCTTTGTTTGAAGATCATCTCCCAGCAGGTGAAATCTTTCACCAGCAGCTTTTGTTCTGTAAATACCATTTTATCTCTGCACATCTTATGGTGAATCATCTCCACCTCGCTCTCAGTACAGCCCAGTGAGTTTCCATTTTAAGTCTTCCACATATACGATCTGTAAGAGTACCATCTGGGGTGAGATGATTGACTCACTAAAAGAACAGCACAGCCTCAGAGGGGAAGAAAACATCGATCTGCACTCACCGCCTCACATTTTTCCATCTTAAAGCCAAAAACAAGAAACTATCTTCCAACTATTTTCCTTTAGCGCTGATTGGATCCCAGCGTTACCCTAAAGAGTCGCTCACCTCCAGGCTTTGCTCCTGCGAGTCCATGTTCTGCTCCATTTTGCTGAGAGTGTTCTCTAAAGTCTGCAGATCCTGCTGCAGAGTCTCCCCCAAACCCTCCTCAGCCTGGAGCTGCTGGCCTCTGGTGATCAGCTGCTGGACGTCCTTCCTCTTCATCTTCAGGCGTTTGGATAGTTGCTACGGTAAAAGCAACATAACATCAGTCGGGTCGAAGTGATCTAAAGTCAAGCCTGTAGCTGGGATTTAACGGATTTCAGCACCTGGTGGATGAGGAGCAGCTGCTGGGCGTCTCTCACGGTGGGACAGTCCAGGATTTTGGTGGCTTCAGCCTGAGCCTCTTTCTGGCCCTGGATGAGGTCGTCCAAAGTAGTTTGCACTTCTTCCTTGAACTGCACACAGTCCTCTACAGCCAGAACCATCTTATCAGCCTAGATTCAAAGAGAACAACCCAAACAGTCAGCCCTGATCCCATGTTTGATCAGACATTATTATCTGCAGGTTAAATGTTGAAGCTGTGTTCTGTAGATTCCCAGAGGGGACATGATGGCCGATTAGTGTCGAGTAAAAGAGGTGGAAGCTTCACTCACCTCCAGGAGCGACGCCAGAAGCCCTTTAAAGTCAGCAGAGAGTTTGCTCAGGGTGCCTCCTTGCTTCTGGGCATCGCTGTCAGCGCAGATCTCGATCAGGACGGCCAGACGGGCTTTGAGCCAGCCCAGATTCCCCTCCTGCAGCTCGGCGTCGCTCCTCAGCTCCTGCAAAACGCAGGAAGAACCCATTATGTGGTTTAGTAGGTCTAGTTGGGTGGGAGATGGGGTGGGGGGGACTCACCATGATGGTGGCCTTCACCTGGCTGTACTTCCTGGGGTCTCGGGCTCGGTTTCTCAGCAGCCTCAGCTGGCTTTCTTTAGAGATGAGCCAGCAGGAGAGTTCGGCGTATCTGATTCAAAAGACGGGGGGAGAAATGTCAGGTGACGTCATCAGTCTCCCTCAGGTTTCATCAGGTAGAAGCTAGACGACATCATGAACTATGGAGACCAGAAGCAGCTCTGATCACACCTCGCGTTGTACTCCTTCCATTTGTCTGGGTGCTGCATCAGTTTCTGGTGGGTGGTCTTGATTTCCTCCTGGATCTCCTGGAAGTCCTTCCTGGTCGTTTCCATGGTGTGGTGGATGGGGTCGCCCTCGGGGAGCTTCTGGCAGAGTTCCTCCATCAGCTGCAGCCGTTTCTCACAGATTGACAGGGGGCCCTTTTCCCTGAAGAACGCCTGAAATAAGAAGAGGAAGAAGCCGATGAGGCACGAACAACAGATTTATTTACGGTAAAATCATTTAAATGTGCGTGACTCAGCCGCTCACCCTGTGCTCCTTGATCAACCTCTCGCTACCCATGCTAGCCAGGTGGCGGTTCTCCCTGGTCACCTCCGCCTGGCACTCCTGAAGGAGCAGCGTCAGTTTGCTCCTCTCCACTTCCACCTTAAGATGCAGGAGGTGAAAGGGGGAGTCCGTCTGAATATCCTGTGGAAGAACCAGAGAAATTATTATTTCAAATCTGTTTTTAATGGGAGAAAATGGGAATTTATTTATGTTAAGCGGACAAAGAAGAGACTTCATGTCGTTTAGGAAACTAAAGACGTGACGCTAACCTTCCAGTGTTTGTGCAGCTTCCTGACTGTTTCCTGGAGCGACTGCTGCTCCTGCTCCGGCAGAATGTCCGTCAGCTCATCACAGGCCTTCAGGAAGGAATTCAGGACCCGCTGGTCCAGCTGCCCGAAGAACTCCTGCAAGCAAATCAGAAATAAAAAGCTCATCACGTCTGACTTGGATGCTTTCTTCATACTCTCTATTATAATCTGTCTTTGCTCATCTGGAGACCAGGATGTTCTGGTGCCTCATCCTCATCATCATCACCTTCACTTACCGTGTGCTTCTTGAGCAGCTCCTCTGGGTTCCCTCTCTCTGTCAAACAGGTCTGCGCCATTTTCAGAACCTCCTCCAGCTCCACCCGGGTCTCATCGAACCTCTTCATGAGGCTGCTGTTCGCCTCCACGTGTTTCCTCCACTCAGTAGATTCCTTAATCATGGCCTGAACGCAAGATGAAAGCTAAACTTGCAAAATAATGCGACAGGATTTAAAGGCTAAATGGCCTTTGAGGTTTTCTCTACCTGCGAGGACGCCTGCAGGTCAGCGACTCGTTTCTGCAGGAGGCTCATGTCCATGTGCTGCAGCGTTTTACTGCCGCTCATTATCTTCTGGATGTTCTGATGGTTTCTCTCGATGACCGTCAGACACTTCTTACAGCTGTGCGTGAAGGTCGCCAGCTCCTGTGAACACACAAATTCTGAATTTAAACCATTTCATTCTCACAATTCCTTCCGTATCTGAACCGAATCTGAAGGTTTGGACATCACCTGGCATTTCTGTTTGAACTCCACGGGCCCCTCGGAGTCGGTGCTGCTGGTGATGTGGCTGGCCTTCTCCAGGGCCTGGTAGAACCCGGTGATGTTCTTCTCCATTTCCTCCAGAGGAGGCAGCAGAGACTGGGACTCCCTCAGCAGGGGCAAACACCGCTCCCTCACCTGACGGGAGGAGAACACCCCGGTTAAAGCCCCCCCACAGGTGACGATAGGGTTACTAGATCAACGCCATCCACTACCTTGCTGAGCTGCTCCTTGATGGCGGCCATCACCGCCGTCATCTGTGACACCTCCTCCTCGGGAGTGTCTTTGTTCAGCAGCTGAGCGGTGCGGCTCGCCGCTTTGCAGGCGGCCTCCATCGCTGGGACTTTGTGTTTGATTTCCTGCCATGAGCAAACAGTGAAGACGTTCGTCGTCTAGCAGGAACTGAGAAAGAACCTGAGGAAGAGGAGGGAGGGTTTACCTCTACGTCTTGAACGAAGGCTCTGACGTTGAGGAAAGACACCTGGACCGGAGCCGTCATCTTCTCATCGGTCGCATCCATGAACATTTTCAGGGTGTTGATCCCGTCCTGGTAGTCCTGCCTCAGCTTGTCCACCTCGTCGGCTCTGGCATACTGACACACAGAGGAAGGGATCATTTATGATCTAGAACACGTGTCAAACGCAAGGCCCGGGGGCCAAATGTGGCCCACCACATCATATTATGTGGCCCGCGAGAGAATAAAAGGTCAGAGTGTGCTTTGAACAAAACAATGCAGTAATTCAGCCCATTTTAACTTTGAGAAAAACATTTTGAACAAAGTTAATGTCCTAACTTGTGTTTGATGTTATTTTTCTTTATTCATTGATAGTTTGATCCTTGATTGATTAATTTCCGTGGATTTAATAACCTGACAAATTAAAAGGATTTATGTTAGAACAGAGAAACAAACAAACAAACATGTTTTTTTTGTGTAACTGTAATGTTTGTAACCTGAATAAGCAGTAAATTCAGAGTTATTTAACATTAAGGAGTAGTTACATTTATTTTACATTACATTGAGTTACATTTAGTTACATTTATTAGTTACATCTGGCCCTTCGATTACAGCCATGATGCTGATGTGGCCCTCAGTAAAATGAGTTTGACACCCCTGTTCTAGAAGTTAAACCGCTGCAGGGAGAATGGTTCTTGAAGGGTTTTTTTACGTGTTTGACTTTGACGAACAGCTCCCTCCACCTCCCGTTCAGCAGGAGGAGCTGCTGCTTCAGGTCTCGTGACACGGTCTCGTCGCAGGTTTCAATCAGGAAGTTCCCGGCGTCGTTCATGTCCGTGTGCTGCCGGATCCAGTGCGAGAGGTTTCTGAAGAAATCCTAACAGAACCAGAATCCAAGCCAATCAGAGGCGCGGATGCTTTCAAAATCAAATGTGTTGACAGCAGCAGAAGGTCGCACTCACGCGTTTGGCGTTCTCCGACTGATTGAGCATCTGCTCGGCGTCCTCCAGCCACGCCTGCAGACTGGCCACCGTGCTGCTGTACTTGTCCCAGTTGGAGATCACTTCCTCCAGCATGCTGCGAACGCTCCGCACCTCCAGCGCCAGGTTCTTCCACTGAGACGTGGCATCGCCCAGGAACTTACTGATCCCCTCTGCTTCATCAACTGAGAACAAAATATGGGTTTACTACGGGTCACCCAGAGAATTATTACATCCCCACTGACGAATTACATCTGATTATGTCTGCTGATCATTTTGGTTGATGCTAGAGAGAGTTAGAGAAGGAAGGTCATGCTAAAATAGCATTCAAGCTAAATATTTGTTCATGCACAATGCAGCATCAGGATTTTCAGATCTGGAGGTTTGACAGGAACAGAACAGGAGACAAGCAGGATCAGCTCTTAGCGACTGTTTTTGGACTTACCCCGGTTACAGGTTTTAGATCCTGTAACATGAAATGAACGATGAGACCGTTGAGCCCAGACAACATTTATAAAAACAAACAATAATACACAAATGTGATTGGAAACAGACACAGGAAGGAGTCTTACTTTGACTGTCAGATTTAACGTAGACGTCTGCCGCTTGCTTGAGAGCTGAGAAGATGAGCTCATACTGCTCAAAGAACCTGTGGCCTTCCACGAAGGTCTGGAAGATAAAGACGTGAAAACGGAGACGTAAATAAACAAAAACAAACACAAACAGCAAGCGTCACCTCAACCTACCAGGTAGGTTTGCAGCAGGAGTTCAACAGAGTCGCGTCTGCCGTATTTCACGATCCACGACTTGAGCTTCAACTCGGCCAGCATGAGGAACGCCATCAGTCGATACTTCATTTCCCAGAATTCCAGTTTGATGAAGTGTGCGTGCGATGAAGTCGAAACAAAATTGAACCTGTAAATTAAGAGACGTGTAAAAAAAACGGATCCCTTGAGAAACAGATGAGCGGATAAAATTATTTTTTTTTATTGGACATGTGGGTCGTAGAATCAAACCCAAACCTAATTATGACTCTCACCTTTCAGCCATATCCTGGAGCTGCTCCGGCGGGACGGGAACCCCGTTCACCGACCTGTCCCTGTGGATCTGCTGGAAGGTTTGCTTGTGCGATTCCAAGTTTTTTAACACGTCCTGAGAAATATAATCACGTGTTAAGTTACCAAGTAAAGGACGCGTCCCGTCACGCTCATCCTCTCTGCTACCTTATGCTGCTCCAGCTTCCTGTGCAGGACGTTGGCCGTCTCCTCGTGGGCGTGCTGGACGGGGATGTCCTCCCTGAGGGCTATCTCCGCCCGGTGAAGCCAGGCCCCGATCACCCCCAGAGGCCCCGGCAGCGACTTGTCCAGATGGATGTGCCAGTCCAGCAGCTGTAATTGACATCCATTAGCAGATCCGCTATGAGGAGACGGCGCTCGTTGTAAACAGGCTCCACATGTTCCCAGGCACTCAGGCTGAAGAGGGATTCATTCAGTCCAGACAGGCTGAGAACAAAACCTCCCCTGTTCCCGTCCCCCCTCCTCTCTGAGCAAATTCAATGCTCACACCCCGCTGAACTCCCGCTGGCTGCACTTTTGTCATCATCATAATGATATTTTCAAGCAACAACGGCAAACAAAAATCTATTATTCATGAGTGTTTCCAGCTCTTACTCTGGCAGAGACCCGGTCCCACGCCTGCTTGACCAGAGCCTGGTCCACCGACAGCTTCCCGTCTCTGTGCACCGGCTGCAGCAGTTTATCCGTCTGCTTCTTCTTCATCTCCAGCTGGACGCGGAAGTTCTTGAACACCTGAGAGACAGAAACGTAGGGGACGAGAGAAGCGTGAGGCCAGAGTTTACTCACACCTGTGGGGAAGAGGAGGCTTATTCCCACCTGATATTTGTCGGTGAGGTTCCCTTCCGCCCCCTGAGCCCGGAGCACATCCCGCTCCAGCTGATCCAAAAACACCTTCAGCTCTCGCAGCAGCTTCCTCTCCTCTCTCTGTCAGCATCAGGGGATAAAATCACAAATTGGAATCTTATGAAGACATTTGAGTCCTTTTATTTCCACAAAAACATCCAATCTATTCAGATTAATGAGAAAAAACATGCAGAAGAATGAATGAATCCACTGAAGGCTGCGCCACACAGATTTGTTTAGTCATATTTAAGGTACTTTCACACCAGAGGGTCTGAACACCGTCGAGTTTGATCCGATCGGATCAACTTTTACTCTGAAATTATGGTTAATATTGAGAAACCTGGATTCAATTTTGCACATCCTACATGAATCTATCAGCTTTTGACTTTGATTGGTCCACAAGAGCAGAGGAGGACACCAATTAGGTGAGAATTGATCCAATAAATCAATATTTTAATGGTTTTAGGGATTAAAGGTCCGAGACAAATGAAATCGTATCAAGTTCCGCAGGATCTTCTGTAACTTTGTTCAAATCAAATATAAAAAGTCGGAAAGTTCACTCCAGGTGTGAAAGTGCCCACATTTGACCCGTTAGCTTAGTGAAACGTACCTCAAGCATTTGTTCTATGTCTTGGGGACCGAACTATCCAGGAAAGCAGTAAATCAGACAGAGAGATGCGAAACACACCAGGAGATACATTAACAAGAGGAAGAGGAAGAAGAAGAGGAAGAAGAGGAAGATGTGGAAACGAGATGAGGTGGGAAAACACTCCCAACGGAGGACATGCAGCGCTGTGATCCAAACTCTCACCTGCAACACCGGCACTGACAGCGCAAAAGTGGGAATTGAACCAAGACGCAGCTTAATGTGCATAAAACAAAACAAAAAAGAATATGTGGATGGATAAATAAGAATTTTGATTCATGTTTATTGATGATCAGTTTGATTCGTGGAAAGAAACAGATTTTTAGTTCAGTCAGTTCAGTGGAAAGATGGGTGAAGTTTCCAGATCAGATTATTTAGATTTTTTTTTTCATTTTCTTTGAATAATGACAGCGACAATACATAAACCTTTCAAAATAAAAGCATGTGTAGTTAAATATCACCTCTAATGCAGTATTAAGTGTATTATGAGGTAATAAATCTTAAAGTACCTCATCCTGCTGCCCGTCGGTCTCGGAGTGGTGGGGGTTGGGGTAGTGCTTCAGAAACTGAGCCACGTACGTCATGATGGATTTTTCATCTGGTTTGTCTACATCCACATCTACGGAGCAACACAAACGTTATCTGTAGAGATTTCCTCTGATCTAAACCTGGAACAGATGAAAAGTGTATCGCGTCTGTCTGTGACTTCACTTCAAGCGCGTCAAAATAAGAAGGGAGACGGATGGGAGATGAATCTCCTCCTGCTTGACGGCTAATTATAGGCGTCTAATTTCGTGTTTGGCCGGGTGTTTGGCAGAAATCCGGGTCGAGTTGTGATGTGATGAAGCGTCTGGACTCTGCCAGGACTGCAGGGCCTCTGCAGACTGCTTGAGGAACAAACACAGCATCCTAAAACCTCTGCAGGGCTTCAGTCTCATTTCGTCAAAGACGCTTGTGGAGATCAGACTGACAGACTGGCACAGCTCTATTAATAAAGGAATGAACCCTGTCTACTTCCTGGCACACATCCAGCGGTCTAACTACAGGCCTCCTATTCATCGCTAGCTTGACTGACTCGTCTGCTTTTCTAGCAGGACGTGTTACCTTCTGGATCCAGCAGACGGGGGATGCCCAGCTCGTTTTCTGCAAGCGCAAACGCCTCCTCTAGATTGTCCCTGTTGCTCCTCCTTCGCACCGTCTCCATGTCGACCAGGTCTGGCCGGATGGCGTGCACCACCGACTGGAAGGCGATGCCGTCGCGCCAGCTGGGACCAAAGTCCTTCACCTCAATCCCGTGATACCTGGTAGACACGAGCGTGGTGACGCATCCTGAACATGGCTAAAACATGCTTGAACTCCTGAGCGCGCCTCACCTGGCTGCCGTGCACTGCACCCATCTGAGCAGCGCCTTCTTGGCGTTGCCCTGAAATTTGTGGACGACCTTCCTTTTCATGGGGGGGCTTCCCGCTTCAGAGCTGGCGACGCTCTCCACAGAGGAGTTGCTGTTGGACAAAGCGTGGAGGGCTGGCAGGTTGCTGGTTAACTCCTCAATCTACAGAAAGACCAAAAGTAGAAACAGAGGCTCCGCTGTAACCATAGCAACCTGAAAACCCACCTTCGGACTGGAACAAGGTGCCTTTAAATAGAAAACAATATTTAAAGCAAAGTCCCTTCAGCATTTTCAAACGGCATTGTCTTGAAGATGAGACATTAGCCATCAAGTGCGTCTGGATTTTACGAAACAACTCAGGTTCAAACAAGTCGGGTTTGTTTAAGCTGGTGTTTATTAATCAGGCATTAGCTGACCTTGGAGGAAAGATGGTCATTAAACCGTCGGAGATCGGATGAAACATTACCTGGAAGTAGAGGATAATGGTCCATATCAAACCGAGGACGATGGATGGCCGTCCGTCTGCGATGTCGGTGGCGTGAATGTTAACAAGTTTGATCTGAAACGACAATCGGGGTAATAAATCGCAAGGCGAAGCTTTTTCCCAGAAGAAACATTTATCAAAGATTATCGCAAGCTTTGTTCAAGTCAGCATCATCAAAGTCAGATCTTTGATGCAGGCGGGAAAAAAAAAAACAGCCACAGCCGCATTCAGCAAGAGAAGCGGAGCCGCTGCAGCTGTTAGCATGTAGGGTAGAATCATAAGGAGACGGTCCAATCAGAATGCATCCAAACCTCAGCTGAGGAAGCGTAAGAAACACGTTTAAGGAAACAGAGCGGCCGCATCCCAGAAACAATTCGTGCATCAAATGAATACATTCAGAATGGGACGCAGCGGGATTGAATGACTGACCGGAGATCCTCGGTACACCGACTGAAGGCACGCGTGATGGGAGACAGAGATCACAGCAGCATTAAGGAGACCCAAACGGGCTTCACGGAGCCGTGGACATACAGTCGGGTTACACAAAGAGGAAGTCCTGTCTCTATTGGCTGATTGAATGTGTTTTTTTTTTCTTAGCTTAAATAGAATTTAAAAGACAAGACTAACTTCTTACCTTCCTGCCCTCCAGGAACTTGAGGGCGGTGCCGATGTTGGAGACCCAGTGGATCCTCTTCAGCTGGCGGCCTTGTTCACGTGGCTTCAGACAGAGAACTGAGTTTCAATCAAGCAACCATCATGGCGACAAGAAAATGTCTGATTGTTAATTGTTGGGGTGAAAATAAGACAGTAACTGATGTATTTTGCAGATTATGGAATCATATTTTGAATATCCAGCAGTGGAGGAATGAAATTTTTGTAAATTTGTGTGCAGTTTCTGAATTTCTCCTTACTAGTCTTTGTCCAGACAGCACCTCCAGCAGAGCCAAGAGCTTCACCCCATCCTTGATGTCCTCAAACAGGTCATTGACCTCCAGCGGTGGTTTGTACTGGAGGAGACAAACACACAAACCAGAATGAACAACTCTGCTGCGCTAAACAACCCGTCAGAGGGTGTTTATTCTGAGCCACCAAATACTGTATGTGACAAACATGCTTGTTAGCGCCCCCCCCCCCGCCGCCGCTGAGAAGATGGTGCCTCTTCCTCAGCGGTGGCTCGCTGCCCAGTCCGGAGGCGTCGGGGCTGAATTAACCCTAAAAGAGTCTCCTGCAAGATCTAGAGTCGAGTCTAGAGAGTCTATTTCGGATAGGTGTGTGTTTAGAGCTTTAAATTAAACCTCGAGGTGAAATCTGTGTGTTTTGGCATCGAGTGCAGGTCGACATAATCCACGGCGGGACGCTGTTGGCGCCTCATCAAGAGGAGGAAGGCGTCTGTCGTGTTATAGAGGACATGCAAACAAAAGTTTCTCCGTTCATATTTTGGTTCTGTTTTAAAGTTTTAAACCAGCTCACTATTAAAAAGTTGTTAAACACGGGAAAAGACAAAAAAAAAAATTACAATCACACAGAAACAGCCTCTGCCCCCCCCCCGCCCTCACAGGAATATAAAGCTACATGAAACCACCTGATAGCGGAGAAACTGTGGAGCTCAGTGGAAAAATATACAGTTAAAAAATTATCAGCGGAAATGGAGCCGAAGGGAAAAAGTGACGACTGGAGGAAGGTCAGAGTTAGATAAGACAGAGTTAGATAAGAAGAGATGGTTGGGGGGGTGGGGGGGGGGCAAATGTGGCTTTTTATTAAATTGCTAACTAGAATGAAATCCTGATGGTTCTCCGTGACGCAGCAGATCTTCAGGAGTAGGTTGGAGCGACAGCGGGGACGGATGAAGATTCGAGATCCCTCTGAAGTTTCAACAACTTTGAACCGACGACAGCAGATGGGGGCTGGACTGAACCCCACCCCCCTCCACCGCCGATGGAGGCGCCGCAGACAGCGTGTCTTTTGACAGGGCGTGTTATTTTCAGGTCACAGCGTGAGAATGAAGCTGCATTGTCATGGCTTCCACCTGTTTCTACGTGAGCCTGCAGAACCTCCTGAACCTGCCAGGTGACTGATGGAGCAGCGGTTCTTACCTTTGCTAAATGAGAGTTGATCCATTTGGTGAAGGTTCTCTTCTGCACCGCCTCCTGCTCGTCTGCAAGGGAAAAGCAAAGCGGAGCGTCAAGATGCCGCAACATCTGACCACCAGGGGCCTCGAACCCAAGAGGAGCTGAACTCAGCAGTTTGGCTGAAGTTAGCTTAGCATAGCATGCGTGTGCCATTACAAACACCACACTTGATCCAGCGTGTTTTAACCTTCCAGGTACTAGAAGATGAGAATTTGTTTCATCACAGTATGCTAACTAGGAGGTTGAATGCTAAAGCTAAGCGTTCTTTTGGCCCGTCTTCAGCTCATGAAGCAGGAAGAAGTGAAATAACAGTGATATGTAAAAAAACAACAACAGTGACATTTGAACTTCCAGACGCCGGGGGGGACACATATATTTTCTTTCCAAAGGAGCATCTCTTAACCCTTTGTAGTGTGGATATGATCATATTTATCGCTGCCACACGTTAAACGTAAGTCTTGACTAGAACTTTTGTCATGCAGGACTTTTTTTTTCTTTTTCTGCAGGAATCCAAACCTCACGCTGCAGCTTAACACTAATTCTTGGATATCTGTTGGTGCAACTCCTGCATGATGAAGAACACAACCCTCCTGGAAAAGAGGTCATATAAGGAGATTAGAGAGTTCAGCCCCCCAACCCAGTCCTCCTTTGTCCGGATAGAATGCTTCATGCATTATGCAGCAGCAGGCGACGCAAAACGAGTGATTTGGCCCCAGCGGTGCTGCCATTGTGTGGAAGACTGGTTTGAAACAGCCTGTCACGCACCCCCGGTCGGCTGTTGCTGCAGAGTGGCCATTTTTAAAGCTCCAGCCCTGGAGATGTAGGCGCTTGGTCACGTGAGCGACAACGCTATACAGGCAGCAACCGACGCTACGTTGACCCACAGGCTAATGCTTCATCACGGATGCACTGGGGATGCCCACTGAAGCGTAGAGATGCAAACACACAGACACACACACACACATAGAAACACACACACATGCAAAGATGCACAGCTGTTTGCAGCAGGGATTCACCTGGAAAACATTCCCCAGATGCTGTATCTCCATTTATATCTCTCTGCCGTCCTACTTACCGCGCAGATACTGGAAAAACCCTGTGACCAGATTCAAAGAGGTCTTCCTGACGGACAAATCCTTGAAGTGAGCCATCCTACCGGCCGCTCTGCAGCTCTCTCCCGCCGCCTTTCATGAGTCCCACCGATCATGAGTCAAAATGAGATCCACAGTGGAAAAAAAATTCAACAACACACCGCTGCCCTTTTCCCGTTTCTCTCCAGCAGGAAGCACAACAGATCTGCCTGTCGTTCCCCGGTGAACGCCGAAGCTGCCCCACACCCCCTCTCTCTGGCAGGCAGAGGAGAGCGCTCTACTAGAGGGGGTCATTCACAACCCCAGCCCTCCATCTTCCTGTGTTTGCCCCATCCAGAGCAGCCATGCCTGTGTGGATGTGCAGAGCAACCACCCCCCCCCCCCTCCCGCTGCTGCTGCTGCATCATCACAGCGTCTGAGGCTGGAGAGAAAGCAGCTCCACCAATCAGAATGTGGGAGGTGGTGATGTCACAGCCTCAGCTGCATGATCCCAATCTGTGTGTGTGTGTGTGTGTGTGTGTGTGTGAGAGAGAGAGAGAGAGAGAGAGAGAGTGAGAGAAATTTGTCTCATCTTCTATGAGATTAAAACACTTATAAATCAAAATTTTTTTTTTCTTGTATTGAGTTTGGATTTAATTCCTGAAATCTAACATGGTTTATTAATAAATCATTTTAGATCATCATTTTAAAAAAAATTCAGTAAGTTAATTCAGTTCTCCCTGTTGTCTCCCTTCATGCAAAGGAACTTAAATCACGTAGAATGTAAAATGTAACAACAATAAAACATGCATTTAGTTAAATGTGAGCCAGCAGCTTCAGCACTAATTGTGTTTTTAAATAACGGCCTCCCTGCAGGTTCATTGATTAACAGACCAGAACCAAATGAAATGAGGCTCACCGCTGCAGCCAGTCTGAATAATTAATGCTGAGGCCGCTGGACGACGCCCACCACCTGCTGCTGTGTGTGGTAGACAGCAGGACACGCCCACCCCAAGATCTCCCCCCCCACACACACACAGAGGAGTAGGAGTCATGTAGGAATCATATAGGAGTCCTATAGGAGTCAGGTAGGAGTCCTATAGGAGTCAGGTAGGCGTCATGTAGGAGTCATGTAGGAGTCCTATAGGAGTCAGGTAGGCGTCATGTAGGAGTCCTATAGGAGTCATGTAGAAGTCCTATAGGAGTCATGTAGGAATCATATAGGAGTCCTATAGGAGTCATGTAGGAGTCCTATAGGAGTCATGTAGGAATCATATAGGAGTCATGTAGGAGTCCTACAGGAGTCACATAGGAATTGTGTAGGAGTCCTATAGGAGTCATGTAGGAGTCCTATAGGAGTCATGTAGGAGCTCTACAGTACCACCTGCAGTACGACCTACAGTAACCCCACCACTCATCCCCTCTGAATGAAGCCCAGCAGTGGATACGTCTAGTTCCTGACAGCTCATTGTCTCCTGCAGAAGAATCTCTTTATTCTTTCAGACTAAAAGCTTCTTTGAAACTAAAAATAGACCGAAGTCATTGGTTCTGTGTTCACTGCACGATATCTGCTGATGGGAACGTTTATTTAAATGATGCTGAAAGAAATATTCAAACTATTTCTCCTAGTTATTCAGATCCTTCATCTTCATTTCCCGTCTTCCTTCCTTTTCATTCCATCCTCTTCCTTCCTCCATATCATTCCTCCTTTCAGCTTCATCACCCTTCTTTCTTTCATTACTTTCCTTCCTTCCACTCCTTTCAAGGTATCTTCAATCACCATGCAGTCGACTGTATCTTATTTTTAATATTAATATGAGAACTTAATACATTTATTTTATGTTCATTTTTGTGCATCTTTGCACAGTGTTCTATGAAAATCCGTGAAAGTGTCCAGTTTTTCCACCAACAGAACTTCAGGCGGCTAAAGCTCTTCATTCCGGTCGATGTCAATCTACAACCAGGACACGGCTGCACAGGAAGTTCAATGTTTCTGTTTCCATGAGAGAAAAACAGGAAGAGAAGTCACCTGGAATCATTCATCACATGCATTTAAATCCTGCATGAACACCTTCTATTTATAGTCTCATCTGAGATAAACATGACATCACTTTTTACTTCACTTCTCTAATGAAAAACAACCATAAACTGCCGATATTTGGAGTTCAATCCTTTCTTTTCCTCACAGAATGTCCGACCTTCTTGGTTCTGACGCTCTAGAGACAGAAACCCGACCTGGAGACCAAACTGTCTGGAGCGTTCCTGGAGGAGCTGTCCAGAGTTCTGAAGTCGCTTCATTTTGTTGAGTTAGAAGGTTCAGATGTGGATCAGGTCCGGATGTATCAACTCTGACAAGCACGGGATTCTGGGAGGAACAGCTCCCATCATGAAGTCATTACGTCTCCGTCAGCCCATTTAATTAAGCCTGATGTAGTAGGAGCAGCTAAGAGGCAATTAAAAGTGGATTTCCCCGGCAACGATCACCAGGAAGCGCATCGAGTGGCTGAAGCCTGGCAGCACGCAGGAGTAATGGAGTACTTAAGGTGATCTCAGGGCAGATGATGCCTTTGGTAATTCTGTAGGTGTTCGGCTTCATCGGCCTACGGCGGTCACCTGGGAGCCCGTAAAAGCCCGAGTCGCTCTGCTGCCAGTCCATTTACTCCACTTTAGCTGTGGTGATGAGGCAGGATGGGAAATCTTTCAGCGGCTGTCTGGTTCTCGCTAAAAGTTTGATCATCATCTCAACGATATTGACGAACGTGAGACGTTCCAAAAGGAGGATAACAACCGGAGGTGGGGGGGGAAGCAAAAATAATAAATCGCTCTGTGTGAATGGACAGAAATAAACGGACAGACTGTCATTCTGAGACGAGTTGTTTCTGTTCCTGTAGGAAGATTTCTGTTTTATTTTCATCAACACTTCCTCTTTTGTTTTGTTTTTTTAGTCAGTGGGTCATTTCAGACCTCAGAATAAGAGGTGAAAAGTTCAAACAGGAAGTAATTGTAGAATGGAGGGGAGGGGTTTCTGGCAACTGCTGCTGACAGCTAACCGGGTTCATGGTGATGTCCAATAAGGATCCATCACAGCAACAAGAAAATTCCGTCAATAAATCAGCTGATTGTTGTTGTTTACTTCTGTCAGTCGTTAACGGTATCGGTCCTGAGTTCCTCTCTCCAATCTCAAACAAGATTAACAATAATGGGCCGTCCTTAGATCCTCGAGTCGAGGGAGCGATAAACACACCGCGTCACGTGATCTCCGGGAAGCAGCTGAGGATGTAAACAAAGTGACTGATGATGTTGTCATGGCGACAGAAATGAAGAAAGCAGAATAAAGGAGCACGGATGAGAAAACATGGGGAAAGATGACGTCAGCTGTCCAGAAAAGGGAACCGGAGGAGAGGTTTTAACACGTGAGCTAATGTGAGCTGAAAAGGCTAAAAAGCTGATCTGTGGCTCAATCAGCTGCTCTGGGATCTCTCTTATTGGTTACGTTGGTGTTTCTTGGAAAGTACTGACTTAATCACTCAGATTCAAACTTGAAAAATCAAATTCCCGGTCTCACTCCTGGACAAAATTCCAAAGAATTCCTCTCAGGAACTTTTGAGATAAATGAAAAATAACAGAACCTCCCAGCTTGTAATAAAAGCTGCTTCCATATCGGTCTAACTGAACCCACCGTGACACCTCTTCAAGGTTTCTGCACATCCTGTTTGATTCACAATCTCAAGTTGAGTGAAAACTATCAAAAATAAACCTAAGATAAGACACCCCCCCACCCAAACAGGAAACTAACAGCTAAAGCAACAACCTGAAACTCTGCTCATCCAGGAATCTGTTCAATACAACATGTTTCCTGCTGTCGATGCCAGCAGGAGAATCCACATGTTCACATGACGAGTTATTCTCAATAATTCATCCACACAGACGGGCCGTCGCTCAGGTCAAAGCCGGGCTCCGCAGGAAGCCTTTAAAGACAGGAAGCTGTTTGATCACCAGCACACAGGTCGCCATCAACAGAGAACATAAAACCAGAGGCGCTTTAATGACCTGCAGATGTCACCTGAGGCAGAATCCTTCTAAAAAGCGGCAGTGGTTAAAGCTATTTATCACAGTTCATATCATTATTTTCCTCCAGGATGCATTAAAGTAACCGATTCTTCTCGTTTGGTGCAATAAAATAAAAATCAGGATCAGTATTTCTTGGTTTTCTGTCAATTATTTGGAATTATTTTATTGAATTCCATGATGCGGGTGTGAAGATTTTTAGTTTGTGTGTTTCACTTGGACTATAGGATTGTGAGAAATTCACGTACTTTATTCATTTATTTAGCCTTTATGAAAACCAGAGTTTGAAAAAGAGGCTGAAATTATCTGAATGATATTGTGTCTATACTAATTAGTGAATTTAAAGATCTGTGTGGTGAAGGAAGCCCCAAATCTCTTGAGCAGGAACTGGACGTCGCCACACATGGATGTGTCACAGGAATCGCTATGGCGACAAGCAGTAACTTGTGAAAATTCCTTAAACACACCAAAACCGAGATGTGGCAAAGGCGGCCGTCGGATGCCCTTCCAAAAAAAGAGGGAGACACCAAAAAAAAGAGACTCCCGCTATCGATCGGCTGTTCTGCCAAGGGCAGACGGGGTGTCGGGTTTTAGTCATCCTCAGTCTGGACGTTCATGAAGAGACGGTTGTTGGGACTCCCGTATCCCGTGTCAAGATCACATAAAATGTTTTCGTTGATTCCGAGACAGAATGAAGTTATATTCAGATGAAAACATCAAAGATTACATGATTCTAACAAAAAGAAATTCATGTCTCCAAATTAGACAAGTTCTGGAGTTTTAGGCTTCAATCAAATCAATCCTGTTTGTCTAAAAAGATTCTTACATTCCACAGAATCTACGCCGTGACACCGTTTATTGAGCGTTTAGTGGTTTGATCATGAGATATCATAATAAGTCGTTGTGCCATAAATAAACTAGTGATGTAGATAATTTGTGTGCATCGTATTTGATTATTTCTCCCTCGTTCTGTTTCACAAGAGACGGATAAAAGTTGATTTTTGAACTCTTACAGCCTACTCAATATCATAATCGATAAAATAAGTAGATTTAGTTTGATGGCACATTTGCAGTGGTGTGCGTATGTGTTGCTATTTGAGTCAGTGTGTGTGTGGGTGTGTGTTCAGGCATGTGAGTGTGAGCAAACTCTAGATGGGCAAGCAGCCCAGGCGTTGAAACAGCACAGGATGACTGTGCAGCAGCAGCAGCAGCAGCAGAGCAGGGAGACAGATCTCTAAAAAAAAAAAATATCCGACAGGAGAATCACACTCACCCTGCAGCCTCTGCATCACGTTAGCGATGTCTAAATGTCTCTGGAAGGCCATGTCGTCCCCCCCCCCCCGTTTGCAGCTGTAACAACAAACCGGATCGCTGATGCTGAAGGATGAAGATCCTTCACAACTGTCCTGAGCGGGACATCCCCCTCCCGCCCTCCCCCTCGCAGCTCCTCGCTCCTTCTAATTTCACTGCAAGACCAGGTCCAACGGAATCTCTGGTTTCATGGAAGGACAGGCAGCTTTACCGTCCAATAGAAGTGACTCTTCCATTCTGCAAAAGAGGATAATGTCTGATTTCAAAGAGGTCATCAGCGGCGAATCATTTATTACAATATTTTATTTTAATGCTATGTGACATATAAAAAGGATTTATACTAACATCTATGACTGGATCTAACAACATATTATTTGTTAGCATTAAGTCAGGTAAGGAGACATTTGAGTGGTTTTAGAAATTGCACTAAAAGACTGACTTCAAAATAATAATTATTATACTCATTTAGTCTTTCTCGTTATGTTGGATTCTTTTCATCCTGGTTATTATTCTTATCATTCTGATTATTATTATTATTGTTATTTTTACCATCCCTGTTTTCTCTTCTTTTATTCATACACAAGTTCAGTTTTAATTCATACACAAGTTTACATTTATTTTCCTATTATCTTTTTATATCCTATAAATGTCATTTATTTTGATGTAAAGCACTTCTAATCCATACTTCTACACATTCCATAATATGAATTTGAGGGTTTTGATGATATAGAAATGGGAGTGAATCAACAACCTGTTAGCATAAGTCAGACAGGAAGGACTTTTGAGTGATAAAACGTAGAAATTAGCATAAAAAAAGGGTCAGAATTAGCTAACTGGGTTCCTGTTTTATTGGCCTGTGTGATTTTAATGCACATTTATTTCATCATAACGTTATTTAACGTCACAATTTAATTTTGTGTATCTGTATAAATGACTTGGAGGCGGCGCTGTGACTGCTGCGTCAGCTAAAAGACGGCAACACAAATTAGCTTAAAAGCGTCACAAAACACTTTAGCGCTAAAGTAAACAACAACAACAGCTAAATAACAAACAAACCATGTCAAAAATGAATCGAATAGATAAATAAAATAATAATTATAGTATTAAACTTACCGCGTTGCGAACGGAAGGACGTGATAACTTCACTGAGGAAGTGCCCGCGTGTGTTTCTTTGTTGCCATTGGTAACGGTGAAAGTTTGAAAACACGCGAAGAAGAAGAAGAAGAAGTGGAAGAGAAAGAAAGAAGAAGAAGAAGAAGAAGAGGAGAGCAGGGGTCAAACACACAGAAGCAGAGATGATGAGCTGCCCTTAAGCTCCTGATGTTTTTTGGGGGACAAACGGAGTCATTCTTTGGCTGAACGCAGAGGAATTCCCGGCATCCTCCTCTCCTGATGTTTGTTTGCAGCCATTAAATTCGAGTTCACGCAGGAAACAAAAGTGTGAAACTCTAACATCATGTAAAAAACGTTACCAGATGCTAACAGAGGTTGTTAAGGCACCAGAAAACGCACCATGTTCAAATAAAACTTAGAGATGCTCTGGAAGGGAGACCAGGGATAGTGGGAAGATGCTCCAGTCTTTTCCTCCAATCAGAAGCGAGTTAGAGTGATGACGCCCATTCATGGCTCCTCCCATTTTCAGAGTCAGGAAGTTGTTTCTTGGATTGATGACATCGAGTCCTTAATTACGTCACAATCATTTCAACATTTTTTTTAACAAAGTTGTTCCTCTGTTGAATAAAATAAAGAGCAATCTGAAATTTATTGTTCCGTGTTTGTCACCTTATGATGCGTTCAAGTGAAGGCAAAAAAAAAAAAAAAAAATCAGAAAAATCCACACGCATGACATCAGGTGATCTTGAATGCTGCATCCATAACTCACTGGAAACTGGGAAAGTATAAGCAGTATTTTGTTTTGTAGTAATTTATATTAGCTCAGTCTGCTTTACTTCTAAAATTTTTGGTGAAACAACATTATTTAAGCTCATATATAAGACTCTTAATTATCACATTTCCTGTATTAATAATTTGTTCAAGTGGCAGGTAAGTAAAAAACACTAAATCTGTGTTCCATATGTGCATTAACATCCCCAAAACATCCATCATTTGTTCATATTAAAAGGATGTGAGGAAACAACATACCCGGCCAGCTCTGAATATAATTAAATGACACGCTAACATTATGATAACCAATGTCATGGTAACAGTGAGTGGAATCACGTGCTTGTGCAACAAGTTAAATGTCAGCGAGACACAGGCCCGCTCCACTTTGTTTATATGAAAAAAAATAAATCCACTCTGAATGTTTGTCTCAAAAAATTGATGTTTAAACTTTACCTTTTTTCAACCAATATAAATATACTATATTATATTTATTTAATTTTTTTGCATTGTAATTTGAAGGATTTCCCTGTTTTTCTTTGTTTTTCTGTTTTTGTCATGCAAAAAAAAAAAAAAAAAAAAACCATTATCTATATATTTATTCTTTGTTGTTTCCATGGAAACTTTACTCATAATTTGAAGGGCAGTCACGTTGTAGCAGATCTGCCAACCCCCAACTGTAGCTTGAAACTTTACACAAATTAACTTTATTATGGTTTTATTATGTTTCCATGGAAACAGGGTTATGATGGATCTTAAGGGTGGTCATCTTACAAATGATTTTACACATGCATTGACCTACATTTGTACTTGTCACTTTTGATTGCTGGGATTATAGTCAGATTTTGTTTTGAACGGTTTCCATGGAAACGTGTTGTTTTAGGCGATTGAAGGTTGGTGAGGTCATCAATTGCATATCTATTAAACGACACATACCAGGTCAGAGGTATATTAACAATGATAGGAAAAAACACAATTATTCTACAAAACCAAGGTGTTTTCGTGCCGACTTTTCTGAATTTCCCATCTATTTCAAACAAAGCAATAATTTTAAAGTTCCTGTTTACCGATAATTAACTTTACTGCCGGTACATCAGCGCCACCTGCTGGAATCCTCTCAAAGTCTTTTTTCCTCTTATGAACCTCTCTCAGGGCCTCTGTCTTAGGCTTTGACAAAAAGGTAAATCCTTCTCTTGTGACGGTAATATGGGTTTTCATATTTCAATGTCTGTCATCAGGTTTTGGTGCAGAAGTGAAGCGGGAACAGATCAACAATAGAAGGAAATCCCCACAGAAACTCTGAGCTCGATTGTCTGCAGACTCCATAGATGCAGATTATTCCAGTTCACCGTCAGACACCTGATTTTAATCTTTTTGAATTAATTTTATTCAACCACATCAAGCAAAATAATGAGTTTTCCAACTGGAGGAGAGAACGATAAAGCCATTGTTATAAAGTATTGATCCTGAGGAAATGATGCAAAAGGAAACAGCCCTGCTTCCACCAGTGCAATGTCCCACACAGATAAGCAATGCTCTTGCTAATTTTAAAGCCTCGGAAGGGAAGGAAGCATGACAGCCAAGTTTCCGCTAAAACCAAAGAGAAATAAAGCCCGTCCTGGAAAAAGCTCAGTCAGTTAGTCAGGGTGGAACCCAACACCAGTGGAATTATGGCTCATAATGAAACACATCCACTTCTGGAGATACTAAAATCTTTTAATCATGGTAAGCGATTCAGATTCTGTTTCTCATGATAATCAGTTATTATTTCCAGGCTTCTTTAACTGTAAACAGCAAATTCCATTTTCATATTATTGGTTTATTATTTCCAGATTGGAAAACCGACAAATATGCTTTCGCTAAATCTCTCAGCCTCTTTTAGATGGAAAATTCAGTTAAATAAACAAAACATTGCAGCTTTCAAAGTGAATATTGAATTATTCATATTTTAAGCATAAAATTCGACAAAAATCCTCATGTTTTTCAGTATTTCACTTAAAATCTTCCTTTTCTCCATTCCAACCTTGCAATTTTGTTGTACCATTGCATGATGACAATAAAAGCTTCTTAATCTGAATCTTAATCTGAAGTGAAATGTATTCAAATTTTCAAATATGCAGCTCCTGTTTTTCACCTTTTCTACCTATCATCTTTGCGTTTGTGTCATATAAAGCATTACTGACAGAAATTTTCTTCCAAATTTGCTTTATTTCTTGTAAGAAATAAAAAATAGACTCAAGAACAGTATGAGGATAAAATGAAAAAAGTTCTTTTTCATGCCTCATCAGTGCAAGGTCTGTTAAATAAGAACTGGGACTAGAGCCAGCCCACTCACAGGTATGATGTAAGACTTTATTTAACAGCGTTCCCAGTATAGCAGCAGGCAGCCGAGAAGAAATCAATAGAAAGAACATAAGTTCGAGAAACAAATATACAACCAATTTTAATTGGCAGATTTAATTCTGTGTAAAAGATAATTTCTAACTTTAGAGGAAATAATTTCATTCTAAGCTCAATTCATCCTCCCCTCAACATCCAGGGGTGCATCCAGAAGGGGGATTCAGGGTGCCCCTTCTTGTCCCTTTCTTTCCATCTCTTCACCTTTTCTGACTCGGTTCTCCCGTTCCAGGCGACATGATTCTGGCCTTCTGCCTGTCTGTGCTGGTGGGGCTCCTGCTGGGGGCTCTGGTCTACGTTCTCCTGACCTGGGCGTCCCGGCGCCGAGCCACCGCCAGGATTACCAGGCGCTCCAAAAAGAAATCCGGCCGTTCGCAAACAAACGACCTCCTGGGCAACCAGATGGGCCTCTACAGGAGCACCTTTCTGAGCATCTACCGACAGCCGTCCCTGGAGCCGGTGGGGCCCCTTGGGAGTAAACCCGGATTGGAAACCTCCACCTTTCGCCCAACGCCCAAGAGGAGCAGGGCCGGCCTGGACATGGGGGAGGACACTCAGGTGGCCCCGCCCGACGATACGACAGCGTCAAACTCAGATTCGGCCTCTCTGGTGCCGAACAAGAGGCACTCCTTCTGGTTGGGCAACAACGGACTTAAAGGTTTCTTCCCGTCGCAGACTCCGCCTCCTGCATACGACAGCATCATCCGTGCGTTTGAGGAGACCTGCACCTGAGCCAGCCCACGCTAACACAACAAGAACTGAAAAGCATTGTGGGATTGCAAAAGACTCTCTGCCTGTTTCCGGGTCTTCATTAAGGGTAAAATGCTCATAAATGCACCAACCCTGAAGAAGCTGGCGCAAAATCTGAATGCAGTCCTGCCAACTATTAATATCCTCCACCACGGGGGTTATACTCTCATGTCTCTGTTGGTTGGTTTGTTTGTTTGTTTGTTTCTTTGCAAATTCACACAAAAAATACCTGATGGATTTTTATGAAACTTCATGGGAAAGGAGGAAACCTTTAATTTTCCAGTGGATCTAAATAAATAGGTGGATCTAGGATGATTTGTCGCTTCCTGTGACTTTTCCAGACGTCTGGTTGTGGTTTCTCATGACATGGAAGCTTCATTTGGTTATTTCAGTAACTGGAATTTGGATTCTTTTGAGTGAAAGTGACTGTTTTTTTCATAGTTAATCAATAAACATTTCAGAATTTGCTCAAATAGTTTACAGCCAACTGACCAATCAAAGGGGTGGTGATGTCTGTGACCTTTGCAGAGGCGTCTCATGACCCACAATGAGGTCCACATGTCAGTCTGGTTCCTGTCTGATCACACGATTATAACTTGTAAAGAGTTAGAGTTATTTTTAAAGATGATTTATTTTGTGTAAAATTGAAATCAGTTTATTTGTGAGCGGTGTAAAATTGCTGTAAACGGACGCTGTTCTACTGACCAAAAATTGAGAATACTCATTATTTAAAACTGCTCAAATAAGAAATTGTCAATTTTGAAATAAAGAAATAAAAGTAAAGAGATCAAGTTAGTTTAACCTGGTTTGGATTTGCTGGCGTTGCACTTTTTGGTTTGTGATTAAACAAACATTTGAAAAGAAACATTAAATGAATATTGTTATATATTATTATTATTATGTGTTATTATTATTATTATTATTATTATTATTATTATTATCACTAATATGTAAAGAAGTCTAAAAAGTAATGCCGTATTTCTGCAAATTCACAAGAACACAGTAATAAACTTGATTTACATAATAAAACGTAACAATGACGTCATCATAACGCCTAAGGAGTGAACTGAAGATAATGATAAATAACACACGTCACATTAAGGTCAGAAACGTCACCCTGCATTAGAAAGAGTCGCCGTTCGGTTGCCATTATGACAGAAACCCTCTTTAGGGAGAAGCTTCCAGATGATTCAGGTCGGCTTTGGACTAAACCTCAATTTTGGAATGTGTTTGTTTTTTTTTGTTTTGTTTTTTTTAGATCAAATCGCACACATGAACCACGATCGATTATTGATAGACGTATTGAACCCATTGTTGTCTCGTTTCTTACCTGGACGTGAAGTTGGGGTCTATTTTTCCGTGTTACCATCCTCATGGCAACCCGATTTAAAGCCACAACCCCGAAGTGCGCCAGCGGAACAGCGCCTGGCAACACGACCGCACTGAGCGCCGACTGCGCCTGGATTAGCGGCGTTACGGAGGTGTCAGGTGCGTCCTGCTGCATTTTAACGCTCATCCGCATCATATTTGATGAAGGCTCCTGCTCGTCTTCCTCTGCAGCTCTTTGGTCTCGTCAGATCCATTTGTGCTGGGAGGTGATGTGAATGGAAAAAAAAAAAAAAAAAAAAAAGAACTGATGGAGACCCTCCACAGAGGAGAGGATCTGTTTTATACTTTACGCTTCAGGTTGAATTAATTTTTCTTTCTACTGCTGGAAACGTTTAACGGTGTTCATCATGTAGGAACTGTTTTAGTTCATTCTGGCTGGCTGATCTGTGTTTGACGTAAAATAGGAAGACTGTATCAGTACCCATGGAGACGGAGAGAGCTCTGGTCTCCAATGCAGTGTTCCTGTTGCATTGATAGGAGGGGAAAAAAACATGTTTATGCACTGAAAGGCTATTTAAAGCCAGATCCACCTCTCTTCCTCTTTACTTGTTGAATAATTTTATTTTTTCCTCTTCTTCGCTGCAGGATTACACAACTCTCTCCAGCAGACATGGGGTGGAACCACCGTTCTCCAAGACCTCCACCTCACTGAAGGTGTAGAGCTGCTGGATTCACGCGAATGCAGAGGTGGACAACATCTGTCTGTATGATGCGTTTTACTTCCCCTTAGATTGTGCCGGAGGCATCGAGAGCAGAGCGGCCATCACCCTTCAGAGCTTCATCTGCATGGAAATATGGACACCTTCAATGAAGGATTCTTAACTCAACATGACCAGGAACTATGAGGTACATTTCTCTGCTTTTATTTCTTGAGGTAATATTATCCTGTAATGACTGTTTATCAGTGCGAAGAAACGTTTTGAACATCATGAGCATTTCAGCTCGATGAAGTCATCGATTGCTTCATCGCAACCAAGGCAAGGCGATGCCACCTGGATCTGCCTCGTGTCAAAGTAACACCACCTGATTGGTCGACCTTTTAAATCTCATCCTACATCAGGAGTTTATGATTGATCAGCTAAAAGGTGGAGGATCCAGATCTGATTCTGGTCTAGATGGAGCTTCTGAGCTCCACAGGTATATACAGTAAATCCCTTCACGATGCTGAACCTGCATTATGCTAGCTACCTGTAGGGGACAGTGTCCCAACAGACCTCTTCCACGTAGAGTTTAAATCTAAGAAATCTGGAGCAATAAAAAACTAAATGTAATCCAGAATCCACATCCAGATCCGGATCCAGGTGACAGTAAAAGAAATTTGACGACGGGATAAGATCAGCGTCAGTCGATACTCAACCTGAGCTGCAAACATTTCCTTTGAGCTCCGGAACAGAATGTATTGACATGTCTCTAATTCTTTCATTCAGTTTGTGAAGCTGTACAAATAAATCCGACAGACTGGAGTGATGATGTCACCTGGAGCTGCTCCACAGACTGTGATTAACAGAACAGTGAGAACATTATGAGCAGCAGTCGTGGTGGTTTTACTGGTAGGAGGGCACGAGTAGTGATTCACTGTGTTCCCTCACAGGAAGCTCGTCCTGATGGATCAGCTCGAGAAGCAAAGGAGCCATTGTTTCAACCTCTGGTGCATTTTGTCCAGAGTCGTGAGGCGGAGCTCAAAGGTGTCATGTGACTGCGTTGATTGTATAGAAGTTATATCATTGTCTGTAACACAAGAACGTCTTGTCGAATTTTAACGAACCTGGCAGGATGGTTAGAGGTGTGATGATCCAGATTCTGGAGTCACATGATGTTCCGACTGTTGGTTTATCATTTTAGGTGGAGGCTGATGGTTTCCTGTCCTCCACAAGTTGACCTTCTGAAGCTGTTTGATAATCTCACAAAAATATCTATTTGGTAGCCGACAGTTAAGATCGTATTGGACTGTCTTCCACACCACAAGGCCCAGTAATAAACTTTAACCTCAGAAAGAGGAAACCTTAACTTCAGTGGTCACAGACGAATTGAGTTTAAGATGAACGAAGCTGGACAATGTCTGTTCTTCTGCTTCACCTCCCAGCCTGGTCAATCAGTAGGGATGTTGGCTGCCGTGGAACATGGTCCCATCCTCTGCAGCGACTCCAACATCCTCTGCCTTTCGTGGAAAGGACGAGTCCCCAAGAGCGAAAAGGACAAGCCAGTGTGCCGGAGACGGTACTACGAGGAGGGCTGGCTCGCCACAGGGAACGGGAGAGGAGTCGTTGGGGTGACGTTCACGTCGAGTCACTGCAGGAGGGACAGAACCATGCCTCAGAGAATCAACTTCAACCTCCGAGGACACAACAGTGAGGTGGGTACATGGAGAAGTCGGAGGTCAGGTCCCTGAAAGCTTTCTGACAAACTTGACATGGACTTCTGACCAACAACACTGTTGGATTCATAAAATATCATTGGTTTGTTTTCTTTAGCATTAAAACAAAATGAATGAAATCTTTAGGGATGTTCAAGGGGAAATAAAAGTCTTTAAATATAAAGACAGGAAAGATAGAGTCTAGGTGTTGCAGTTCTCTCTCACCTTACTTGCTGTAAGCGGTATTGTTGGACTTTTGCAGGTTGTATTGGTGCGTTGGAATGAACCCTTTCAGAAGTTGGCCACCTGTGACATGGAGGGAGGAATCTTTGTCTGGATCCAGTATGAAGGCAGATGGTCTGTGGAGCTGGTGAACGACAGAGGAGCACAGGTAAATATGGCGTTGACTCAGATGCCTCCAAAATGTAGATTATCCATCAGAAACATTAAATCCGCCATCTCTCTTCCAGGTGAGCGACTTTACCTGGTCACACGATGGCACTCAAGCGCTCATCGCGTACCGGGACGGCTTTGTGCTGGTTGGTTCAGTCAGCGGACAAAGACACTGGTCCTCCGAGATCAACCTGGAGAGTCAGATCACCTGTGGCATCTGGACGCCTGATGACCAACAGGTGTGGATTTTGCTCATCAATGACCTTTTGCGTTATTGAATCCGTTAACGCTAACCTGAGTGGTCTTCCAGGTCTTGTTTGGGACGGCAGACGGTCAGGTGATCGTGATGGACTGTCACGGACGAATGCTCGCCCATGTCCTGTTACACGAATCAGATGGCATCGTGAGCATGTCCTGGAACTGCCCTGACTTCCTGGTAGAGGACAGCACAGAGAGTGACACCGACTCCGACGACGTGCTGCCTTTAGGTACCTGCCCCGCCCATACGACCGCTCGCTACCCTCTGCGAGCTGTGGAAAGCTAACTTATTTCTGTTCTTCAAAGTGCGGCGAGTCAAGCCTTTGTTGACGGTCACCTTCTTGTCAGGTGATATCAGCTTGATGAACAACTATGATGATCTTTCTCCTGCTGTGATTCGCTCAGGGCTCAAAGGTATTAAAATCCTAGTTTGCTAATGAATGTTTTGATCGTACGACCACAACTTATTGTCTATTCCTGTGCAGATGTGGAGGCCCAGTGGTGCTCGCAGGGAGATCTGCTGGCCGTGGCCGGCATGGAGCGACACGGACTTCCTGCGGAGTCTGCCTGCGCCTCCATCATGAGGAATGCTCTTGTTAAGTTCTACAATGTCCAAGGAGAACACATCTACACTTTGGAAACACCGGCACAGGTGAGATGAGATGAGATGAGATGAGATGAGATGAGATTAGATGAGTTACATTTTGGAAACATAGGTCCAGTTGAGATGAGATGAAATGAAAGGAGATATGAGATGAGATGATGAGATGAGATTAGATGGGGTTAAATAAGAGATGAGATGAAATGAGATGAGATGATGAGATGAGATACAATGTGGAAACACAGGCCAAGATGTGATGAATAGAGATGAGCTAATAAGATGATGAGATGAGGCGACATGAGAGGAGATGAAATTAGATGAGACAAGATGAAATGAGAAGACATGAGAAGGAAATTAGATAAGATTAGATGAGGAGATGAGATGAGATACACTTTGGAAACACTGAAAGGTTACATGGGATGAGATAATGAGATGAAATGAGATGAGATATAATTTGGTAACACTGACACAGGCTACATGAGATGTGACTCTCAAATCACCAACAAAGGTGAGATGAGATGAGATACATGATTTTTTTAATTCACACCTATAGCTCATGACTTATCCACAAAAATCTCCTGGTCATTTTGCCCTCTTACAAAGGTAACAGAAGTGTTAAAGAAATAAATCCTGGACCTGCTGCAAAATCTACTCAATGTTTTTCTAGCCTTTTTTTGGGCTCTAAATCGATTTCTTGACAAAATTGAATCAAATCCAACACAACTACTTGAGATGATAGACAGACCATCGGGATCTGATCACATTAATCCCAGTAATATCTTTGCTTTTTAAAAGGAAAGACAAAATAAACTTCCTTTGACTTCATTGGGAGCTGACGGTTGATTGAACTGTTTTCCAGAGACCCATCACCACCATTTGTTGGGGTCACAGAGACTCTCGCCTGTTTCTGGCATGTGGACCGGCGCTGTATGTGGTGCGCGTGGAGC
Source organism: Antennarius maculatus (assembly GCA_013358685.1). Taxonomy (NCBI): domain Eukaryota; kingdom Metazoa; phylum Chordata; class Actinopteri; order Lophiiformes; family Antennariidae; genus Antennarius; species Antennarius maculatus. Next base: position 18,421,557 of record CM023621.1, on the reverse strand, counting down.
ACCGGGTGGCTAGCCTCCAGCTCCTCTGCCAACAAGGAATCGCCAGCGCCCTTCGAGAGGAGAAGGACGTGGGCAAACTGAACATGCCCTCGTTGCTCTGCTCTTATGTCACCAGTGCTTTCATACCCACCATCAAGGTGCACCATCCTCAATTACTAGCTTTTAGCTCCTCATCGCTGTTATGTGATTAACTTTCTTCTCTTTGTTTTAGCCTCCAATCCCTGACCCCAACAACATCCGGGACTTTGTCAGCTACCCAACAGCTGGGAACGAGAGGCTCCACTGCACCATGAAGCGAGCCGAGGACAGCCCTGAGGCTGGCGGACCCTGCTACACTCTGTACCTTGAATATTTAGGAGGACTGGTGCCGATTCTCAAAGGAAGGCGCATCAGTAAACTACGACCCGAGTTTGTCATTATGGATCCAAAAACGGACAGCAAAGCAGGTGGGCAACCTGGGTCTGACAGGGGTGGTCCAGAACCCTTTCCACTGGAAGGCACTCAGTATAAGCCAGAGAGGCCAGAGGTCTTGGCTCAAACCAGTTCTGTTTTTGTCTGTCCAGAGGAGCTGTGTGTGAACCCCATGATCTCATACACTGACAGCTGTAACTGCTCAGATTCCAGCGACATTGAGCTGAGCGATGAGTGGGTGGGGAAGAAGTCACCGAAGTTATCCCGAGGAAACAGGTCTTCCCATCACTACATGTCAGACATTATTTAAGAAACCTTTACCCAAAATCCCAGATATTTTTGTTTTGCAATGTTAAATAATTCCATTAAGTACTTGGTAAATTTTAAGGATGAACATGGAATCCCGAAAATCTCCCAAACTTTCACGCGCCAATCAGGAAGGCCAACGGTCGCCACGTTTGCCAACAAAGAAGCCCGCAGTTCGTTCTCCCAGTCTGACGCGTCGAGAGTTTTTGATGGATGGGATCACAGAGGTAGGAGTCAGCATTATTGGAAGCGTGTACCTTTAATACCCTGTATTCTAGGCTGACTTGTTTTTTGACTAGCTAGTTTTTACTTCTATCTACTCTGCTTCAAAGCACAACTACCTCGCTCAAGTCACATCCAACATTTGGGGGACAAAGTTCAAAATTGTCGGGCTTGCCTCTTTTCTCCCTGCCAACCTGGGTGCAGGTAAAAATTTCCAAATTTACAGATACACATCACATAGAATATTTTCTTTAACCCACCGTGACTTTCTTCTGTGTTCCAGTCATCTATAAGACAAGTCTGCTTCATCTGCAACCAAGACAGATGACAATCTACCTTCCAGAAGTACGGAAGATTTCTCACGACTTCATGAGCCTTCCTGTGTTCAACCCCAATGTGTTCAGTGAGGATGAAGACGATTTACCGGGTATGACTGACTAATACACATTTACGCAATATTCTCAACTCAGAAAAAGTGTTAAATTCTTTTTAACGGTTCTCCCTTGTGTTTTTATAAAGTGATGGGTCCATCTGGAGTGGCAGGAGACAATCCTCCCTGTACAGTCAACATTCCCATTGCTCCAATCCATAGCCCGGCTCAAGCCATGAGTCCGACTCAGAGTATTGGTCTGGTTCAGTCTCTTCTGGCCAATCAGAATATCCAGCTGGATGTTTTGACCAACCCGACGGCCACAGCGGCAGCTGCAGCTGCAGCAGCTGCAGCTTCAGCTGCTTCTGTTTCAGTCACTGATCACAGCCAAGATGCATCACCCTACCCGGTGCCAACTCGATACTCAAGTCCCGGTCAAGTGATCTTCAATGGGATGGAGATGGGTCCCCTTCTTCCTGGTACTCTTCCTCCTCCACCTCACCACCTCCCACCGCAGCCTCACCCACAGAGGTCACATTCACAGCAGCCTCGCCAACAGCAATCCAAACAGTTGGGACAAATGCAAACACAACAACAGCAGAAAATGCATCATCATCAACAACAGCAGCAGCAGCAGCAGCATCACCAGGCCCAATCGCAGCCACAGCAACAGCTACAGCAGCTGCACCACCAGCAGCTGCAACAACAGCAACACCAGGTTCAGCAACACCAACAAATGCAACAAAATCAACTGCAAGTGACGCCGCAGAATCTTCAGCACCAACATCAGATCCAGCAACAGCAGCAACAGATGCAGCTGCAGCACGAACACATGCAGCAACAGCAACAGCAGATGCAACAGCAGCAGCAGCAAATCCGGCAACAGATCCAGGAGATGAGGCAGCAGCAGCAGCAACTTCAGCAACAGCATCAACAGATCCAGCAGCAGCACCAACAGATGCAGAGGCAGCATCAACAGATGCAGCAGCAACTGAAGATGCAGATGTCGCTGCCTCCTCCTCCGACCGGCTACCCGACCATTTCTTTACAACAAATTCATCTACTGCCTCAGATTCCTCCCCCTAACACAGAACCAGGGCTCAACAGGGGAGACCACGGGCATACGCTGAAGCCAAGTCTGCCAAGAGCTTTGCCTCCTTTCACTGATATGGAAGGATCTATAGAGATACAGATGAGGAAAGTCAATCCACCTCCTCCCTACCCGGGCACTATAGTGTCTGCGGCGCAAGCCACAGCTGCCACCACACCTCAAACCCTTGTCACAAACTGTGACAGCCCGAGTGTTCTGGCACCAGCATCCTGTCTCAAAAAGGATGAATTTTTGCTTCATCCAGTCACCTTGCAGTATCCAACCCCTCTGGGGTACGAAAGGATCACGACCTTTGACAGTAGTGGGAATGTAGAGGAGGTTTGCCGGCCACGCAGGCGCGTCATTCGCAACCAAAACGCGTATGCTGTCCATGGCTCGGCCACGCTCAAAGTCACCTCCTCAGAGAATAAAAAAATCCAGCTTCCCTACAGTTCAGCAACACTGAGTCGTCTCTCGGTCCCTCGGTACTCCATACCAAGTGGAGACCCTCCTCCTTACCCTGATCCGGCCAATCAAGTTAGCGCGACGCTTCCTCCTCCCCAGAGGATTGACAACACTCTGATTCATGCTACGCTACGACGTGAACGGAGGGACATGGGGCTTAAAGTGCCGCAGATGATGGAAAGCTCCAGAACCCTTCCTTCAAAAGCGAAAATAAACAGCGCATTAGCTCTTACCTACCAGCAGAGGGTGCCCACTGCTTTGTACACATGCACGCAGTGCAGCAGTAACAGCAGTAGCACCAGTGTCAGTGTCACTGGTGGTGGAACTACCAGTAGTGGCATTGCTGGAGGTACAGTGGTGAGGCAGGACTTCCCACCGGGGAAGGGAGCCCATCACAGCACCATCATCGTGCACTCAAAAGGGGCCTCATCCTTGGCTTCGCAGTCGTCCTACAGTCTTCTAGGTGCTATCGATAACAGCAGAGATAGAACGGTGTACGTCAACTCTGCCTTTACAGAAGATGAGACCTTGAATCAACAGTGTCACCTTGAAAAACGTCAGCTGGCCCTTGGAGATGTCAGTTTGACAGTTAAACACCCCCCGCCTTACCAGTGGGACGCCTCCACAACGGAGGAGTTCTGGTTGACTCCAGAACAAACCATGATAGCTCCTCCACCTCATAAACCGCCTCCACTCATCATTAGTCAAGCTCAGCACTTGGACATGACTCGCCTGCCATTTGTCCTCACGACAAAACCTCCCAGCAGTCCGAGCACGAGCACTCTTACCTTCCCATCAGGGTACCAGATATCGCTCTCGCCTTTTCCTCCAGGAGTGGGTCACAGCGGTCCTGCACTCCAGACACTACAAACCCCTCCCCAGCAGTGCTCTCCAAATGAGGTGGTTGCCTCAGTTCCTTTCGCTCAGCAAGATCCCAACTTGGTGTTGCCTCCTGGATATTCTCCAAATCTAGCTAACTTGGCTTGTTGCCCCCTCCCTCCAATGTACCCTGGTGCCAGCTCTTGTGCTGGGCTTCAGCTTCACCCTGTTAACCTTCATCCTTGGAACCCTTACCCCTGTCCACCTCCCATGCAAGACCCTCCGGCACCCCCTCTCCCCACTAAGACACACCAGATTTTAGAGAAGCCAATTCTGTCCCCACCTCCTCCTACTGCACCACCTCCCCCACCGCCTCTCCCTCCTCCACTTCCACCAACTGAGCCACCACCCAAAAGTGCCACAGATGATCTAGCTGAGTCTGCCAACAACTTTCCTGAGCCATCTTCCCTGACTGAGAGCCCTGTGCAAGAGTCAGAACGCTTCAACAAAAAGAGCCGCAAAAGACTGGACAGCAGAGCCGAGGAGGCCAACATGTCCACCGTCTCTGAGGGCAAGTCAAGAAAGGAGGCACGTGGGCTATCTGACTTCAACTCCCTTATTTCAAGTCCGAGGCTTGGCAGCAGAGAGAAGAAGAAGCCCAAAGGCCAGAGAGAACAACTCAACAAAACCAAGAAGATGAGCAGGACCACAAATGAGTTCCAGGATAGCTCAGAGAGTGAGCCAGAGCTGTTCATAAGCGGTGATGAGCTCATGAACCAGAATCAGAGTAGTAAGAAGAGCTGGAAGAACAAGCGCAGCATGCGTATGGCTAGCGAGCTGGAGGAGATAAAGAGCCGAAAAGCAAATGAAAGGGAGGACCGCAGTTTGGGAAGTCAGGGCTTTGTCTATGTTATGGCCAACAAACAACCGTTGTGGAACGAAGCCACCCAGGTCTACCAGCTGGACTTCGGAGGACGAGTCACACAGGAGTCAGCAAAGAACTTTCAAATTGAACTGGATGGGAGACAGGTAATTATAAATTAGGCGGTTTTCCTTTTAGTCAATCAAAAAAGGGTATCTACAATATTTTGCACTCTGAATATCTCAAAGTTTTTGATAGTTGGTTCAACAAAACTTACAATTTGAATATCTCCCCTTGAGTTAAAGGAAATTAATTTGTTTCTGCGCCAATGATAGATGTCAGGTTTTTGTTTGACTCCATTCTTGTTAAGGCAGTATCTTGGGAATACGTCAATGGAATGTCTTTAGATTTGAAACAAAAGCTGTCTTGAGCATCATAGACTAGTAAGGTGTTGGTAGACCACATAGGCCTCACTATCTGGAAAGAGGAAAAAAAAATAATTTGTGTTCCGTAATACATACTTTCTAAATCTTTCTTTCTGTCTCTTAGGTGATGCAGTTTGGGCGAATTGATGGGAATGCTTATATCTTAGATTTCCAGTATCCTTTCTCAGCAGTGCAGGCATTTGCTGTTGCCTTGGCCAACGTGACTCAACGGTTGAAGTGAAACGGTTATTTTATGAGATTCAAAAGAACCTCAGTGTGTCAGGTTATCGGTGGGATGTGTTGTGGTTGTTCTTTCTAAAAAGAGGAGATGAATGTTCGAGTGGGTTGATGACTGACAATCCGCCTGTTGAAGGCCAAGACAGTCTAGATCTGTGATCATGGAGACTAAACCAGTTACTCCACCACCTCTAGTTCCTACATTGAATGTACTCCAGTTAGTCACACAAGTTCAAATGGTATTTAATCAAGTAAAAAAAAGAATTCCTGGGTAAAAACAAACGGTAAAATATGTTGAGATGGTTTTAAAAAGGAGTAAAAGGGTTTAGTACATCTCTAAACAATAGAAAACTTGATGTGTTGCTTTTTCCTATATGTTTGTGGTGTTAGGGTTACTTAATTGTGAGGTATGGTCACCTTCAAGGCTGTAAATACATTGTGACAAAGCCATACCACATCTGATATAAAGACTGCACTATTTTGATTGAGTTTGAAAAGGGACGCTTCACGGTAACTATCTGTCAACCCTGATAGAAAGTCGGGTCACATTTCTACTTTCATAAATCATTTGTGGAGATTCTCATTAAAAGGAGAACCAGAGTATGGGACAACTATGTACTCCAGTATCCAACAAATAAGGTTATATATAAACATATTAGCACACAAGAGTCTATGTGCATATCAGGTGTTATTTTAACAATTTTAAAATGAGCTCTTCGATGTAGCCTCCAAGCTAAATCCATCAGCTTGCATCCTGTCCAACCTCCAACTGACTTTCCATTGGCTTTGGGTCAGGAAGTAAATGACAGTTTTTGAAAAAAACAACCCTTAATCAATTAAATTATTTTGTTCATTACATTTTTCTGTTAAATGTTTTCTACATTATATGAAGATTGACAAAGATATAATAGAAGAAAATATTGATTCTGTAACTGAAACGTAAGACTTGACCATTGTTTGGTGTGTTTTGTATTCATGATACTTCTATGAAGTGATGAAATGAACATAAAATCATATTCTTTTGACCAGATCGTTACAGAGTCAGAGCCAAAACAATCCGATCATTGTGTAAATATTCCTTTTCACTTCAGTTCCGAACCCCTTCGATGAGTCATTCATATTCCCAATGAGTTTATGTGCCAAATACATTGAAAACGACCAACACGTTTAGCTTCAAGTTAGCATGGAAGGTGGTGGACAATGGCCCCATCCCCACATTAATGCTGAGGTTCTCTCTCGGTTGGCTCTGTGTTGTTTTCAGTGGGTGTTTATGATGCTGCTACATCAGTAGTTCTGGAACAAGTGCTGCTTTAGATAAATAGAGCTTGTGTGAAATAACGCTGCATAGGGCCAGTGTTGTACTTGGAAACGCAAAGCTGCTCACGCTGTGTTTAGTAAGTGACTTCATTATTGGCTTGAAAAATTGTGCTTTTGTGTTGCTAATTTTGCAGTTTTGTACTCACCTTTGCTTTAACATGATACCAAGAGTTCTTGATGTTACACAAAAAAGAACAAGAAAATAAAGGTTCTCCAGAAGGAGGGAAATTCACGTAGATTTGGTGCTAATGTATAAAGAAACAACAGTGGAAAGGTTTGCACATTTGTCTTCTGCTAATCAAAGGTTATTTTAAAGAGTATAACAAGAAAGTGTTTTGGGTCAGGATGCAGGATATTTAGTGCAAATATTTTAATTCAATGCAGTGGTAGTATGTTGGTGATCAACAATACTGCATATGAACTGTTGTTGACCTGATTTTTTTCTCTAATTTTGTGAAGGAGCAACTAAGATATGACCATATGTTCACATAGGATCTAATAGAATTTAAGATCAATAAAATACATTGTTCCAAATGGTTTTGTGTTGTGTTTTATTGATATCTTTTATTTTATATATACAGTATATATACACATATAAACACATATATATTACTTGAAAACTTCACCTCTACTTTCATTTCAATATGATTTTATTTTGTTAACAACAGTAATACCGTTAATTTTCAAGCGCTAACGGAAGTTTTTATTATTTATTTTTATTAATATTGCCAGACTTTATTAGATCGGCATTTTATGAACCATATTTAGGCTGTTTATTAGGGCTGCAAAAAACGTCGTTGCAAAATCGACTTCTGAAAATCTACCTGTAGTTTATCTGTAATTATTAAGGTCATAAAAAACTGAGATTTTGAGGATAAAGTATAAATATTGCATGAGCAAAGTTGTAATTTCACGAAAAAAAGAAACATTGACAGAATAACGTCAAATATTTGTACTCTGTAGGCTGAATTTACGAATTTACGAGTATTCTTATTGAAATTACAATTTTTTGACCTATTAATTTATTCTTTTAATAAATTCACGCTTATCTTGTAAAATCACGATTTAATTCTCCTTGAATTTAGATTTTTTCCCCCCCACACAAATTAATTACACCAACACGTAAACATGAGTGACTTTTAATTTTACAAGCACAAGAAGTCTGACGCGTTGTGCTTTTATTCTGAAAGTCACACCGGAACAAACATCGTCCTTCCCAGTCGACGCTTGACGTCAGAACGTCGTAGCGGAAGTTTTTCCCCGGAGGACGGCACAGCATCGGAGTGAGCCGCGGCGCCTCAGACCCACCGGAGCGACTTGCGTGACCGCGGTGTGTGTGACCGGGGCTCGGGGCGTGTGTGTCGGTATGTGTGTCCGTCCTGAACATCCGTTAAGGACAACAGACCCGGGAAATTAAAAAAAAAAAAATGGAGTCGCAGGTTGATCTCCAGCCAGCAGGTTGGTCACTTTTAATATGAACTTTTTCATATGAACTTTTTTTAATTTAATAATGACAGCGAATTTTATAAACATCCGGTAAAGATTTACATGTCCGATTAATATCATCATAAAATCAACTCACGATAATCAATAAGTTATAATATAACATCAATGTTACATATTCTTCTGGCAGATGACGTCACTCCGGAGGAGCCGAGCCCCCCTCAGAGGATGACCAGGCAGGAGATCCTCACCTTAATATCAGTAGCATCCGTTAACTTCAGTTCCATGATCTGCTACTCCATATTAGGCCCGTTCTTCCCCAATGAGGTGAGTTGATTAATTGATTAATTATTGATTATTCTTCTGTTTATTAAAAGTTGAATTCATCAGAGATGAAGGTCAAGTATCTGCTGGTGTTTTAATGGTGATCCGGCTCACGGGCCCCCACTTAAGTCTCCCCTGTCTGCTGGAGGAGAGGGTGCCAGGCCCCTGGGAATGCGTGCTCCATTACAGATTTTTTTAGAAAAGAAATGGTTGGAATTATAGCTGCAGTTTGTTTGTATTTATTTTATAATCGTCACCTAAGAGAAACTTTTAGTTTGTAAATGTAAGGCAAGAGCCAGTATTTTAGTAGGGGGAGGATTCAGGAGTTATTTGACTTCGACATCATCAGATTATGAGACTTTCACTACATTCCTGGACGGATTACAGTGAGACTTGGCGACAGTGTTTGGGAACATGTCAAAAATATAATCTGGATTAAACGAATCGATCCAAGATTTTATTTTTCTTGTTGGACTTCTTGTTGGAGTTGGATCAGGGTTTGATTTATTGAACCTACGGGTCTTACGACTGCTGGAATTAGCATGAGGCGAATTCTCCGACCTATCGGAGCCATGAACAACATGACGCCAGGATGTTTTAGTGGAATAAAAGTGAAGTGATTGAAAAGCAACAACAAGAAAGATTCTAAAATGAAGATTATTACCTTGGCTTAATGACAGAATGGCTGTTTCTACAGCTGATAAGGAAGATGACTCTCGAGAAAACAAAACATGCCCTAAAACCAAAGAGTAATGTGATGGTCGGAGGCCATAATTAGTTACGCTATATACGCTCTGATGTCAAAGGTGAGGCAGGAAGTCCATGAATGACTCATCATGTGCTTGACATGAGAAATCGTCCCAGAAGGCTGGAGAATGACTCCTCCAGTCAGAGGATAGAAGCACCCAGGAACCATCAGCCGGCGCCATGAGTGGCCTTCAGGGTATTAATCAATTACTTTTATTACAGAGAATCAAATGAACCGATTAGGATTTGTGGGTTAGACGTTATTGTGAATTCACAAAACATGTTCCTGGCCTTTTACCATGAATTCACACACTAATAACCAATTTCCATTGTTTAATTCGATAAAGTTATAAAATAATTCCACATTACTAAACGTCCCTTTGATGTCAAAAAGAAATCTGAATAGTTATTTACATTTTGCTGCTTTCTGATTGGTCAAAAACTGAAAAAGACGTTGGAAAAGAACATAATTTAACCCATTACCCACCGCCTGATAACAGTTAGCATTCAAGCGCGATCACTAACATTCAGTTATGGAATCTGGTGCAAATTAATTCTGAAATATGACAAAAGTCCTAATTTATTCCAAATTTGAAGTGAAAATCAAATAATCTGAGTAGAGAAGTGGTGGAAAACTACGATTAGTTGGTTTAATTGATCTTTTTTAGTTGGTTTAATTGATTTTTTTTTATGCTGCGAATATAAAAAAGATACATTTTTGGCTCAAGAAAAACAAATTGTGTTGGTATATAATGAAGGATTTCTCCACAGGCGGTGAAGAAGGGCGCCAATCAAACCGTCATCGGGCTCATTTTTGGCTGCTACGCCGTCTGCAACCTGATTGGCTCGTTGATTCTGGGAAGATACGTAAGGTTACGACGCTCAGTCCTCACTCCTATCAGTCTAAAGTGTGATTTACTGCCCAGTCACTTAATCTCTCTGTCGTCCAATCAGATCGTTCAAATTGGTGCAAAGTTCATGCTGGTGGCCGGACTCTTTGTTTCCTCGGGCTGCACCATCATGTTCGGGTGAGTGTTGATCTGAAGCGGCAATAAAGACGACGGGCGCAAACATTGAGAACAAGTGTGACTCAATCAAACAGAAGTTCCTGATAATCAATCAACAAATCAATCAAACTGAACGGCATTGAGTTTCTCATCAAAACTTCAAACAACATCTCGAGTAGATTTAGACGTTAAAGGTGCAGCGAGGAGTCGATAAAAGGAAATGAAGTCTGTCGGATTCCAATGAATTCTTTATTTTGTGGCATCAGAAGAAATGTTTGTTATTCTTCAGGTCTGATTGACTTTTTTTTACTTCTGGAGCTCCACCAGCAGCGTTGTGTTAAACTACGAAAGACAATAAAGGCCTGTTTATATTGTATAAACTAACTTGAACGCCTCTCAGTAGAGGTTAAACCTCTGCAGAGGCGGGACGGCCTCTACGTTTGTTGGACTTTGCTGACTGTTGCGTCACCCCGCCATAAAGATTAGAGGAAACCAGTTTGTAGTTCATATTAAATCAACACGTAAAGCATCAACATGTTCCGACTTGACTGTGGCTTGAAAAGACTCCATGTGGCTCCAAATCACGACTCCAGAGGCCATCAGATCCTGAACCGGTTCCAGAAAAAGCTGGAAATGTATCCTCAAAGCTAACGGTGTTAGCATGAAACAGGAAGAGTTCTAATTTAGCTTCGAGGCTACAGATGACACAAAAATGTCTTCAATGAATCGAGGATCTTCTGGATTATTCTAGAGGAGACGCACAAATTCAAACACATCCTCATCTTCTGATTGTTCCGTTAAATCGGGGCGACCCTGTCGGGTGTGGTGTTGTGATTGTTGTGCGTTGGCTCTTTGCAGACTGCTCACGCGAGTCCCCTCAGGAGCCCCTTTCATCGCTCTGTGTTTTGTAGTGCGCTCCATCGACGCCGTGGGATTCGCCGGCGCCATGACTTCCTCTTTCTCCATGGTAGCAAAAATTTTCCCCAACAAGGTGGCGACTGTTATGGTGAGTGCAGATAATTGCCGTTGTTTAGCCGTTAGCGTCACGAGCGGACAGAAGCGGCATTCAGGGTCGTCGTGTTGTTGTTGTGGATGAATTCCTCACGCAGGAAGTTGTGATCCGGTGCTGCAGCTGAAACGTGAAGGATTGTTTTTAACGGTTTCTCTCTCTCTGCAGGGCAGTTTGGAGATTTTCACCGGGCTGGGTCTCATCGTGGGCCCCCCCTTCGGAGGCTGGCTCTACCAGTCGTTCGGATATGAAGTTCCCTTCATGCTTCTGGGGTGTCTCCTGTTGATCATGGTTCCCTTAAACATTTACATCCTACCGACCATTGGTAACGTTTCAATGTGTTTTCATTTCAGTAAAACAAACACAAAAATTTTATATATATATATATATATATATATATATATATATATACATATATATATATATATGTATATATAAATGTATAAATTATATATATACACTATATACATAAATTTAAATATACATTTATATATATAATTTAGAAATATATATATGTAATTTAAATCTAAATTTTTATATATATATATATATATATATATATATATATATAAATTTAAATATATAAATTTATATATATATATATGAAATTTTTATTTATTTTTTTGCTTCCGTCCTCCCAGCTGCGAGTCCGTCGAAGGATTCCTTCCTGCGTCTCCTCACCAAACCCAAGATCGTGATGATTTGTTACGTGACCTTCACCCTCAGCGCAGGCCTGGGCTTCCTGGACGCCACGTTGTCGCTGTTCGCCATCAAGACGGTAAACCCCTCCCCCCCTCCATCCTCATCTGATGCAGCCGACCGATATCAGGGAGCTGGAATGATCTTCTCTCGTTCTGCTTCTGTCTAGTTCGGCCTGTCGCCGGGATACGTGGGGCTCATCATGCTCAGCGTGTCGCTGCCGTACTGCCTGGTGTCGCCGCTGCTGGGATACCTCACAGATAAGTATCCTGTGAGTATGGAAGCTAAGCTAATGTGGCTAACCGCCTCCTAAAGACGGAACATTTTGAACTTCTGTCCTCCATCTCAGGTGATCAGGCCTTGGATTATGGTGATCGGAGGCAGCATCACAGCCGTGGGCTTCTGTATGCTCGGCCCCGCCCCCTTCCTTCACATCCCGAGGTGAGCAGGCCGTTAGCTTAGCATAAAAGGTCATATTTTTATAATACGTTGCAGTGTTTTCATCAATAACAAGCAGAAGAACAATAATTTCTAAGCTAAGCTTGACCTGGTGTGTGTCTGTGTGTGTTTCCGTTGGCAGCCAGCTGTGGCTGATGGTCATCATGCTCTCTCTGATCGGCTTCTCTCTGGGAATGACCGCCATCCCAACATTTCCTGAAATCATCTCCAGCGCATAGTGAGTCTCCTCACACCCATGACCTGTTCTTACATGTGTGAACGGAGGTGACATCTTGGTCCTTGTTGTCCACAGCGGTCTGGGATACGAAGAAGGTCTGAGCACCCTGGGGATGGTCTCCGGACTGTTCGGCGCAGTCTGGTCTCTGGGGTGAGTCCTGGGTTTTCACTCGACGAGCAGCGAATTCAAAGAAGAAGAAATGTGTGTCTGAATCAGGAGATCCAGGAAGTGCTTAGTGTAAGATCAGAGATCCACTCAGGAAATAAAAGTCACTGAGCAGCAGGAGGATCAGGTTCTAAACCGACCCAGTGAGGATCCGACTGAACGACAAAACATAAAGCAGGAACACGCTTTAAAAAGAGAGACCAAACAGGATCCTGATAGGATAATCAGCAGCAGGTGAAACGAATTAGTACCAAACAGGAAGCAAGAACAACCAGGAAGTGATCACAAAATAAAACGGGAAAGAAGATCCAGATCCAGATTGCATTCAGATCTGGAATCGGACCAAATTCTGGACTCTGGTACAGGTTTGTGTCTCATTGTGTACGTTCACATGACTTCCCAGTACATTTTGCAGACACACCTTCATCCTAGTATCATCATCGTCATCATCGTCATCTGAGCAGGTGACCATAAAGAAGGAAAACTGTGAACTCACCTCTTTTATTGATGGCATCAAATTCACTTCCTGCTGCTAGTTTATTGTGACTCCGCCCCTTTGAGTTGGCTTTATTGGATACCAGTGGGCGTGGCCTGGTCATCGGTTATAGAGATGTGACGCTGCCACCTATAGGCGGCTGAGATCGCTGTTCAAACGTGTTGTTTTTTTGTGTGAAAGGATGTTCTACGGCCCGATCGTCGGCGGCCTCGTCACACAACACCTCAGCTTCCACTGGGCGGCCGTCGTCCAAGGAGGTTTGGCTTTCTTAGGCGTAAGTAACGTTTATTTATCTACCAAACGTACATGATCGATGTGATTCGAACCCCTCTGATCGTTCGGTGACCTCTGCCCTCAGGCTGTCCTCCTCGCCTCGTGTTACCTCTGTGAACGGACGCAACGACAACAACAACGGTAAGATGTGAACCGGATCAGACTGATGGACGTCAGGACGGACGAGTGTTTAACCCTCGTGTGCGTGCGTGTGTGTGATTGAATTTAAGGGCTCGAGAAGACGCTGGACAGACGAGTGAAGCCACGCCCCTCCTGACAGAAAGCCGCCAATCAAAATAAAAACAGCGGAAACTCAGGGATCGACCCCCAAACCACACAAAGTGCCTTATTTTAGATTCTAACAGAATTATTAACGTTTGTGGTTGTAAAGTGATTTTATTTTGGCGGTACTATTGAGTACTGTAATATATGACACTATACTATGGTGAACTATACTGTACTATGGTATTCATTAGGTTCAGCCTAACAGTATAAAAAACCTTCAGCCTCAAGCTGAATTTGAAGAAAGTGTCATAATGAATGGAGTCCAACACTTGTATTCAGTGGATCAACAGGCTGATGACATCACAGGACTTCATGGAAACCAGTAAGAAATAAGCTCAAACTGGAACCACTGACTGTTGTAATTCAGTACAATTAAATGCATTTGTGAATGGGTTTTTTTTTTTTTTTTTTTTGCACTGATTTGATTAAAAACACTAAAGAAGTTTGTTCCCTCTGTTTCAGCTTTCAGAAGATCAGAATTTAATGGTTAAAAAAAAAGCATGAAATAGATAAATGGAACTGAAATGATCCAAAACGGTCTAATTTTCATGACGGTGGAAAAAACTGATTTAACTCAAGTTTAATCTCAGACACTGCCTGTGCCTCAAATCTTTTAAAAATATAAATGAACAAAATATCCGTTTAGAGTATTTATTTACATATTTTACACATCAAAACTAACATTCAGAAATATTCTAGATCCGTGAAGTGATGGCAGAAACTTTTTCTACACAACAGAAATATAAAAGATCTTTTCTAAATCATCAGTAAATATTTACACAATATTCAATTACATTACTAAAAACATACAAAACAATATTTAAATAGAATATAAACATTCTGTTGAGTAAAAATGATAGTAAAAAAATACAAAAAAACTCATTAAAAAAATAAAAGTTGTTTATTTAGCATCAGGCCTCTGAGGCGTCTTTGGACCGCCCCCGAGGCCGCTGTGGGAGGGGCCTATTTCTCCTGATGCTGCTCATCTGCGAAGCGTCGGCGCCTGAAAACGTGGCTCTGAGCGACGCGGACGGGACGCCGGCCTTCTTCACCTTCTTCTTCCTTCTGGCTCTTCAAGAGAAAAAAAGAAACAAAGGTCGCAATCAGGATCTGTCCTTTCCAGATCATGGCGTGATGTGTCGCCGTGGTAACCGTGGGCCACTTACCTGCCGTTGGCCAGCTCGGGTTCAGTGTCAGAGAGGGCCGGCTCAGAGAGAAACCGAAGCTCGCCGGAAGAACTGATGACAGCAGACACCTTCAGGGGAGGAAGGAGGAAAAAAGGTGAAATGACAACCAGGAGGAGGCGGAGCCTATGGATGCTGGGAGGTGTGTTAAAGTGAAGCTCCTCCTCCAGGCTCTGACCCCACGGTAACCCTCTCCAAGGAGGTCATTGTGAACGTTTTGGTTCTCTGTCTAACAGGATTATTTTAAAAACTTGTGACTCCATTCTGACGGATTCTTCTGGAGGGGGCGGGGCCATTAAACGTTTGCAGATGGTTCAGTTTCACCACATGCGAGAACAATTCCCCCTAAATGACCCAAACGATGATGAAACGCTCTGAACCATTCCGTTCAGGCAGACAGAGGTCGTCCAAGTCCACGCTGCTTATTTATGAGAGAAATAAAAAATACATGAAAAGCATAAATTCCAACATAAAAAATTAAAGATGAGATAAATAATCAGAGGGATCCAGGCTGATCTGATAATCAGATCGGAGCTGAAACTGATTCTCGAACTATACAACCCCGTAAAACCGGGTCATCATGAATCCTCTGGCGTCCTTACCCTGGTGGGCGTCGACCTGTCCACCGTCCCGTCAGACATGGCCGCCTGAGCCTCCGCAGGTCGAGTCACGTCTTCTTCTTCTTCTTCTCCTACAACGCAAAATAACGCTTCACCGATCCGAAGGTTCTACGGATCGCTAACAGAAACGCGGACGCCACTCACTCCGATCCGTCACGTAAGAAGCAGGAAAGTATCCCTGCTGCCCGTCGGCCAGACGGCCGAACCACCAGCTGTCGTTGTCTTTGTACAGGACCCGAATGACGTCACCGCGCCGGACGGTCAGCTCGTCCGATCGGCCGGCTCTGTAGTCGTAGAGCGAGACCACCTAGAAGAGGAAGGTGGAGGTGAGCTCAGGAGGGTGGAGGCGGCGCGCGGCGGAGCTCGCAGCTACAGACGACTTACCGTCTGTTGATCTGAGTCCGTTTCCACCGGGAAGTCCGGCGGAAAACTTTCAGTAAAGTTCTGACAGAGAAAAAGAGATTTGTCTGTTTCTGGTTGGAAGTTAATGATTCAACCCTCTCAGTATCATCATCATCATCATCATCATCATCATCATCATGGCGGGTGATGCTCTGGGGCTGCTTTGCCCCAGAGCATCACCTGCCCCACAGGAAGTGGGTCAGATTTTCAAAAAACAAGAAATCCTAGAAGAACTCTCCATCAGCTGATCAGCTGATTTGATAAGTAGATTATACTTACAAACCAGATGCATGATGGGGGTTGAATCATTTCGCTTCTTCATAATCGAGTTGAGATTCCTCATTAATAGGAGGCAGTAAATGAAGTATGCTAACTGCTAACCGCTAACAGCCTCACCGACTGGGACCTGAACGACGACGCTCCTTTCAGACGCTGACCGGTTGGATCAAATCCTCCTGAAACAAAAACCACAAACATTTCATCTTTCTTAACGTCACGTGTTCTGCTTTACGCCGCTATAATCTGAGGAAATATTCCACCTCACCCCCACGTAACAATCAGATTATTTCTCTGAGGGACTCACGGTTCAGAGCTGGGATCAGCTGCTCCGCTGCGGAAACAGACCGCCGCAGACTGGAGAGAGGCGAGAGGAGCGAGGGAGGTGGCAGCGAGGCGTTCCATCCCGTCTGGAAAGAGGAAAAATAAAATCATTGCAGCAAGAAAAAAAAACCCGGAGGGCAAAGAATACAACAAGGAGCAGGACCTAATCAATACACTAAAACTACCAATTATCAGCTGATTATTATATGAAAAAAGCGCCAATGATGTGACAGGAACAGCAGTTACACTCCAGGACAGCAGGGGGCGGTACACATGGTTAAAGAACACTCACCGGTCCAGACTCTGACTTGGAGCTCCTCCCTGTGTGAGGAATAAACAACAATAAATGATGTCATCCAGAAAAACAGTCGCCATAACAACGTCTCAGTGAACATACGGCACCGTGGTCGTGGGTGGAGCCAAGCGTCGACGGTCTCTGATGGGGCTCCTGCACGGGATTGGAAAAGCTTGCTTTTAAAAAACGTTGTCGTTGCAATCCATCTGTTTTTGTTTACTCATGATTCATTCAGAACAAAATATTTTTTTTCCAAAGGGGCGGAGTCACAGTATTCACCAGAACAGAATCCAGACGCTCCTTCACATTCTGCATCTTCAACGCCACCCTGGTCGCCATGGCGAACTGGTCCAGGGCCGAGGTTCCGGTGTCCAGCAGCTCCGGGTGGTCCGTCGTGGTCCTGGTGGTCCAGTCCGCCGACGCCGATTGGATCGACGCTGCTTTCACATCGTGCGCCTCCCGCCGGGTCGCCGCTACAGAACAACCTAGCGTTAGCCCTCCTTTGCTAACAGTAAGATGAGGTGACGGGGCGGGGCTTGTGGCGTTACAAACCTTTGCCATCGTACGTGTAAACGAGGATGGGCTGGCTCTGACCAAAGGCGCAGAACGCCACCATGTGCTCGTGGGGGTGGAAGGACACGCCGTGGAGGGAGGAGGGGTAGCAGAGATCGGAGAAGACGGCGACCCGGTCGCCTGAGGGGAAAAAAAAGAGGGGTGGGGGTTCAGTAGAGCGAGGCGGGGGGCGGCTTCTTCAATCACAGGACGGGAGACTCCCACCTGTGTCTGCGTTCCAGACGTACGCCATCCCGTCCTCGCTGCCGGAGTAGATGAAGTTCCCGCAGGGCGTGAAGGTGCTGTAGATCCGCTCGCGGTAGTTCGTGGCGCCGGCGTATTTCTTCACAGCGAGGCTGAAAGCAGCAGAAGAGCCGTCAGGAAGGTTTCGCTTCATCGGATACGAAGCTCAGATTTGGGTCTGACTCACATCCTCAGATCCATCACCCTCAGGACGCTGTCTTTGGCGTGGATGAGCAGACTCCTCCCATTAGGGTGGAGCTTCAGCATGTTGATGGGGACGCCTCTGAGTTCGCTCTCCGCGATTTTCTGCCGGGAATAAAAAATTTTTTTTACATTTATTTCAGACTTCACCAGCAGGGAGCTCCAGTTTTGCTGCGCCGGTGCCTCCTTCACCTTCTCCACACTCCAGTCCCGACAAGGACGCCCGCCCTCGTGCGCCGGCGTTCTCCAGAGGACGATTTCTCCCACGTTGTCTGCGGAGAACATCCTCACTCCTGGTTCCCACAAAAAGGAAAGAACAAGATGTAAGATAGGAAGCAGCTAGCGGCGGGTTAGCGGCTAACGAAACGCCGTCCGGACCTTCGGAGTCGAAACACAGCGAGTTGATGAAGCTGCCGTGACCTTCGAACTCCTGCAGCAGCTGGCCGTTGACGTCGTCCACGTCGAGCCGCCACACCCGTACCAGAGAGTCGTAGCCGCCGGTCGCCACCAGGTTCTGGGCGGCGGGGTGGTACTGGGCGCAGTAGACGAAGAATGGGTGAGGGAGAACCTTCCGGGCCGTCACCTGAAGCTCCTCCACGTTCCACTCTCTAATGGGGGGGCAGGGGGTGGGGGGTACAGGAGAAACTGAACAACATGGTGACTGTTCATCAAATCTAATGTTTAAATGAAATACGGTGTGATATTTACCTGACGGTTCCGTCCGAGGAGGCGGACAGGAGGCGCCGGTCGTCTCTGGACCAGCAGAGGTCGTAGACGATCTTCAGGTGACCGCTGAACGCGGCCAAAACCTTCCCGGACGGAATCTCGTAAACTGAAACGAATCGCGTTCGGAGCGTGAAGTCAACGTGTCCGCCGTTTGACGGACGACGGGTGTCTGCTGAGTCATGCGTTCCTTACCGATAACGGGGTAGGCGTCCGTGTCGGCGCAGGCGGCGGCCAGGATGGTACCGGCGTGAGAGAAGAGCACCGTGTAGCATCCCGTCTGACCGCCGCGGAACGACAGCGTGGGTTTGTTGGGGATCCGGCAGACCTGTCAAAGAAAGGAAACGAGACTGTCACTCCTCAGTCAAGCCCACCCCAGACAGGGGACTTACTCACAGAGCGCCGCGTCACGCCCCCACCTGTCCAGGTAACCGGCTCCAGGTCAGCGTCGGCGGTTTGCTGTCCGGCGGCCGAGTCAGGCTCCTCCTGGCGACGGCGTTCTGCAGCTCGCTGTAGGAGGTGCTGCCCCTCTCCTCCTGCAGGGCCATCATGGAGCGAATGCTGGGGTCCACCTGCAGGATGGAAAACTTTATTGACACCGTCATTCGATGATCAGATCCCGTTATTGACGGCGCCGTCGGAGGTTAACGTACGCGCTCCGGGAGTTTGATGCCTTTCACCGTGACGTAGAGGGTGGATGCGTACTTGTTTCGCGGGTACTTCCTCCACCACTCAACCACCTCGATGGTTCTGGGTTGTCTTTTCGCCCGTGGCGGAGGGTAGAAGAGCTGAAGGCGGAGCTTAGTGTCGACGTTCAGCACGCCGTTTGTGCCGACGAGCTAAAAAAAGGAAGCAAGCGTCAACAGGAGCGATTGAAGTAGCAAAAGGACAAAGGAGGAGGAGGGGGAAGCACCTTGAGGAAGGCCCAGGCGATCTTCCTGAATCCTCGCTCCTGCTGGTCGCCATCCACGTTAGCCCTCGCTTCCTCCATCGTCATGAAGTCCAGGATCTTCACGAGACGGACGATTATTAACGACGCCCACGACGGGATAGGTCGTAAACGGAGTCGTCTCTCACCTCGAACAAGAGGAGAACTCTGGGGCCGTCGTCACGCTGCTCCACAAAGTACCCGAAGCGTTCGTTGAAGATGATCTGCTCCCGCCACTCGGGGATGATGGATTTGTTCTTCTTGAAGTCAAACGGTTGAGTCATGATGGGGAGGATGTGGTCCACGTTGTCCCGCTCATAAAACGAGGCGACCGGACGATGGCTAGGAAAAGAGAGACGAGCCAATCTGGTGACTCCTGGAGAACCTCAACATCTTCATTTCTTACACATCCAGCTACACTTCCTGTCTTCTGCTCAACACCCCTGTCTCTAATCCGTCCATCATGGCTGTCCTCACCACTGTCTTCTCTACTTTGTCCTTCATTCTAGCAGAGACTCATCCGTCCTCACCTGTCCTCTTTCTTCACGTACTGTCCGGTGAGTTCATCCACGATGTGAATCTTCACCATGGGGTGTGAGATCAGCATGTTGGTCTTCAGGCGATCCGTTCGGTGGACTTCCACCCCCAGCACCAGGCTGTCATCGAACGCCGGTCTCCGTGGCTCCTCAGCTTCAGGTTCACTCTCTTCTCTGGCCACTAAATAATAAGACACAAAGATGAGATTCATCGATCTGGAAGTTTCGGCATCATTTCCTAACAGCTGACGTCCAGTTACCGTGTTTTTTCTTCATCTTTTTTTTCCTTCCTTTGGCTTCCACTTCGTTTTCCACGTCAGCGTCCTGACCAGCATCTTCGTCTCTCCTGGACCACAAAGTACGAAAGCTTACGTTACCATACTGCAAGAAAAACCACGATGTTAGTGCTCTAACAGTGTTATAACAGCAGATACACACACCCTTCTTCCGATTCTGTGACGACAGATTTGAGCTTTTTCTTCTTCTTCTTCCCAACATCATTATTTAATGTCATCTTCTGGGAGGCGACGCTCTCCTCTTCTGTCTTGGCTTTTGTCTTCTTCACCGTCCTCTCCTCCTCCTGTGCAATCCGTTGCTGGTATTCCTGCAGCAGCTTGTCTTCTCCATCCTCCACCCATTGCTCCACCTCGGCCTCTGCCACTCCTTTGCTCTTCCCTTTCTTACTCTTCCTCTTCGATTGCCTTCCAGGTAGTTCGACCTCAGCTTTGGGATTGTCATCCTGGTAGCTGGAGGCGTTCTCTGGCACAGAGAGGGGAGGAAGCTGTCTCGGACCTTTCTTCTTGCCTTTAGAAGTTTGGTTGTCCTCTAAATTCCGGATGTTGTCGGTGTTCACCTTCTCCACTGTTTCCCTCTCCCTCCGTTTGTTCTTTGTGTAGCGCAGGCTTCCCTCTTCGGGGTGGTATGTGTTCTGGAGTATGGCCTGGTCATCTTCTGTGTCCTTCTCAAGATTCAGATTTGTTCTTAGATTCTGAAGCTAAAAAAAAGCGAGTAGAGAAATATGACTTCATCTCATCACCAATCTTCACCCGTTACGGCAGAACTCCACATATCAGAACACGTACCGCAATCGCCTCCTGAGTCTCAGCATTTCTCTTCTTCTTGGTCGTTTTCTTGAGGATCTCGTTGAATCTCTCTCGGGTCTTTGCCCGTTCATCACTCTCACCTGTAAAAAGTACATCTCATTCATGTGCAACAAAAATCCGCAACAACACAAATGCATCTGCTTCAAGTGTCACTCTTGGACATTTGATGATGTCACATTTCTTCAGAGAGTATATATTCAGTTAATCCTTTAAATTAGTATAAGAATAAATGTGATGATGATTTGATGACTGGTTTGTTGACAATACTTCTGTGTGCTTTGACTATTTTTAATAAAGTATCTGAGTATTTCTAAACGGGACACTCACCTGCTGGCATTATCAGTCATGGTAATGTCGTATCTCTCTCCCTCTATCTCATTCTGTGGGTGACAGCGTTAATAAAAATGGGTTGAATTCTTTCTGAAAACACAAAACGGGGTTCGCAAAAAAATATTTTCGAAACGAATAATTGGTTTGAATGAGGTGTTTCAGGGTCGTTTAGTACGAGAAAAACCCTAAAATAACACCAAACTGTGTGGTTCGTGATAGCTTCTTAGCCGAGCCTTAGCTAAGCTCACTCGTAGCTAGCTTACTACGTTTCGCACAGTAAGATTTAGTTTATGAGCTTTTAACAAAACAAAACAAAACAAAACCGCTGTAAAAATTTGTAAAATCAACCACAAAAACGTGATTACAAAAAGTTAACTGCGTTTCTGCGCCGCCGTGATTGCACTGAGCGGTGAACTTCTTCTACAAAGCCAGGAACGGTTTCCAAGTCAACCAGATGAAGGGGGCGGGACTTGACTGGAAATCTACCAATGAAATGTGAGGATATGGAACGCCAAATTACGTCATGTTCTTCTTTTTTGAACGCTATTGGCGCCTGACCACCGGGTTAGGTTGCAACTACTGCCATCTGTTGGACGGTAGTGTGAGAGGGTTGTTAAAAAAAATTACAAAAACTACAAAAAATTCAGCTGTCCATTAAGCGCCTGTGCGCTGGTAGCGCTAAACAAATTATAAAAAAAGAAAGAGTTTGTGTTAACGCGAGTTAAAGCGTACAAAATAAACAGTTCTTTAAAATTAACGTTTGTATTCAACTCATTCGCTTCCAGCGCTTTACAACAATTGATATTGATCGGCAGACTTCCTCCGACGCTTTAATTCCAATACTAGAAGACTGACTTTACACTGATAAGCTCCACCCAGTTCCCCCCGTTGGAAACGTCAGCAGTGAGGTCAGAGATCAATACATCCTGACTGCCCCAGTAACCAGAGTGGGGGATTAGCTCAAATGGTAGAGCGCTCGCTTAGCATGCGAGAGGTAGCGGGATCGATGCCCGCATCCTCCAGATAATGTTTTTTTCTTTTCTACTTGTGCTTTTTAATACTAGTAGTGTTAAATACTTTTTAATACTAAAAGTAACAGTACAGACAGATAAGGTATATTTATATCTAAACTGACTTTTCAGACTCAAAACTAAATTTAGTTGAGAATAATCTCAATAATTTTGGTTGATATTATTCTCAACTAAAAACCATAATACTGTATATGTCAACCATATTGATATATTTGATATTGACTTATTTCAGTTGCTTTAAATATCAAGCAATCTGATTATTTATGTTAAATGGTTCGATTTATCCTCACCTTTTTATAATTTTTAACACAATTCTGTTCTTGTGTGAGAAAAAAAAAAAGGTCAAACAGCACAGAAGCAATATAAGATGAAGCCCCCTAGGTATGAAAACGGCTGTCCATAAAGAGTTTTAATGATCAAAAATGTTTACAGCTGTACTTTATTCAGAAAATCAGGACAAAAAGTCATAACATAATGCACACAATTAGGTTTCCAATCAGCACAGGGAACTGCAACAACAAAATCACTAATTCAAAAAGAGTAAATTTAACAAACCCTGTGAAATAATGAGGAAGAAAAAAAAAAAAAACCTCCGTGATGGATGTCAGGCCCCCAGCATCTTCTTCACCATGTACCCGGGCATGTTGTAGAGAAAGAGGGCCAAGATGGCGAGCAGCAGCAGGGCGGTGACGATCTTGATGGTCAGCCACCTGTACTGGTCACATATCAGGTGTTTCGCCGCTTTGAAGGGGATGAGGAACCAGAGGAGCGCGATGTCTGGACGACTGGGAGACAAACAAACTGTTAGAACATTTGACAACTTAAAAACATCCCAAACATCATCAGATTCCTCACTCATCTGAAGAGAGGTGCAGGTTAACCCTTTAATTTGTGGCTACGGTGAACTAATGCCTACATTTGTATTTTTCCTGAAGTATGCAGAAACACACATTTAGCTTAAAGGCTACAGAAATTCTGTTTATATTGATTAAAAGATGCAAGGAGTCTTTTTGTTTGTCACTAATTTATTAACTGGTCTCAGTCTTCTTCACTTTTTTCAAAATATACCACTGTGAAGTTCCAGAAACGTAAGGAACTTTAACCAACTTAAATTGAATTGATTTTTCTTAAATAAAATGCTTACAATTAAAGATTATAGCCTGAGATTTGAAACTTTGCCTGACGTTTTGTAAACACAAACAGGACAACCAGAGAAACTGACGTTCAAGACCTAAATTTTTAATAATTTATGAAAAATCACACACACATATTTCAACAAAACAACTCCAATACAAACCAAACATAACCAATCATATAACTTTTAATAAGAATAAACTTTCAAGAATAAGAAAAACTACAGACAACAGCCACATGATGACTTGTAAACACGGAGGCGTTCATGTTTCGCGACCTCCACCAAGGAGTTTGTTCTGCCGTTGGTTCATCCGTCAGCAGGATTACTTATATTAATGGGGGAGGGAATGAGCAACGATCCATGACATTTCAGTGGTGATCTGGGTCATAAAAGGCTAACTGTTGATGATTCGCCACCAGGTTGAGGCGTTCCTCAGGGAGATGGGTGAAAGAGCTGCACCTGCAGTCCTCCAACCAGAAGAGGGCACCAGTCTGCTGAGAAGCTGAGCTCCTCTATGGGTGGCACAGATTACATTATGATGTGAACTTCATCAGATAGGTTATAGGTTTTTCCGTATTTATCTTAATTATGAAAAAAACAAACAATTGAACCAATTTCCACAGGGGGCGGGGCATCGGCTAGGAAAGGCATAGGATTGTTGATGGATGGAGTCCGGAGCAAACCGTTCTTTTATATAAAAATCATTGCCTTGGGACCACGATTTACTTAAATTCCATCAAACATCTAACTGTAGTGGTTTGGGATTTTTATTTGGATCCAGAACTTTCTGGTCAAAATCATAAGTAGACTTCAATGTGTACTTTTGACTCTTAAGTCCCTGAGAAATGAAAGGAAATCCTGATGCTGTCATGGAATGAAAAGCCAAAAAACAACCAAGAAACCCAAACGAAAATATGAAAGGGTTTAAGTCCACCACCAAATTTCATGGAAATCTGTTTAATAATCTTCATAGTTTTTCCTGCTAATAAACCAACAAACCAACACACCTACACAAGTCATAAAACCTCCCTGGTGTTGGTAACAATGAATTATTAGTCAGGTTATTAACAAATGCACACATCTGGATTAAACTCCTGAACGTCTGCAGCTGTTGTTTTATTCACAAATTCAAAGGTCAGATTCTGCACACTGTTGAGTTCACAACAAATCAGCACAAAGTCGCAACAGCAACAACAACAACCAGAAGGAAAGAACGATGGAATCTGGATGGAGTCTTCTGTCCGATGAGGAAACTCTTCCGAAGAACATGACGGACGTCAGGCCCCCAGCATCTTCTTCACCATGTACCCGGGCATGTTGTAGAGAAAGAGGGCCAAGATGGCGAGCAGCAGCAGGGCAGTGACGATCTTGATAGTCAGCCACCTGTACTGGTCACATATCAGGTGTTTCGCTGCTTTGAGGGGGATGAGGAACCAGAGGAGGGCGACGTCTGGACGGCTGGTGGAGCAAAGAGACGATCAGCGTTAAAGATAGGGACGGTTCCCGTCAAACACTGACGTCTGCAGTGTTTGATGTCGCGTTCATCCCGGACACCTGCAGAGTGACGGGATTAACTGGACCGCAATCATTCCTCTTCTTGGAATCCTCGGCTGATGATGAATCACGCGCCACTAAACGCTGCGTTTTCACAACGCTTGGGATAGAGTACAACATAGATGTTGGTTTGAATGTATTTCATACGTATTATTTCGTCTTAATATTACGTATTTTATAAATTTAGTTAAGATGCTGTGCATTGTGCGTAAATGTCACAGACAGTGAAGACGCACTTGTGGTTTCTGTTGCTTTTTTGTATCCTAGATTAAACCAGATTAACCAGATTAAACCTGAATTAGTTCAGACTGAATATTTTTTTACTCACAACCATCTGCAGAGATGTTCACACATTCACCTAAAGATGGCGCTAGAACTAAAACTTCCAAAAGTGATGAATGATAACCTCTTAAACGCTTTGGCTGTGCTCACGTCACCAGGTCAACGGGATTCAGTTCAGATTCTTTGCCTTGATGTGACATAAATCAGATTTTTAAAAAAATCAGATTCAGCCTGTTTCATATGCCGGACGACATCTGATGCGTCTCAAATTGGTTGCTATGGAATCCAGGTATCCAGATCTGCTGATCGCCGTCTTCTGGCGATCAGAGGTGGTGACGTGAGCCCAGAGGCTGGTGTTGTGAACGCAGCCCAAAGATGCTTCGGTTGGAGGGGAACCAGAGACAGGGGGCACCAACAGAGGATAAATCAGAAGCCATTTGAAAGTGCTGGAACCTTCTGCAGACGTCTCTGAGCAACGTCTTTAAGCTCCCAGCATTTTCTTGACTATGTAGCCGGGCATGCTGTAGAGGAAAATAGCCAGCATGGCCAGTAGCAGCAGAGCAGAGACAATCTTGATGGTGAGCCACTTGTACTGGTTGCAGATCAAGTGTTTAACAGCTTTGAAGGGAGTGAGGAACCACAGGAGGCTCGTATCTGGGCGGCTGGAAAGACAAGAAACATGCGTTCAGTGATAAAGACTTTACGGGTCAGGGTTATGTCAATAAAAATTTAGATACAAAAGCAAAGAGTGGTGAAATAAAATTACAGTATTACAGCATACTGAGATTTAAAGGAACAGTTTTTCCAAAAGCTCTATCTCGGTCTATCTACTCGTGTTCATGGAAAGTTGACATAACATTTACTAAAAATGGAGGAAATGCATTCGGTATCTACCATACGGAATTTTTTTACTTTCTGCGGGACTAATAAACAACATTTCATGACAATAACTGAAACATACTTACACACCTACCTTCTAACACTGCGTCTTCATTTTATATGTGAGCGCTGAGGAGCTAAATGATGACGAGGGGGTAAATGACGTCCTCTGAAATCGGCTCCCAGCTTCCAAATCAGCTGTTTAGGAAAACGCTGCAATTGTTTTATTGTGGAGGTCGAGAAATGTTCTGAGACTCAGAATCTTCACCTGGGGAGGCCACTGAGAGAGACTCTGAATGACTCAAGTGGGGACCTTGGGTGCCCTTGCATCCCTCTCTCTGATGGGGTCATCCCGCTGGCGTCCCACTGCATACCAGGTCCTCTGGGCCAGTGAGTGCCCCTGGCTATTAATGGTGGGGTGTCCTTTAAGCCCTTCCTGTCCCGTGGTCCTGGTGGTCCCTCTGGGTGCTGTGGCACTGCTGGTTGGGGCAGTTCCTGGGCCCCCTTGCCTATTTGTTACGCCTGATTTCCTTCTAGCGCTTTGGCTCTGGGTCCCAGGTATCGTAGTTTGGGAGGGTGGCTGGATTATCTGCCGGGTTTCTTGCTGCATCATCCTGGCCCACCAAACCAGCACCTCCTTGGGGTCCCTGGTAGGTGCTGATCCAGTGTTTGGGGTCTACTTCACAGCTCTCTGTTCAGTTATTTGGACTAGACCCCTCCTGTCTTACCTTAATGAGTCACACAAGGTGGGTAAAGTAGGCTTCAATCCCAAATCAAACGGACCAGGCTAGTTTTTCAAAGAGGGCTAGAAGTCATGAGCATTTTTAAGTAAAATGTTATACCGATGAGGTAAATCACAAGCAGTGAGGACAACTGAGTTTTACTTTTTGGGTGAACTGTTCCTTTAAAGGTTAATGGAAATACAGTAAAGAAAAGAAGAAATAGCAACTTACTGTGTAAAGAAAGAAGATGGAAGGCATAAATCCAGAATGTGGTTGACGTGAACACAAAAACGTCTGCCCTCATTTTGGGAAATAGCTTCTTTTGGTTGTTATTTTATGATGTTTAAGCTTGTTTTATATTTTAGAATGTTTTATTTTTGACTGATTTATCTTGTTTAGTCACGTGTTCATAATAAAGTTAAATATTGGATTAATTTTGTTTATTCTATTGCATTTTGCAAGAGTTACGCGTAACAAAGGTGGAGGATGATTTATGTAAGTATTTGAGAAATACAAATCGACAGCGGGGATAAGGATGCAAGCGGTGGTGAAAACAAATCGTCCTTCATACTTGGGTTTCTCCAGTGGCTCCGGTTCATTCCGTCCTTCACCGACCGGACTCCTCTCAGCTTCCTCTCCTGTCAGGAGGTGCAGCTCTGCTTCCACTTTCCCCTGAAACGACAAAATTCTAAAGTATTAAGTAACTTTTCATCTTGAGTTCTGACATCATGACCGTAGAAAATATCCTTTTGACCCACCGTGAGTTCAAACTCGTCTTCTTCATTTCTGGCCACGAATGGCCACCAGCCTTTAATCCTCTTCTGTTTGAAGATGGAGACGACGGGCATTTCTCCTTCGTTCGTCACCATCTCAATGGTGCACTGCTTGGCGGTTTTTGCACCGCGTGGAAAACGGTTGAGGTCCAGTTCGATTGCACCTGAAGAGAAAGGCAGCAGTTGGCACACGGATTTGTGTCTTGACAAAAAGAAACGTCTCCTTTTAAGAAGGGGAGTTACCGCATAATTCTGATTCTGGGATTTGTTCAGTTTCAATATTCTTCATATTGAGTTCGTATGTGGACAAACTTTAACACCCTGTTGAATTATCTCAACCTGTTTTGCCCTAGTTTTGCTCCTACTTCTATTCTTTTCACCCTATACTTATGGTGTCCCACAGGGGTCAGTTCTTGGTCCTTTACTGTTCTCTACTTGTATGCTTTTTTTGGGTAATTTGAAGCTATAATACTCATTTCTCCCGTTATGCAGACGACACACAACTCTACATTCCACTTATTGGAGGCAACCTTTTCATGTTACAGCACAACCTGTTATAATTCCATGGAATTAAGACTGATAACGTTATAATAATAATAATTATTAATCATAATGCTCGTCTGCTGCACCTAAGAAGTCGTCTGCAGAGAAATGGTCGGCGTCCCACACTTGTAGATTCAGACGAGCAGGGATCTTGTATTGGGTCTCATCCCAGGCAAACATTGACTCTTTTTTCGAGATGACGATCTTCTCTTCAGCCATGAGGTAATCGAAGGGGTAGATGAAGCGCCAGTTGAAGTTTCCCTCCCCGGTGATGGAATGATAGTGAACATCTGTGTCCTGCTTGTCCTCCTGCTGACCCTTCAACCAACTGATAAAAGAGAAGGAAGCCACAGATTCATTAATCATTTTTGTATGATTTCATTTATTATTGGATTGCTGTGGTGTAGCTTTGAGCAAAAATACAGAGGGATAAAATTATCTGTCGTCCTTTTAGCATCCAATATTCAAGTCGTGTAATTAGAAAATGTATTTGGGAGTTGCTTTTAAAATGAAATCAAATCTTATCATTACCCTCGCACAAATATGTCGCTTGATTTCTCCCCAGTGAAGATATCGTCGTCCTCCAGAACGACCTCATCGGTGTTCCAGATGATCACCCTCAGTTCAAACCTAGACGTGAGCAAAAGTACAACTATATAAAAAAGAATTCTAACTTTAAAAGTAGTTTAGGTAAGAGTAGAGAAGCATCAGAGCTTATAAGATTGCTGTAAAAGGTTCGACTCCGGGGTCATACTTCTTTGGTTTCCGTGGTGAAATGTCCAGAGCAGGTCCGGGTGCAGTCATATCCTTTGGGAACATGTCCACCCACATCTCAATTCTGCCCTGAAGGCAGTAAAACACAAGAAAGCAAGTGGATTAAATAGTTTAGTTTGACTGGTTTTAAAGGCGGAGTTGGCTGAAGCCTGCCTACCTGTTCGATGCCCGGTTTGTCGGGGTGGAGCAGGGGTCTGGTTTCTACGTGTTCTGGGGCAAGTTTGCAGCCGACCCGTGGGATGTCCTCCCAGTGATTCAACACGGTCAGAGCCAGATGTTCTTCTGTCTGCTTCTTCAAACCTGAAAAATCACAGGATGCAAGCAGCTAAACGCTAACCTATCAGAAATGCAGATTTTTAAAAAAATGTTAATTCTCATTCAGTGGGAGGAGCTAAAAGCGTTTGGATGAGGTGAACTCCAACCGTTTTCATCCTCGATCTCAGTCGGAGCCATGAAGACCCGGTTCTCCACCTTCACCCGTCCTCCAGGGCCGTAGTGAGGCCCGTCCAATTTGTGGTCTTTACATAGCTTAGCCAGGATTTGGGTGGGCTTCATTGGGTCCCGCCACACATTGTAACCATGGCTGCAGAAGAAAATCAAAACACAAATTGAGTCAGAATCAAACACTATCATTCCATCCTGGACAAAGGAGTCAGTCCTACATGGCGTAGCTGCATGAGATGCCACATGTGGCTCTGTGTTTGCTGTAGAAACGGTTCTCAAGGTCCAGCTTGGTTTCTCCAATCAGGTCGTCGGTTCCCACCAGGTCCCAGTCGTAGATGGATACGGTGAGGGTGGAGTCCATCGGGAACGTGGCCTCCACGTCAAAGGATCTAAAAGATGACATTTTAGGTGTGAAGATAATGTTGTCAATATGTTTACCAAGACTCAACCTTATCTTAGCTTAGCTTAGCATGATCCTCTAAGTCACATGTGTCGAACTCAAGGCCCGGGGGCCAAATGTGGCCCATGAGTGCATAAAAGGTCAGAGTGTCTAAAAATAAATAGGTCAAAAGTGTGCTTTGACCAAAAACTACATTTTCCCACAATGCAGTAATTCAGCCCATTTTAACTCTGACACAAACGTTTTGAACCAAGTTAATGTCCTAATCTGTGTTTGATGTTGTTTTTCTTTATTTTCTTGGATAGTTTGATCCTTGATTGATGGAGTTCTGTAGGTTTAATAACCTGACAAATTAAAAGGATTTATTTTATAACAGACAAACATGTTTTCTGTGTAACTGTAATGTTTGTAACTTGAATAAGTGATAAATTCAGTTTAGTTCAAGCGTCTCTACTTGCTTTCCAAACAAAGGGTTCAGCTGTTTGGAGATGTAGTTCTCTTTATCTTTTATCTCTGTCTTTCCCAGTTTGATTGCTATGTATGGATCGGCTTTCCCGTTGATGTCAGCTGGATGCAGATCAGTTGCCTAGCAATAAATTAATTAACAAAAAAAAAAAAAAAAATGAGTTGATCGGAAATACGAATAATAATCTCGTGTTCTGATTCTCTCATCAACGTGGGACACGTACCCTGATGACGTAGATGCGGACGAGGACGTTAATGGGGTCGTTGTGTGGAATGTTCTGAAATGTTCCCATGTTGGAGTCGAAGTTCGTGTCTCTGGACGAGTCGTCGGACACTTTGTACACGCTCAGGGAGCCCTGAAGGGACAATTCAAGGACAATTCAAAGCCAACTGTCCTCCGTGAGATAATCCATCAATCCTGCATATACAGTAAGTGTTTAAACATTCCGATCCGACCTTGAATTTTCCAACGATCCTGTCTTCATCCAGTACATTCTGATCGTCATCATCGCCTCCTTTCCCCCTGAAGAGGTTGAAAGTGTGGAGCCAGTCTTCAAAGTCGTCAAATTCAGTCTCCAGTTCCTTCGGGTACACCTGGAATCAGAAAGTAAGCGTTATTAAAAACTTTTCCCAGGATGCATCACGTCTCCTAGCAACCGTTAGTCTGGTATGGCTACCTTTAGCTCGTCCAGCTTTGGCTTTTTCTTCTCTAGTGGATCTGGCAACTTCTTTTTCTCCTTCTTCCCTTTTCCTCTCTTGGAGCCTTTCACAGGAGAGTCATCAGGTTTGATTTCTGAGCACAGGTTAGCGTTGGGGAGGGAAAGAAAAGGGAGGGAGGGAGCAGAATACTCGGACATGAATTCAACATGAAAGTTGCCAAACCCCGCCTTTAAAAGTTGACCAATGAGCTGAGGTGTAGAGCTCATTGGCATGCTTGGTGATGTTGCAGCATCCTGCAGACACACAGCATTTATAAACCGTTTGGATTCTGTTAAATTTTGTTTCACATTGCATAAATAAATACTCCTCTTCTTCTTCTTCATGAATTTTTGCATTGACAACTTTCATGGCACGCATATGGATAATATGCAGACGTTTATGGGAGAGAAAAATGAGTTGTCCCACGTTTGGAGATCGGATTCATGTCAGCAACTACATGGATGACTTCCTGGACTACGAGGATCTAAGAGTTTCACTACTGCACGGGAGAAGGAAACGACAATCAGTTAGTGAGCTCATAAAACACAGGCAGCAATCTTAGTATGAAAAAAAAGGATTTTCCCGTCACTTTTTAACTTATATGACTCTAAAAAAACACAAATTTATGTTTAAAAGGAACAGTTCACATGAAAATGAGAATTCAGCCCGAAGTCCATGGTGCAAGATCCTTGACAGAGCATCCAACTCCAACTATATGTGGCAACTGTCTGCGCCATTTAAGCACAATGGACAGAGGCTGATGTTCACTAATGATATGAATCTTAAGTCCAACACATACAAACTTTGCAACTCAAATCCATCTCCATCCCATCTGATAACACCTGAGTTGTCTTTTCTGGATGAACTGATCCTTTAGATTTACTACTTCTTGTATGACATCAGAACAAAACTCTGGCGTCATCATCTCCTTTTACCTCCACCATCTGCGATGTCCGTATCGTCTTTGTCCTCTGAGTCTGACAGAGCAGCGTCTTGAGCCTTGAGGGCCTACAGGAACAGATTGTGGATGAACAAACGGATCTGCTTCATCCAAAACAAGACACCCCCCCCCCCGAAAAAAACAAAACAAAAACTGAGGGTGACCCACCTCCATCAAAGTGTCGATGGATGCAAAGTACTTGGACCACCAGTCCAACATGCTCTCGTCCAGCTCCTCCTCCTCAATCTCATCACCCTTCTTCCTCTTCCTCTTCTTACCTTTTCCATCCTTGTCGTCATCCTTGGTAAATAAAGAGATGCTCTCAGCGACAACAAAAATATCAGTGGATAATAATCCTCTAGTTCCCTTAAACGTTAGTTTGCTTACCTCAACTTTTACCACAGCATCAGAACCCTGAGGAGAAACCAGATGGTTTAATGTCTGATAATGAGACTACAATCTTTTCTTCAGGTCTTTAAACCGTTGGTAGCCTACTTGATCCCACCCCTGAAGACTAGAACCTCTAGTTCTTTGTTGAAACACTTTAGTTCCTGCTGAAAACCTGAAGACTTTGTCTAATCTAGATGGTTCTGAGCTATTGGAGCATTGTTTCTTCATTTTGTGGCTCAGCAGGAGTGAATATCTGGAACTTGATGGAGCCCTGATGGAGATCTATGCCTGAACTGTTCTAAGGTAGATCTACAAAGATAAAGCACATTAAGGGTTGTTAACATTTTTAAAAAAACTTACTGAATCTAGTTTGACCACGGTGTCCATCTTCTTGAAGCCTGGCTCGGGTTCCATGTTGACAACTATGATTTCCTCTGAAAGTTAAACAGATCTTCATCAGATCTTCATCAACCTCACCACTGCTCAAACAGTTTGGGTATTGCGCTAGCTTTTGGAGGACAGCAGGTGTGAAACATGGGGTGTGTGTTCTGCTACTACTACCTGTGGTTTCTATGGTTACCTGTGGTGGACCAGCTGTTGGCCTGCTTGTCTCTCGCCCTGTGGATGAACTTCCTCAGGCTGGTGACGGCGTGAGACCCGACCAGGGTGTAGCGGCCGAACGCTCTACAGTCGACCACTCGGATATTCAGTGGCGGGTGGAGCAGCTCGTTCTCGGGTAAATCCTGACACACACAAAAAAAAAATTAACAAAAATTACCCCATGTCTGTCAATCGGTCGGTTTGTTGTCAATCTAGTATCATCAATACTTGTTTCTCTACTGATTTTATGATTTTAATAGCGTACCACTTCGAACCACTTGACCAGCGTGCCGAAGTTGGGGTTTTTCTTGTAGTTGGGGATGAGGGCGGACTGCACTCCCTTTCCGGCGCATTCTATGTCCACACGAGGGCGATCCACCTGCGCGAGGTTCACCCTCTTCAGGTCCCTCAAACCCCAGAACAGAACCTGAGAGAGAGACACACTTCCAGTCTTCACGCCGCTTTATTCACGAAATTATTTGAAGTACAGCTTCATCACAATCACCTCAATCCTGTATTTGCTGAGCACGGGTCTGATCCCCAACGGGACAGGCAGGATTGGGCCGCGATCCACATCTGTCGGGCCGTCGATGGGAGGCAGATCGGCTTTCCCGTTGGGGCCGATCTATCAGGAGGAATAATTTATTTACTGTGTGATCCAACTGCTTCAGCTGTGTAAACGGCGGCTGACGGCCCAACCTGAAGCAGCTCAAAGGCTGCTAGCATCTCTCCAGCGCTGCAGTTACCCCGATATATCTGGAAGTACTCCAGCTGGGGAGGGAAGCGCGGCGGACCGTAGTGCTCGTCGGCCATTTTCACCACAGGTTTGGCAAAGGTTCTGCCCATGAAGTCAGCTTTACCCTGGAAGGATGGGGGTAACTAAAACCCTTATCCTCACCAACAGTTAAAAAGGTCAACTATTTAAAAAAGTGGTCTTTGGAAGCGACCAATCCATCAGCGGTCGGTATCATTGATAATTTGTCCTATTGAAACATGGATTCAGTCGTTCAATGTTTCAAGATGGACGACATTATTTTAAAAAAGCAAAATAAAAACAAAACTAAAATAACCAGTGAACTGCAAAACAGTGTATTAAAGTGATCATTAACAGATTATTAAGCCTCTCTTGCAGTTAGTGGTTATGAGGACTCCAAATTCTCTGTTGACAACAAAAAAAAAAAGCACAAATTCCACTTAAAGGAATGCAACAGGGTTAAGTCTCTACTCATCAGTGAGCCTTAGTCTTCTTGCATGCCTTTAAACACAATCTAGTCTGCACACATTCCTTCTACAGGAGATCAAGCCATCAGAATCACACTCTACTTATCCAGAGGGGCGTCCAAAATAATGGTGTTAATGCCAGAAGCAGATATAAAACGGACAGTCAGCAAAAGCATCCTTTCAAATATATTTCATATCAGGTTGTGTGGGTCTCAAATACCATGAAAAGTAAAAAAAACAGTCTCATGATTTAGAGTAAATTAAAACTGGTTTTAATCTCTTTCAGAAACTTATTTAGTCTCATTCACAGAAGTCCAAAAATGAAACAGATCACCCAAATATGATAAAATCACTCCCACTGTGATGAAAGTCAGGTGATTTTTCTTTCTGGTCAACAAAAACGTCACACAACCACCACCACTCACACTCTCTGGATATCTCTGAATATCTCTGAATATCTCTTAGTATCTCTGAATATCTTTGAAAATCTCTGAAAATCTTTGAATATCTCTGAATATCTCTGAATATCTGAATATCTTTGAAAATCTCTGAAAATCTTTGAATATCTCTGAATATCTCTTAGTATCTCTGAATATCTTTGAAAATCTCTGAAAATCTTTGAATATCTCTGAATATCTTAGTACTCACACATAATCTCGTGTGGCTAGCGGTGCGTGAACACAATTTGTGGGTTTTGGTGAATGCTAGGTGTTACTCGAATGCTGCGACACTGTTTTACTGTCAATCTCCAGAAATGTCTGGTCAACATTTGACTTTCCATCAAATTGGGAGTGATTAGACAAATGCCAAACTTTAATTTTTAAATTCCAGGGGAAACTGGAAATTGAAGCTGCGTGGATGCAGAGCGTTTTTCTCACACTAACAGCGACCCTCACCACTGTGTCTTGGTCGTAGATTTCAATCACGATTATGGGAGGGTCGTCTCTCAGCTCACTGGCCTCTCCAAACAACTCCACGTTCTCAATGACCAGCAGCTGGTCCCACGTTGGGCACAGCGTCTCAGCCAGGACCTGGTAAGAAAACACAGGTACGGAGGTAATCACACTTTGTCCTCGCCATTGACTTACTGAAAAGCCTCTGGAAACAGCTCACCTCAGTGACCTGGCTTTGTGTTGAGAAGAAGACTCTTGCGAAGGGATCGGACAGACCGGTGCTGTCTGCAGCAAACAGGCTGCGAGCTTGGTACATGTGGACCCTCAGCTGGAAGATCTGCTTCACTAAATATGGAAATAAACGTTCCAGTATAGATCAGAAACATAAGGAAGCATTCCGAAACAGGTCCAGAGAAAACTGGTTGGTGGTCTTACTCATGTAGGTGAGGCTGATGGGCGGGGAGCAGGGCAGACCAGGTCCTCTAGACAGTTTGTTCTCCTCAAAGCCGTTGGGCAGGCCGCTCAGGTAGTCTTTACGTTGCCTGTTCAGACCCAACCACAGGTAGATCTCAATCTTTGACTGAACCGTCCAGCCGGCCGGCCCAAAGCCTTTCTTGCCAGGGATCTGTAGAATACAAAGAAAGTAAATTATATATAATTAATCATGTGCAAGTATACATGTCTACTGGTTGATAAGAAATATGTTTTTTATTTATAATTTAAGGGATTTGGGGCTTTTTTTTTACAAGGCTGGGTTATATTAAAATGATTTTAGTTATTTTAAAGGGGGGAAATGTTTGATTTACAAGTTCAGTCACCGAACTGATTCAACTCGTATTCTGTGTGACTCACCCTCAGAAAGATGGTCTTGACTTTGCCGCAGTCCTTTCCTCTCTCCTCCTCCACACCGGAATACAGGATGTCTTTGGAGGGAACTCGAGCGTAAGCGATGCGCTTTCCGTTACTGATCATCCACAAGAAGACATCAGGGACGCTGTGTTGAGGCTGTGATGAGGAAGAACACTCACATAAATCAACACAACCAGCGGGATCATTTCTGAACGGCAGACACGATGTCGTCGATCTTACTTCATCAGCCAGGAAGCGCAGCTTGGTGAGGAAGTTCTGCGCCAGCTTGATTTTATCTCTCACTGTGCTTTTCTTCACCTGTGACCTCATGGATTTCGCCTGCTGGCCGACGGCCTCCTGAATCCAGAAACAGCCCCGCCATTAGCAAAAAGAGTTCAAACGGGGGGAATCATGGAGAAAAGTACCGACGGTTGACGCACCACTTCTGACATGCACAGCTTCAGTCTCTCCCGGTCAAGTTTGGTTCGACCCGACTGACTCTGGTCCTTGTTTGCCAGCGTGAGAAAGTGACTGCAGGAAGTGGAGCTCGGTCAGAGGCAGAGTATTGTGAATACGGTTTAAGTTCAGTTTGAAGCTACGACCACAGACCTGCAGCCCTGGCTGAGTTCTTCCAGGACGCCTCTCAGTCTGCGCTCAGGGTACGGCTTCTCCGTCTTGATGATCTCCTGCACATCGTTCAGGCCGTCCTCCTGCAGCAGTGAGTGAAGACCACGTCACTGAGTACATGCATGTTTGCACGGACAGGTAAACCTCGGCTTACATCGATTTACGTTTCATCGATCTCGATTATATGTCGGTTTTCAAAAAAATAAAAAATACACGAAAAATTAAAAATTCAGTTAACAAAATTTTACTCCACTTTATGTCTGTCTGCCCCAAATAACAAATTAGCTCTTAAAATCACTAGTCAACTATTAAAAGCACATAATATCATGGTACAATAAATCAGAATAAAAACATAATTCTATAATTGGTCCGTAGCAACACCCCGTGACCAGCAATGAGGGAGAAGCGGTTAAAGAAGAGATAGCAACTTTTTTTCTGTGCTAAAAAAAATTTAAAAATTAAAATTTCATCGTTTGTCAGCTAAAAATTGATTCATATTAACAAATATTATTGAAGATACATTCATGAATAAAGTTCAGTACAAAACTGGGAATGGTTATCTTGTCGTTGACTCACCAGTTTATCTGCCAGGTTGTCTATTATGTTGGCGTTGTACAGTCTTCTTCTCTGGTCCTGCCACCAGCTCTTGATGAAGATACATGGCTTCCTCTCAAAGTACGGCAGGTGGAAGTAGTTTCTGGGAAATAATAAACGCAATATATTACAAAGGGGAAAACTATAGTAAGTAAGTGAAGATTTACAATCGTCAGTCTATGATGATCTTATTCCTGCTCTGACCTGTCGGTGATGACTGGTTTCATGGGAGGCGTCATGGCCACTGAAGTCATGCCACCATCGTCATCCATTTCTTCCTCGCTGGAGTTGTGGATCAACTCAGTTTCCTCCTCGTCTCCATCGTCTCCCCCTTTCTTACCTTTGGTTTTTGGCTGGGCAGCCCCATCAATCTCGTTTCCGTAGTAACCTGGCACAAGCAAAGTTAGTCTCTGGTTGGATAGATGTCAAATTCAATCGTTGAAGTCCTTTGGCTTCAGGCTGAGACGGTGACAGAGAATGGAGGATACCTATGGTGACCTCGAAGTTGATGGGCTTATCTCCGATCTTCCTGTCAATCATTGTGGCCTCCAAGAAAGAGCCAAAGAGGAAAAACTCCTCCACCTTCCCCGTAGCGTTCTATGACAACAACAAGCAAAATGTCTCTTAAATAAAAGTGAAATATACGACATTTTGATGTGTGTAGTGATGGTAAAATGAACAGAACATTAGGATAACAGAGTCCAGAATGATTTCATCTGGAAAACAGGGGTGTGGTTAAACGTAAAGTCTAATTTTAAAAGGGAAATTTATTGTTTGATAGCAAAATCTCAATTTATAGATGTTCAGCTTGAATTCTAACCCCTGATTTGACTCAGATTGTCCCCCAACAAAAAGACGTCACATCCATGCAAACAGCATGTTAATAATGCACCAGGTGGGTTAAAAAAACCTAACCCCTACTCAACGACCTCCCATGTCCTCCCCTCCATGCATGACTTCCCATCCAGGGAGGCGCCCACCTCTGAGATGTTGGGAACTCCCTCCACCTGCACCTCGGTGGAGCTGGAAATGTCGGGCGAAGACACGTCCAGGATCTCCACGCCCAGGCTGATGAGCAGGCGGGCCCTGAAGGACACCCCCTCGCCGAGGCCTTCGTTCAGCTCCTGGTACTCGTCCATCAGGGTGTAGGTACGGGTGGAGCCGTACATGTTCACCCAGGCCGGGCCGAGCGTCGGGAGGAAACCTGATGGGGTGGACGGGGGTGCAGACATGGAAACATCTGGATACTTCCTGTTCAGAGGTGTAGAAGGGTAAACTCAAACTGATCTCGTGAATTCACCTTTGTCTCCATCGTTGGAAATCTTCCGCAAGTCCAGGAAGTGTGTTCCTATGGCAACATCATTCACTTTATCGGAGTCGCGGATCTGGATCTTCATGCGTTTGCACAGCGGCGGAAACATCTCAGTGAAGACTACCTGCTCGTTCCAGATGGGCTCATAGCAGCTCTTCTGGATGGAGGTTTTCCCCTGCAAACACAGCGCCACTATGAGGACACCCGCAACCAGACCGTAGGTGGAGTTCTGATGTTTTGACCTCACAGGGATCCGTAGGGTTTTTGCTAACCTTCTGTCCAGCAAACTGGATTTGAACATACGGATCAACCAGGTCCTTGTTTTCTCCGATGAAGGCCTTTTTGACGTTGGCCATGATGCTGGTGTTCATCCTGGGGAGTCCCTCGGCTCGGTAGATCTTCAGGTAATAACGAGCCCACTGTCGCTCGGCAGGAACGCCGTCCGGCAGCAGGAGGTTGCTGAAACAGGAAGTGGATCCGACATGTTACAAGAAAAAAAAATCTTTTTTTACTTTAACGATAATTAACATGCTTTTCGATGAGGTTTGTTATTTTGCTTGAATTTTTCTCTGTGTGGACAACATGTAGCTGTAGCAAATTGGCTTAGCTTAGCATAAAGGCTATAAATCCATACATAAACATAATCTTCCACTTAATCCTGTAAAGAATCATCAACTTGTTGGCTACAAGTGAAATTAGAAATAAGAAATACAACAGAATAAAGATCCCAAACTTTGCCATAGACGAATCCTGGTTTTTCAGAAGAACCCCTGACCGATAAGAATGAAGTTACCCTTCAATGTCGTCTTCATCTGCCTCACTGGACTTGTGTGGAGTCTTTATGGTGTCTCCTTTGGCCACAACTGCAATATCACATCTAACATAGCCTTTACAGCCAGACGAGATGTCGTCAGGGTCGGACAATAACGCCCACTTGTGGTGAAACTGATGATCTGCAGGAGGAAGCAGGAGGGATTCATTACGATATTGTAAATCCGTGATAACATGTGATCGGTTGACAACTTACCAGGCTGGGAGTAGATGGTGCCCACGTCCATTTTGAAGGTTCCGACCAGAGTTCCACTACGTAGAAGGTTTTTGGAGTGAATTACCTGAAAAGAAGGGGAAATAAACGCTGCAGCATCGAACACATGTCTTATAACGGTTGCATGAAGCAGGTTTATGTTGTAATTACTCACAGACAACTTCAGGATTTTGTCAAACATGACGTCTGGAGGGATGTGGAAGTCGAACACAAAATACTGGGAAGAGAAACGACTGAATGAAGATGCTGTTGAGCAGAAATAAAACTAAATCGTATGGGGAAAATGTGATGACCGACTTCGTTGTAGTATGGGCAGTTGGTGGATTCCTTCATGGAGGTGTACTTCTTATCTTCTCCGATCTCCACACAAACCATTGGATCCATGTTCAGTCCCACCAATTGCCGGGCTTCGATCACCGTCACGCTGACCTGAGATCCAACGAGACTCCGGTCAGAAGGAAACCATCAGCAGGGGCAAAAGAGGCAAGACTTAACTCACCTGGTAATCTACTGGTCGCCCAGAACTGGGCTCCATTTTTATGTCTGGCTTTGACCTTTCAGGAGCAAAGAAGAAGAAGACGGTGAAAATTAAGAAGAGGGTAAGGAAGGAGACAGAGATGAAGAAGACAGATTGAAATGATGAACACCAACAATGGAGGTGCTTAGAAACGACCCTCTGACCTCTTGTTGGATACGTTGGTGGTGACAGCCGTGACCGAGGCCACAGAGATGGCGTCAGGATCAGGGCCCCCGCCCATAAACATGCCCTGACGGTCCAGGTTCTCCGTCTCCAGGACAGCCGGCTCATCTGGGGGGGTCATAAAGGTGAACGATGCAAATAAATAAAAAAATTCTAATCTTAAAAATCTCAACTGAAACTTAAAACCACTTGTAACCATGGTAACAAAAATATCTTTAGTGATTTCAGATATTTTTAGTGACATATGACGTGATAACGGCAAAACATTTTTAAAAAACAAAACAAACGAAGATAATGCATTTTATTTGTGCTTTGGATTTCCGAGCGTCTCTGAACTACTCGTGTGACGTCACCTCCGTGCCGGTCCTCCTTGTGTCCGCGGTGTTTACTGCGCTTCATGGCTCAAACGTCTCCGTCTGAAAGACATAAAGACACACACAAACACGTTCACAAGTTTTATTTTCTACTGATTTTAATTTTCTGCAATTTTTATTCAAAATAAAATCATTTTAATCTCATTTTCTATTCGCGCTGGGTAAATAGTAATAATAATAATAATAATAATAATACGCAACAAAGGACGTAGTTCTCCTCTAGATAGGATGCTCAATCAATATTAGTAATTAAATTTTATTTATTCTGAATCACTTCTTTAATTTGATCACGTTTCAGTTGGATTTTAATTTGCAGTTTTAGAAATAATTAACTTTGACTATGAAGTCATACAACAATTGGAAAATGTGTAAATAATTAAGAGCAGGTAAAACATTCGATGCTTATTTATCCATCGGTGTTGTGATGCATATCTTAAAGTACAGCATGTGTGCCACCACACCCTGGTTTAGCTTCAAAAGGAGTTTAAATTATTCATATCAGCTGACCT
This sequence comes from Antennarius maculatus, assembly GCA_013358685.1. NCBI lineage: Eukaryota > Metazoa > Chordata > Actinopteri > Lophiiformes > Antennariidae > Antennarius > Antennarius maculatus. Next base: position 18,380,437 of record CM023621.1, on the reverse strand, counting down.
TAATACATCAATTAACCAGGATAAGTTTCACATGAACGGTGAAAAACAATACACTTAAAATAATTAACCCACTGGGTTTCAACTTGTACCGTTTTTTTAACGTTTATTACTGCCACAATTAGTATTTTCAAAGATTTACATAAATGATGTGCAGCCATTCTTAAAGATTGTTTAATTTAATTTAGTCCTAAATGCCTTTTTTTTCTTCTTTGCTATTTTATGGCACATTTTAGAGTCGTTCATAGAACTTCAAACTTTTTAAAATTCTCTCTCATGAAACCTGGAGTTCAGCAACATAAAGAAACGACTTGGGAAGTTCAAAACTCCTGAATTTTAAAAACGGAAACAAAGGGGAAAATATTCCTGCAGCAAGAAGAGTGAAGCATTTCAGGTTGAAACAGCTGCTTACAAAATTTTCTCTTGGGATGCTATAGATAAAATCAAGTTGAAACACCTACCATACAAGGACGCGATGCTTCGTTTCTTCTCCGACACGCTCAGAGGTTTCTTTCTTTTTCTCTGGAATGAAACAAGTCTACAGAAACATTTTCCACTTTTACACACAGTCAGAAGTGAAGCTGTGCAGAAAAGAATTGTCCCGGTCTGAAGCTGAGCAGGAGTGATGTGATACAGCGATGAATAGTGCATGAGCATTGAACCCAAGACTGGTAACTATAACTAGGCTCTGCTGAGAGACGTCACCCTGAGTCGCGTCGGCCAATCGGCACCGGCTTTGACCGAACGCCACAAAATATTCCATTCTTTGCTTTCCTGAATCCTAACTCAACCATAAAGATGGCCAACTGCACGTTTCAGCTGCAGGTTGTTGAATTTCCTGACGGGTAGCAGAGCCTGAAGGCCTCGTGGTTGAACGTTTGACCTCGTGCAGATTAGAAGAACCATGCAAGCCTCGAAATGCATGAGCGTGATGTAAACACGATGTGAATCTGTAAATAACACATATAATAGAAATCTCATCCTAGTTGGAAGACTTTTAATCCTTAAATAGTTTGCAGCTGCTTCAGGATTGTTTGCTTTAATTCACATTCAAAAAGCCATAAAAGCTTTGTTTCTGATGACTCATGCTTGAGCGACTTCTATTCACCTGACCGGCTGGAGGACGACTGATCATCTGGTTGGTTCCACGCAGATGGGCCGAAGCTGCCGCCATTGCATGGAACCAGCGTCTGAATTATTGAGGGCCTCTGGTCGGCGTCGAATGTGACGCCGTGTCGAGGTGCCGCTCTTTACAAAAACGTAAACACATTTTACCCACAAGCATCAACGATGATGGACTGTCAGCTTCAGGACCTATACTTTTAGTAGATTAGCATGAAGCCAGACTCCTTTCAGTACCAGTAAACAGTTACTATGGCTACCTGAGAAGATGAACTTAGAACCCCACGTTTTTATTTTGTGACAAACTAGAATTTTCTGGTCACCAGATACTTGATCAAACAGCTTGATAGAAGCATCAGATGGAGAGAGTTGCTTTTAAACTGCTGAAGAAACATTGAACTGATCATAAATAGAGGTTAGCATATATTGCTAGAAGACAGGATGTTGTTTTGTTTGTTTCCTGTTTTGTTTGTTTCCTGTCTGTTTCCAGGACAATCATTTCATTCAGGGCAGGACAAGGCAAGGCATGGCAGGGCAGGGCAGGGCAAGGCAAGGCATTGCAGGGCAGGGCAGGGCAAGGCAGGGCAGGACAGGGCAGGGCAGGGCAGGACAGGGCAGGGCAGGGCAAGGCAAGGCATGGCAGGGCAGGGCAGGGCAAGGCAGGGCAGGAAATGATAGGACAGGATAGGATAGGACAAGATACTGCAGGATGGGATAGGATGGGGTTCCTGTTAATTTACAACAACATAAAACAACTGTGGTTTAGTTAATTCTGAACTGAGGTGATCTTACTCTGTGGTGTTGACAGTTACACTGCCCCCTGCTGCCCTGGAGTCCAAACCATGGGCTTCGAGAGCTTTTTTCTTCAGGGTTTGTTTTAAAAATGGCGCTGATTTTTTTCAAAATGCAAAGATAAAACTTCTGCTCATTGCGTGAACAGGGCTTTAGTTTGTTTTTTTGGGTTCCACTACATGATAAAACCCTTTATGGGTTTATGGGTCTCAGTGGTTTCATGGTGCTCTTCCACGGTAGAAACACAAACAAACCAGTGTTTCTCTGGTATCCAGTGATCCTCTGAGTGACACCGACCTGACCATGCTGCCGACGGACTCTGTCCTTAATTACATGACTCTCTAACGGCTACCAGGTCCGGAGGAGACGTCCCAGTTCCTCCAGGACGTGCCCAGTTACCGACTGAATGCTCATATACTGACCCCGTTCTCTGACGGTTGCTGTCATCGAATGCAACTTTAAACACATCCGCCATCCGACCTCCAGGCTCCGGCTCTGACAAACAACAAAAGGTGTTTAAAGCGATTAAAAACCGTCCACATCGAGAGGATCTCATCATAGCCGCACACAAAAACAGTTAAGATGTGTATTATAGAAAATAATTATGTGACACTAATTAATATGCATGAGAGAGCAACCAAGCCCTTAAACTGACACCTTGGACAATGGTGTCTAAGGTGACCCACGGAATGACTTGATACCAACCGTGCAATCTTATTCCAGGCAGGTCTAGTGTCCCAAAGCCTTTTTTGGCAGGGGGCTGTCACCATCCTGTTTGTGCTCCAGTGACTGTGAGCACCACATGACCGTGGTGTAGAGTGTCCTGAGGGCTCATTGCAAACTCAACCAGGGAGGTTGGCGAGCTTTGGCGAGGCAGTGTTGGGCCCGGTGGAGATCTAACCTCAGGTGACCCCAGAAGCAGAAAATGAATTAGTCAGAATGTCTTCAAACTTTTACATCATACCACATTTAAATGTATAAGAACACAGTTTTTAACATATTCTGTATAAATTCTTGGGCAACAACAGGAACTAAACTGATCACAACCCCAAAATCAAGATCTCTTCCCAAAGTGTTTTTATTCATCTTTAGAAATAATTTTCATTCATGCAGATTTTGTGATGTTCAAACTTGAGGGCTGGGACAGTGATCAGAATGTTTATGTTTATTCATGTGGATGGTAATACACCATTGCACAAATTTCCAAATATACAAATATATTGATTTATCTGCAGATGTAGTAAGTTTTAAAAGTACCAGCATGATGCATTGTGGTTACGGACAGACATTAAGTTCAGCAATGACTAATCGGTATCAGTTGATTCCCTCCTGCACAAATCAGTTCTAATAACAAGGTCAACTAGGGGTGAGGAAATGTCGACTGGTGCTACAGATTTGGGTGAACTGTTCCTCTAATGTGGACAAACCTGACTTGAATGAAAACAGGTTCAGGTCAGTCTGATTCAGGTCATTCTCCACAAAGGCTGCCATCTAGTGGTGATGTTGTTCATTAGGTGCAGTGGATGTATGTCAGTGAACGCAACACCCAGTCGTCATGCAGCTTTGCTTCCATTTTATTCTGACACTGGGAGACAAGGACACTCCATCCAACCAGGAGGAGGAAGAAGAGGAGGAGAGGAGGGGAGTTAAAGGGACACAGCGGAATGAGGAAGGAAGTAAAGCAGAGCAGCTCACGAGGGGATACGATAGGATAGGATAGGATAGGATAGGATAGGATAGGATAGGATAGGATAGGATACAGATAGGATGGGATAGGATAGGATAGGATACAGATAGGATGGGATAGGATAGGATAGGATACAGATAGAATGGGATAGGCTACAAATAGCAGAGAATAGGATATGATAGGATACAGTTAGGATAGGACTATGATGAGATACAGATAGGACAGGGTAGGATAAGATAGATGGATAAAGGATAAAATGGGGTTGGTGTTGAAAGCTAGATATGTAACAGTTATTTGTTGTTCTCTTGTGTACACATCATAAAATAAAGAAAAATATTATTATTTCTGGAAGCATAGCCATCCTGTAGGTGGAGGTCTACAGTTCATCCCCCTCTCCACCACAAACAGGTCTTGTTTGTATTTTTTTGTATGTGTCATCTTCAGATGACCACAATCTCCCAGAACCTCCTGGGGCTTCCAGGAGACAAGAACACGTTGTTGGTGCTTTATCTGAATCCCCGTCTGACTGGATGCTTTGTGTTCACGCCTTTTCCCTTACTGATTGGGAAGGTACAGACGGACGAGCAGCTGATACCGTTTTTTTACACGTCACACTTGGGAGGCCTGAAGGCATCCTGAAATAGAAATTCAAAAGAGGAGGAGGAGGAGAGAGAGAGGAAAGGCGTTCGGACTGAGAACGCTGGTATGCTAGGCTCCACAGCTAGCATGGCAGTGCAGACCAGTGTCATCCCTCCATCGCAGGCGACTTCTACACGCAGCATCCAGAACCAGAAGAATGGGGTCAGATATGGAAGAAATGGAGGTGAGCAGATTTAATTCATCTTCTGGTTTGAGGATTATATTTGATCTAGTAGAACCTTTTGTTGAAGCAAATCCAGTCGGAGTGTAGCTCATGAAAACACCACCATCCGATGACACATTGACAGAATATAGTGATTCTAATCGTTGTGTTATCGGAGCTGTGCTGCCACAAACAGATGAAATCAGGGCGCACAGATTCTATAATAATCAGCCTCCAGAAGCTTTTAATCCTCAACGGACAAACCTGGACAAGAAAAATTCATCCACATCTTCATTTGATCTCCTGCTGGTCTTCACCAGGTCAGGTGCTTTCGTGTTCTCCTGGTCTTTATTGTGCAAGAGCCTCAATAAAGAGTCTTTTATTTGCAGCTGACCTGAGGGAACCGGGATGTTTGTTTGCATGCAGCCCTTTTTGTTTGTTGACATGATGCTTGGATTTGGATCCTTTTAGATATGAAGGGCAGCACTAGGAGAGGATAAAATGTCTTTCTTGTCTTTAGACAAACAAAGTTCCCAGTTGAGGAAAACGTCCTCGTCTGTCAACATGTCGGCCAAAGTCTGCAACACTGCCTCTCAACAGGATGCAGGTTTGGAAACTTCTTCTTTTCCTTCTCTTTGCATTTCCCATCTCCTCCTTCCTCCTTGTCAATCATCTGCATGTCCTCCATCACCCGTCCTTCTCCATCCCCTCCATCCTTTTCCCATGGTTGTCGGATTCAACTCCCGTTATTTGATTACATAAAAACTCTTTTCTAGATCAGTTGGTTGCAATAATCAAAACATAACCGTCTAAATAGATCAACGCAACTGGGAATGACTACTATCATCATCATCCTCATGTACTTGAGGAGCAGAATCCCAGCGGTGCTTCTGTTAGGGTTTGAGATGCAGTTCTGTGGAGCCATGAAACCAAACGGGAGCTCCTGGGTCAGTAGGACGTCTGGAGGAGGAAGAAGGAAGCTGATGCTGATGAAGCATCAGGCTTGTTTATTGCACCCAACTGATAAAACACTAGATTATACCAGGAAACCCAATCAAAAAACAGTTTGACAGGAGAACCAGATGTCATCTTTATATATCTGTCATTCCAGTGACGTCTGGACAGAACGTGGACGAGAGGCTGAAGGCGGCGCGAGAACGAAGGGAGCAGCACCAGAAGTTGTTGGGTAGGTGATCTCCTGTAATGCCTCACACGGTTGATGCATCCAAACCCGATTCGTCCATCACCGCTCCGCTGTTTCTCCTCAGCTTCCCGGGAGCTGGAGCGGCTGGAGAGGGAGCAGCGAGCCAGGAAGTACTACGAGCAACAGCTGCAGCAGCGCAGGAAGAAGCTCCAGGAGCAACGACTGAAGGAGGAGACGAGGCGCGCCGCCGTGGAGGAGAAACGCAAGCAGCGGCTGAAGGAGGAGAAAGTGAGTGTCCATCAGTCGGTGCTTACATTTATAACGCATTATAAGCACTTTACGTCACGTTGACTCTTCCTGTCTCGAACCAAAGGAGCGGCATGAATCCACCGTGCGTAAGACGCTGGAGAAGAGCAGGCGGGTCCAGCAGAACTTCGCTCAAAACACTCGAGGGAAGAACCTCGTCAGGAACGGTGAGGCCGACGCCCACAGCTTCCCTTTCTCTGACTCCTCCCCCTCTCTTTTAACACGTTTAACAGTCTCTGTTCTCTTAGCTTATCCTTTGCTTTCCGCTGATCTGCATGCTAGCTCCACGTCGCTTACCGCTGACACCTTGGGAGGAGAACCTGGTCAGGCGTCTGACCACCCCAACATGCTCTTACCTGGCCAGGAGCAAGACTGGCCAGTCAGGAGAAGGTACCGCCCCACCCCTTCCCGCCATGTTGAACCAATGGAGGCTAAGCTACTCAACCCCTTGCGTCACCAATGATTCGTTTAAACTAGGAGAAGCTGACAAACTCCAGGGGTTGAATAGTTTACCTTCTGACCGTTCTGCTGCCTCGCTAATGTTCCCACTAACTTTTCCAGCTCTGTCAATGCTAACGATGCTAACTACTACCCTTCCGTCACCTGTTTCACACCTGTCCCCCCGTCATAAATCACCTGATCAGTCCTCCACGTTTGTCACCGTGCAGTTTCATTCCACTCCATGAACAACAGCTCAACCACCATCATCCCCCCTCACAAGCCCCAGCAGCAGCAGCGTTCTGGTTCGGCCCGCAACAGGCCGCCACCGTCACCTGGTCCCAACTACAGACCACCTCTGTCCATCGGTCCCAACTACAGACCACCTGCTGCCCCCAGGGGCAACTGCAGGCAGCAGAGGGGCGTCAACGTGGCCCAGGTAATGTGTGAGTTTCTGGTGGGTCTTCTCCAATGGTAGCACAGCCTTTGGGTGTCCCCTGGGCCCCTGGGACACATTACTATTAGGTCTCTTTGTCAGATATGATTTGGTTTGACGTGGACGATCTCATCAAACATGGGTTTCATATGAGTTTCTTGCGGTTCAGGCCAAACTGAGACACCAGGACCCCAATAAGAACCCAAACCCTCAATCTCCTGCTGCCAACACCAGAGTCAAACCGGCTCCAGCTCCTCAAAGCAGAGCCTCGCCTTCGCCTGAACGGTAGGTGACCGCAAACGCACCCGTCCAACCCTGACATGCCTACCCCACTCTGACTGATGTTGGGTCATCTTGGTCTTTAAGGACGTTACGCACATCCTCCGGCGGACACCCGGCGCCTCGGCTGGAGCTTCCCCCGGTCCTTGAGGAGGATGCTGCCGTCTGCAGCTCTGCTCTCTGCCCCGGGAATGCCAGACCCATCAGGACGCCGGGTCGGCAAGAGAAGAGGAACCCACCAAAGACTCCTGGTTCCGTCCTGGCCCACGACAAAACGGACGCGACGAGGACAGCAAGTAAGAACGCTGTGGCAGCATTTAATGTGTTGATAATCACATCTAATGCGGTTCGCGTCCCTTCAGGTCCTCTCAGCAGACCTTTGCCGCCACAGTCTCCTCCGGATGTTTGTGGGCCTTCATCTGGTGTCTCGGACCCGGAGGCGGCGTCGCGCCTCCTGTCGGAAAAGAGAAGAGAGGCTCGGTTGCAACGGGAGAGAGAGGAGGAGGAGCGATTCCAGAGAGAGGAGGAAGAACGGTAAAGAAGCTTCTGGAGAAATACTGCGGTGAAGACGAGCAAAGTTGGTTGACATCTAGTTTGTGATGCGTCCAGGAGTAGTCGTGAGGAGCTGGAGCGCCGGCGGGCGGAGGAGCGAGCGCGACGGCAGGCCGAAACCCAGCGTCTCATCGAGGAGAAGAGGAGGAGGGAAGAGGAGGAGCAAAGACGAGCCGATGAAGAGCGAGCTCAGGCGATGAGGGAAGCCATCCTTCTACAGAAACAGGTGGGAGGAGCAAACATCAGCAACATCGGATCAGGGTATCAACCAATCACTGGTCTTGTTTGTGGGTTGTTGTTTTTTTTACGTAGAGGGAAGAAGAACAAATCAGAGAGAAGACCAGAGCCGAGGAGGTCAGACAGGAGAGGGAGAAACTGGCACAGAAGGAGGAGGCAGCACGTCAGGCCAGGAGAAAGGTGAGCAGGTTCCTCTGGAGGTTCCTCAGAGGAACATTCGATCAGACGTTCTCCCTGGTGGTGAAATCAGAGGAAAAGGAGCCAGAACGTACCTCTGGTCTCCGCTAGATTGAGAATAAAGCACCTCGTGAACGCTGAATGTTTCACAAAGCTGCCTTCTTTTCCAGCGACTGGAGGAGATCATGAGGAGAACTAGGAGGGCAGATTCTCCAGAAACGGTGAGACCGACTGAACATTAGCCCCGGGGCTCGGATTACGCTAACGTCAAACCCCCGACTGAATGGAGTTATTTTTTCCAAACAGAAATCCGCACTGGAGACGACTTCGCCAAAGGAACCCCAACCAAAGGAAAACGAGACGGACGTGATTCCTGTCGTGGCCTTCAAAGAACGTCGGTCCCTGAGGAATCTGACCGGGATTGAGGAGATCCAGACCCACCAGCAGGCAGGTGAGCTCACCTGGAGTCATTTCACGTCACTCTTGGATTAACGGAATCCACAAAACGCATCAAACGTGCTTTTTAATCTCCGTTTCATCACACAGAGGTCATCTGATCCCGGATCATCTGAAGCTTTGACGGAGAACGGCAGCATCTCTGAAACACGAGACGTCCCGCTGCTGGAGTCCAGGAAGTCAGAACACGGCTGAGGGAGAGTTTAATCAACGGCACAAATATTTGAATTGGTTATCGAGTCCAGCAGGTTTCTGAACTCGTGTAGATGTGGGTTAATGAACGTGAGCTGAAAGAGTCACCTCCGGAATATTAGGAAGAGCCTTTTCCAACAATTCCACGTTAGCCACACGCTTGTACTTCTTTACAACTAAGCACTTTTTCCTTCCTCAGTTCCGTGACTGTGGATTTAGCATTAGCACCTTCATTAGCGTTTCTCCTGTGAGGTCAAGCAGCCACATATTTCACAGCCGCAGAGGAATTTAGTTTCTAAAGAGGTTTTGTTCTGTGTCCTGCACCTTTCAGCTAGACGCTCTGATGTTTGGAGTTTATTAGGATAACAGCATATAGAAATAAATATATTCATTATCAATATTTGATCTCATAGATTAGGTAATGCTTTTATCTGCTGCTGGTTGAGTTGTTAAAAATTTAAATATGTCGTATTGAATTAAAGATAAATCCATACATTTCTTTGTTGTTTGTTTGTTGTTCCACAAAATATCTGCAGTTTGTGTTGGAATGGATGTTCAGGAAAAGGATGAGTTAAACTTCTGGATGTTTCTTTTCTTCATTTCTGCTAACAGACAAAACCAGAACCTCCAAAACTGGGATGCAACCCAAGGTCCCGCCCATTTTTACCGGTAGCCAATTAGCATTGCTTTCATTCTTCTAACGTAATACGATTGGATGGCTGTTCAGCTTGTCTTGAACAAACAACTCATCACCTGAGTGTGACTCAGCTGCTTCCAAACTTTTCCCTTCGCCGTTAAAAATCAATCTTGTTAACGATGATACAAAACAAATTATAAACAGATATCGATCAGATATCGGCTCCACCCTAAAATCTCTCGACAACATAAAAACAAGCTCACTTTGGAATCTGTTTGTCCACAGATTCCAGTTTGCTTTGATTCAAATACTGAAACACTACAGATCTCAGATGTTTACACAAATAGAATTTATTGATTGCTGATTAGACCTTTGACTCTTTCATTTATCTTCATTTTATTTTCACCTTTTCTTCGATAGGATGATTTTATTATCCGTAATGTGTGGTGTGCTGCCATCTGCTGGTCAAATATGGAACTCAAGATGGAGAGTTCCTTTAAGTGTTTTCTTCTTCTCAAATATTAAATTATAAGATGTAAAATCTTATCACAAAATAATATGGATTCAACAGACCTTAACTAAAAACGACTTACTCGTATTTTATTTTGTTAAGTGTTGTTTTTATTTCCTGTAATTGTTTCTGGTCAGTCTTAGGGAATAATACTTAATTAGTATTTAGAGTAGCATTGACATTTAAATCATATGGTGATTATAGATTGAAATTTAATAAATAGTGATTTACGAACAATTCAATTTAGCAACAACCTCTAGGAAGCAAGTGTGTTGGTATTTTGAGGGCTACCGTAATTAATGACATCCAGGGGGGTTAAAAACGGTTCGTAACAAGATGACGTAGAAAACAAACACCTGACCTAAAAGATATTTTATTTATGAATCTCATCTTATCCAACAACTTCCTTTAATAAGTTTGGCCTTATTTAAATCACCTCAGGTTAGTTAAAGGAAAATTAAACTCACCGCTGAGTTCAGCAGAGGCGGAAGAAAAAGAGGAAGTGACGTCATTATACCGGATTCTTATTGATTTTTACATACATTTTTTGAACATGAAGATAACTGTCTAATTAATTAAAAACGATAGTATAGTACAGTACAGTATAGTTATTTCAATAATTCAGGAAATCTGGTTTAAAAAAAAATCCCGTATTTAATTTACGTATAGAAAAAACATTAACATTATGCGGAGATTAATTTTAATTATTACGATATTTAGACTTCTAGGCAATCAACATTTGTAAATGATGTCTTATCTATAAAAACCATGCAACTATGAATAATTAATATTTAATAACATTATTTATATTGTAATGAGGATGAGTTGCACGTTAACAATATACATGACGTCCGTGCGCCACTAGAACGTAGTTTATGGGATTATAAAGTGGGGCGGTAACGAGAACGTTACTCGTTATTCTGTGCTTAAATCACAGAGTAACAAAGTACTTAGTTTGATTTGTATTTATTAGTACTAATCACAATAAATAAAGTAAAAGTATCTGAAAAAAACACGACGTGAAGAAAAGATCTGGAGGATGCGGGCATCGATCCCGCTACCTCTCGCATGCTAAGCGAGCGCTCTACCATTTGAGCTAATCCCCCGCTCTGGTAAATAGAGGGAATTCATTGCTATTTCATTGTCCAGTTTGGCTTCATGGTTCCACAGAGTATTAATCCAATCTTTCCGGGTCTGATCCGGGTGGCTTTGACCTGACCTGGTTCTTTTCCGGTGATTTTTATTCATTACAGACTACAGTCATCACCAAAAGGACACGTGTTTTCTATCAATGAAAACTTTATTGTCTCTTGTATTGATCTATTCAAACTGATCTTGTTTTGTTTTGTTTGTCCATATGATGTTGTTTATTTTTTTTTTGCTTATTCTTTTCCTCCAAACCCCCCTTCAAAATAAACCACAAGTATTTATTTCACAACTGTTTATTTATTCAAAACCCAAAAGATGAGTGTTGTTGATGCTTACATGGTCAATGATCTCACAGAGCAGAAGATGGCCAGTTTGCATTAGAAAAAAAAACAACAAAAAAACAAAAAAAACAAAAAAACACAGCCAGGAATTCAAGGAGACTGGTGGTTCAACTGGTTTTAACTGGTCGCCAATGACGACCAAGTCAGCCTGGCCACTGATCTCTTGTAGACTGGCTTTCCTTCAATCTACAACTCAAACAGCCTGAAATATCAAATTAACAGTTTCAACTCAAGATTAGCAGGACAAAACGGGATTAAAAGCTGTGATATGAAAACGGCTGTTCGGTTTCTGGCTGCCTTGCTTTTTCAGAATAAAAGGTTAGAACTGCTACAATCTAGAACCATGTCGTCAGTCTGTCTTCATACAATACGACTCTGGGGACAAAACCTCCACAGGAAATACACACATGTACAAAATATCACTCATTCACAGTCAATTTTTTTAACATTCTCATGCTCAGATATGTTGCAGATCAATAACAAACAAACGCAGAGCACTGATCGTACGCCGACGCCCCCGCATGCCGCCAGCCCGAGTCACGTACAGTAGGCTTTGCACCAAATTATGCTACAGAACGTCGATCTAAATGAAATATAAGTTAAATAAATAAGAAACTGCTGTTAGAACGTTAGTTTTAGTAGCACTGGGAGTGTCCTGATGGCACATTGTAGCAGCCTTTGTTCGAATCGACCAATCACATCGCACCGAAGGCGAATTAAATAACTCCGGCGACGTCCGTTGTCTGGCGAATCGGGGATATTTACAAACTTAGCATTTGTGGTCACGACCTCCGCGCCTCGCTCGGGTTCTGCGCTGCTCATGCTGAGACAACCGGGATGCATCCTATGTTAGGCAGGTCGGAGCAGCAGGTGATGATGATGACATAGCGTGAAGGTCAGAGGTCAGATGAAGGTGGGATGAGGGGAGGAGGGAGAGGGAGGAGGTGTTACAAACAGATATACTGATGAGAAAAACGAAGGAAGAGACAGAGAGTGGGTGAGTATTTCTAGAGCGTGCAGAAAGCAAACGCGAGCTAAAAGAAAAGGAGAGACGACGGAGGAAGAGGAAGAGGAAGGGGCGGGATTCAGTATTCGTCCTGGTCCAGGTGGGCTTGCTCATCCAGGTCTTCGTCCTCCGGAGGCGCGAAGCCTTCCTGAAAAAAAAAAATCAGAGAAGAAGAAATTCAGGACGAGCAGAGAGAGCTGAAATCCGAACCGTCAACAGAAACAAAGCAGAACAATCACAACAGGGTTCTTCCTCCGACTCTATGGCGACGCCGTTTGCAGGATGTTTTTACCTCTGTTGCGTAAAGAATATCGATTATCCTGCTGAGCACCGGGTTGTTTTCGCTCTCGTGTTCCTGGCAGATCAGCTCGATGTCCCGTAGTTTGCTGAAGTAGAAGTCGCGCTCCTTCTCCAACCCGTCCACGGTCAGCTTCAGCTCCATCACCTGAAGGAGGAGGCGGCGACACGTCAGCCGTTTAAAAACGTCTAAATAAGCGTTGCTTCAGCCCTACCTGTTGATTTAGCTCCATGATCTCGGCGTCGCTGCCCCCGTTTCTAGACAAGGATGGGTTCTTCCTCATGGCCGGAGTGTTGTGTTGGACCCGCTGTGGCGTGGGCATGTTTTTAGGAACTGTTGGAGACGTCCTCTGTGGTCCTGCAGAGGTCAAGAGACGATCACGAGACAGAACGTTCATTGTTGGAACTGAAACGGATCTGAAGCGTTGATGCAGCATCGCGGCGATGGACAGAGCACGTTATAGAGAGCTGATTTCAAATTGGTTTGACAAAAAAAAAAAAAAAAAATGGATAAAAAAAAGACACATGTGGATTGTCAGATTTTAAAAAAGGGCCGAATTCGAACTTAAAAATTTCGCAAATGAGAGAAAAAAACCTCTATAAGTGCTTCAGCAAATAAATTCTCACACACTGAAAAACATGCATCAAAGTTTGAGCCAAATTAGATCGTCCGTCATATCCAGACTGATTCACTCTGGTTAGTCACATGACCTGTCCTGCTTTCAGATAGCGATGGAGTTGCAGCGTTAGCATCAGCGCTACTACATCACAAAGTAATGCTGCATCCCAGTAGTCGTCGCCGTGGCGATTCCCAGCGACTCACGCCGACGGATGCAGCGAGACGGATCTTTGGGGGGGGGGGGTCGTTTAGTGAATCGTGCTGCTCACACCACGGGTTTTTGCTTGCGAGCCATCCAAAGCTCAGGAAGAGCGTGCAGCGGAGGCAGAACCGATGGCTTTACCTGGGTTTCTCTTTGGTTTGTGGGTAAAGTGATCACCTGGGTTGGGGGCGGGGGCCACATCCTGCCCCTGTCTGGCTAGTAAAGGGTCGTACTCCTTCCCGTCGTAGTTGGCGTCGAAGAACTTCTTGAACCACTGCACAAACTCAAAGTTGTCTTGGAACTTCCCTTTTACCAGCTTTTCTACGGGAATAATCTGGAGGGAGGAAACAGGAAAGAGGAAAAGAATCGCATCAAAAAGAGAAGTAGAATCACAACACATAATATTAGCACATTTTCTGACTTTGTCGACGCTCATCCGTTTAAACGCCGCCTGAAGAACTTTGAAGTTGTGTATAAATTCGTGCTCCAGCTTGGCTTGAAACTTGACCTTCTTCAGAAGGATGCAGCCCGGAAACAACATGTCCATGAACTGGCAGTACGCCGCTCCTGCAGAACAGAGACGTAGCCGTTAGCGGTTAGCTCGACGACAAGACTTGTTGTGAGCATTTATGAAATAAAAATCACGTTCAAACCAGGACTGTTGCACCTGTACGGGTTTACTTCCTGTTTATCCACATGGAACGAAACAGTAAGTGACACGTCGGTGACGCGCAACAAGGCTACTGGTTGTAGTGAGCATTTAGCATTTAGCTTTTAGCCTTACCTGAACACAGCTGTTCGATCTTGGTGTAGGTGAGGTGCAAAGAGTCGTTGACCCACGCCAGCATGTCATGGCGGCTGAGGTTGTCAATGGACACAGATGTGGCGTACACATTCACTGCCATCCCCTACCTGAGGAAAACCACAGAAGAAGAAGTTTGTCAGTTAAAATTAGTTAATAAACAACCAATAGAAAGTCAAACTGATGACCTCATTAGTTTCTGATTGGCTACTGTATGTAAACATGTAACACACCGTCTTTAACCTCCACCCTAAACTTAATCCCTGCCAAGAATCACAGGAACAGGAAGTGGATTTTCAAAATAGTTGTCATAATAAGAGTATAATAATAATCATAGGATATGCATCAATTGGCCGTATATACCAAAAATTACGCTATTAGAAATTAATTAGCTGATATAAGTTATTATATTAATAAATCTGGACCTGATGAAACTAAATCTAAAAATTTTAAATTGGAAATTTTAATTTTTTTTTAGCTTTATTCCCTCAAAAGCTGACGGGTATAAATGTTTTCCAGCTCCAGTTTTAAAAAGCGTCAAAACATCTAATAAACTAATGTTGATAATCTATAGACTAATTCTAATGTAATTCTAATGTTTTCTTAAAGAGAAAATGATGTCATTATTTTTTTTTTCAATACCGTCTACGTATGTGGTGTTCATGGGTAAGAAATGTGTGGGAATTTCCATAAAATACTAATAAAACGTGGATTAATAAAGAGTTCCTGACATCAAACGTTTACTTTTGCAGACTGAGCTGTTTCTGGGCCTTTGAACATCAGCCCCCCCATGGATGATGTCCCCCCCCCCGCCAGTCAGTACTTTGTGGGCACGCCCCTGGAGAGGCCTCTCTTTAAATTCCTCTTTCTTGGGAGAATCACCGGACAGATGTGTGACAGTGAACGCAGCAGCGGCTCTGGAGCGCCTTTAGTTTGGGCGCTAATCTGCGGACGTGTCGGGAGCGTAATCCCGTGCCGGATTAGCGCTCCTGATGTCGGTGAGCATCCGAACACATCTGGCAGCGGCTCTGCTCACTTCGCCTGGCTGTTAAATCCCTTTTTTTAGCGCCGTCATGTCACGATCACACCTTCCCCCGCAGCGGAGGTCCCACATTCACGCAGGTGTGGCGTGAAAGGATGGGAGAGGTCAGATAATAGTGGCCTCCCCCCAAGCACCCCTCATGCGGGGCCCTCCCCTCTCAATAATTACTATAATAACCACTACTATAATTAACACTGATCCATTCCATGCGGGTTCGGATGTGAAGCCCCGCAATGGGTCTGGTTCTGGTGATCATCCCCGCATCGGAGGAGAGGGGCTCCGCTGCGGCCCCCCGATGGGCCGGGGGTTTTGGGGTGGGGAGGGGGGGGGGTGTCGGTTCCAGCCTGAGCGGAGAACAATAAATCCGTCCGGTGACCGCGACTGGGAGCCTCCCGGTTAGAAAAGCTGCATCGCCGGGGCCCTGCTAGCGGCCCCCCACCCCCCTCCCTCCGCAGGCCTCCCGGAGCACCTCCGGACCGCCACGGCACCGGACCGGGTTTAAAACCTCCCGCAAAGAGGCGCCCCGCGGCTCCGCGGAGCCTTCATGCGGGCATACTCACTGTATTCGCGGGTGTCCGTGCTGGTATCACGCCGGCCGTGCTCCTGGTGTCAGCGCCTCGTCGTTGCGGTGCAGTGCGTGGTAACGGGCCGCCCTGTCTGGGGCTGCAACAATCCAGCTCCCACTGCGCATGCGCACGACTCCATGCTGCTAAAGGTTCATTATAAATAGGACTTCGGCCGCAGAGACACATGATGTGTGCGGGAGGGGGGGGGGTGAGTGAGGTCAGCGACGAGGCTGGGAGAAGTAATCAGATTACTGTCCGGAGTAATAGAGCAAATAGGAATTTATTGAGCGGAATAATCAAGAGTTTAGAGATCAATACAGATTTGAAAGTGTGTTCCTGATTGTGATGTGGATTCAGGACTGGAATAATTCTTCTTGCAAAAAAAATTAGTTTTAATCTGTTTATTAATTAATCAAAATAGATAAAAGCACAGTAAAGTATTTCATCCACCTAACCTTTAACTGTGATTAAAGAAAATAATTTCATTTAATGCTTAAATCAAGATTCTTTACTCCGAACTTGCAAAATACAAAAAATAACCCGAATTTTTAAATGGAATTTTTAAAAAAAAAAAAATTCAATTTCAACTTTTTATTATTAGAATAAATTATGAGAATTAAACAAGTAAAAAAAAAAAAAAAGAATAAAGATGACAACATAAACAGATGGTGAACCATAAAACAGAAGGAATCAAAGGTCAGGTGACTAACAAGTGAGACTCAGGAGCCAATCAGATTTCTTGGTGGTTTATTTGCACTCAGATCATGTGATAAAAAGCTGCAACAGATGAATTGAAGGTGACGACATGTTCAGCACCAGTGTAGACAAACAGATGATGTCACACCATGATGACGTAACAGCTCGTTTACACAAAAACACAGTAAATTACCGTTATTCACAATGTGCAATAAAAACTAACAACTGAAACAGAGCAGTAAACGATGTCTGGAGTTTGAACTTTAAGTTTAAACCGGATGCAGGAGAAAGAAGCTGAGTTAATGCTAAAAAAATTAGAATTATTTCTACATGCTAGAAACCTCCCTGGAGCTGCTGGAAACATCTTCACACACACCTGAGTGTTTACCTGACGGTGGTTTCATCCAGCAGAGCTCGATGCTAACTGTTCTATGGCCAAACAAACTTTCCACGTAATGAAGATGAGGAGATGAGGTCTGAGTTTTAATGTTTTTTTATTGACTTTATCTTCTCTGAATGCTAACCTCTCCACATGCTTCACAGCGGCGTGTCTTATAAAGGTAGCATAAAAAGTGCCGACGCTAAAAGAAATGACAGCCATCAACAAAAGGGGGAGGTGGGGGTGTCTGTGGGGCGTCTGAGGTGAGAAAAAGGCCGTTTGGGTGAGACTTTTTTAGCTCTCTGTGGAAAATACAAAGAACGCAGCATGGGCAGTATCAGTGCTAATAATTACCGTCGCTACGCTAACATGCACAGGATCGTTCACATTGAGTGGAGGTGGAAAACAAGTCTGCAGTAAACATGATTCAAATCGAGCAACTCTACAAATAATGACAAATAAATAGACATTTAAATACATGTTAAGTTCATTCATTCAGCACGGCTCGCAGTAGAAAGACATTTGTGACGTTAAATCATGTAAAAAGGCATCTAAATAGGACATGATACAAGTGCAAAATCTGAACGTGTGAGGTAACGACCATCAAAACCGTATCCCGGCAACCGTTATTGCTAAAGACTCATTTAAGCTCGACGTTAAACGGGTCTGCGTTCCGTTCAACGGAGCAGTACCACCAGGAACCACAGGGGGCAGTGTTGTGGGCGGAAATTCAAGGAAGACGTGCAAATATTTACAGACACGAAGAAGAAGATGGCCTTTCAAGATAGATCATGTGACCTGGACACAGCTTTAAACCCTGTTTGTGAATTAATGTGAATTTTCTCGCCTTGTTTTTTAATCATTTAAACGTTATGAATAGTTTTTATCATACCGAGTTGGAGTTGAACCGACATATTTACGAGCATAAATGAGTCTTTACACGATCCATCAGTCAAAAGAATTCCCTTCCGGCTCATTTCTTTATTTCTGTGACGTCACGTTAACGTTAACGTCGTGTCGTTCAGTTTGTTCTGAGTTCCAAATAAAAACCGTGTTACCTCCACACACATTCTACGCTTCCAGAAACACAAAGGTCTGGCTTCAGCCGCCGTTCCTCCGGCCAATCGGTTACCAGATCCCGCTGGATCGACCTCCGGGAGGAGCGAGGATCCGAGCCGAAGATCTCTTTGGAATGTTGTCGTCGATCTGGGCACCTAGAGGAGGAAGAGGAGGAGGTAGAGGAGGTTAAACATGGAACAGTTCAGATACCAGGAAGGATTTCACGGATTCTCACCAGACAGGCTGAAGCTGGACTCGTGGAGGTCCCGTTGACCCCCGTGGCGGGTGCTGGGCCGGGTGGGCGTGTCCAGATCCGGAGCTCCTAAATCCCTCCTCCCTGAGTTGACCACCGGGACGACGTCGCCGGCGTAGGGTTCCCGTTCCACCGCCTTCACCGCCTGGAGCTGCTGGGTCACAGAAAGATTATTAAAGCAGAACGGAAACATCTAGAGTGTGATTGATGGGGAAGATGGGAACAGATATCGCCATGGCGATCGGAGCAAGAACCTTCGCTCTCTGGACCATCTTCTTGTAGAGATAATCCGGGAAGGTCCTCAGGGGGCAGAACTTTCCGGATCCCTCGGCGCAGGTGAAGATCCCGTTCTCGTAAACCAGCCGACCGCGGCTGATGGTGACCAGCGGGACGCCATGGCAACGCAGGCCTTCGTAGAGGTTGACGTCTCCGCCCTGGACCTGGTTGTCCACGGAGACGGTTCTGCATCGGGGATGGAGAGAAAGGGATGAAAGCTGCAGCCGGGGCGATCAATCGATGGATTGATGGGGGGGGGGATCGGGTTTCGTACTTGGATCCCTCGGGGTCCCACACCACCACATCAGCGTCTGCCCCGGGGATGATCCTCCCCTTCCTGGGGTAGAGGTTGTAGATCTTGGCGGCGTTGGAGCTGGTGACGGCCACGAAGCGATTCTCGTCCATCTTCCCTCCGATCTGTTAAAGAAATCTGTTCCTGACCCCCGTCCTGGTGCGGACGGGGGTCGCGGTCGGGGGGGGGGGACACACGTACCACGCCCTTCTCCCAGATGACGCTCATGCGGTCCTGGACCCCCGGGAGTCCGTGGGGGATCTTGGTGAAGTCGTCTTTTCCCATGGCTCTCTGCTTGACGGTGAACGGGCGATGGTCGGACGCCACGGCGTTCAGGGTGTCGCTGCGGCGGGACAGACGTGGGGGCGGGGGCGGAGTTTGTTAGAGCGGAGACACCGACTTCCTGGTTTAAAAGGATGCTACTGTTTCCTCACTTTCCCAGCAGGCTCATCAGGACGTTGGGGGTGTTGGGGTCCAGGCGGAGGGGCGGGGCCGTGACGTGTGCGGCGGCGTGGGCCCAGTCCGGATGGTAGTACTGCATGCCGTTGAGGACGGCGTGGGCCGTGGTCGCCTCGCCGTGGACCACCCTACCTGTGATAAACCCCCCCCCCCCGCCCAAGACTGGTCAGAGTGAGCTGACTCACAAGCGTTTCTATGGCAACTGCATCTCAACAGCTAGACGGACTCACCCTGCATCTTGGCGGTCGCTATGACGTCACCGGCAGCCATACTGGAAACGTTCACGAGGTAGACCGGGCAGTGGGCCTACCACACACACACACACACACACACACACACACACACACACACACACACACACACACACACACACACACACACACATTACACATGATATTGATAAACTGATCTCTTCATCTGAGTCTTCCTCACTCACCCGGTTGCCGATGGTGATGGCCCGGTGGGTCGCCTCCGCCTCCAGCTGGAAGGAAACAAAGGGTCAGGCTCTTATTTTGAAGGCTGGATTGTAAATCTGTTTCCTCTTTTATTTTGAAAGTTCATTTCCATGTTTTTTTCATCAACTTTTCTTCCTTTTCTTTGTCGTGTTTATGGTTTGTTATTGTTTGTTGTCCTCCGTCTCTTCCGTGCTTCATTGTTTTCTTTCACCTGTCTCTGATTGGCTCCACCCCCGTCTGCCACCTGTTCATTGGCCATTCCTCACATTTAGCCCGCCTTCTCCCTCTTGTTTGTTGCCTTTTGGTTGTATTTTCACCTCCACCTCATGTTTTCTTGTGTTTATTCTGTTTGCTTTTTGTGTTTTAGTGTTTTAATGTTATCTTTACCTCCTCAGGACGGCTGATCTCGATCCCCTCTGGGCCGCTGATTCCCAGATCCAACGCTTCCTTTGCACCCTGGGTCAAAAAAAAAATCCAACCAATCAGTGCTAAAACAAATAGAACATCTTAAATTCAATCCCCACCAGCGGCGCCGGCCTCACCTCCGCCACCAGCTCTCCGTTCTCAGCATGGACCCTCGCCACGGCGCCGATGTCCTTGCAGTGCTGCATCGCCTGGAAGAGCTCGCCGTCCCTCAGCATCAACGTCTCCTTGTAGGCCATGAACATCTGGAAGGAGTTGACACCTTTGTCCCGCACCAGCGTCTCCATCTCAGCTAGAACCTTGGGCCCCCACCAGGTCACCCCCACATGCAGGGCGTAGTCGCAGCAGGTTTTGGGGTCGGCCAAGCTGCGGCAGTTCTCGTAGGCTTCCAGCAGAGACTCGTTCCTCTCCGGGAGAACGTGTCCGATCACCATCGTGGTTCCTCCGGCCAGAGCCGCCTGGAAGGAGAAGACGTCGATTTAGAGAAATGAAGATGGAATCCTTTCATTTTCATCTGAAGGAATTCAAGTTTTTATTCTTCTGAATTAAATTTTCCGGTTGCTGTGAATCTTTACGGCGACATCGGATGAGGTCAGACTGTTTTGGTGCGACTACAAGCTTCACTGAGCATCTGTCAGCTGACCCCGGAGGCACGAGAGGGGGGCTGGGGCTGGGGGTGGGTATGAGAGGTATTGTCTACAAGCACAATGGCCCCAGTGAAAGTCTTTTGTATCCATGGAAACGGGGCTGCATTCATCTTTCGGAACGCGGCGGCGGGCAGGGGAGGGGCGAGACGGGAGAGAATAGGGTCTGTCGCCAGAGTCGGACGAAAGTTCCCACCGTACATCCATCCGTCATCCGTCCGTCGTCTCGAGGTCTCCGTTGTGTCAAAGAGCGAGTGATGAAAGAGAGAGGGATGAGTCATCACGGGGAGTCCCGCCCAGCATCGGCATCATCGCCGGCGGTGACAATGACCCCGTGACCTTAAAATATTTTGTTGGACTCATGAAAAAAACAAACTCAAACAAAATACCCCCCAAAACACTCCTGGAGTTCCTCCTAAATCCGGATCAGATCCGGATCAGGATCCAGATTAACTCTATTCGTAACAGAAAACGGTAAAGACACGACATTGCCCCCTAGAGGCAGCTGAGATAATGCAGCTTCAGAGCTAATCAACGAACGGAGACCGTTTCTGAATTTGATTTTCTTTTCATTGTTTCCATGGCAACAATTTGGCATTAATTTGGTATCAGAGGAGGGGAGGGTTTGTTTCCGTAGGATATCGCATATCTAGTTTTTTATTAGCTCCACTTTGATATGTATTTCTAACTGACTGATCAACTAATAAAAGATTTTTTTATAGGTTTATATGTCACCTCATGATGGTTCTCGCTTTAATCAGAAATAAATAAATTGTGTGTTTAATAAACAGAAGTTTTGATGCTAAAATGTGGTGAAAGACGTCAAATAAAAACGCTTTTAGGCTAAAATTAGCATAAGATAAAAGTTTCTAGGTGAAAACAAAAATCTGTGAATATGAACCAAAAAAAAAAAAAAAATCATCAGAGAAGATGAATTTAGCAGAAAAAAGTTTGTCACCGCTTGACCTACTTCCTGTCTTCCTCCCTGTTCTGTTACCTTGGTGCCGCTGTAGTAGTCGTCGGCTGTGATGGCGTTCATGAAGCTCTCCTCCAGGTGGACGCTGGTGTCGATGCCGCCGGGCAGGACCAGCTTCCCCGAGGCGTCGATGACTTTGGCCCCGCCCGGGATCATCAGCTCCTTCCCCACCTGCTGGATGATGCCGTTCTCGATGTAGACGTCGGCCTCCTGGGTGCAGTCGTCGTTCACCACCTTACCGCCCTTTATCAGGATCCGCACCATCGCCGAGCTGGAAGACATGGCTACAGCTCTGGACGGAGGAGGGGGAGAAAACATTGATGCTGCAGTAAATAATTCAGCAGTAAACTTGTAGAAACTGTTTCCAGCACCTCATTCTGACGCAGAGTCTAGCCGAGAGACTGATGCCCTGCGGCCGGTCTGACAGGCGCAGACTGACATCAGCCCTGGGAGGCCGTGTCAGTCGCCGCCTGTCACCTGACGTCAAGTGGAAACAACGAGGCCTTTATTTCAAGGGTGGATCTCCGTTAAATGATGCGTAGACAAATCCATTATGGATGTAAAATAGGAATTAAATGACAACCAGTGGTTCATGGTCTCCAGATGATAACCAAGGTAACGCCATACATCAGCTAAAGCTGTTAAAAAATTCCAATAAATTACACTTATTTGTTGTTTCGTCCTCCGATCATGAAGGGCAAGCCACGCCCAGTAGGCGGAGTCAGCACCTGGTTGATGCAACTGTATGAGGTAATGCTTATAGATGAACCTAGCGTTTACAAAATAGGTCTATTCAAGCTAACTGGAGACAAAGCCTCACTTTTTAATGCCATTTGTGACTCATTCTTTTCTTTCTCTACGAAAATCTGTAATGGAGCCACCTTTTACCAGAGCCTGGTATGGTGCACTTCCTCCTAAGTGAAAATAATGGATGTATGGTGGATTCTGATGAAACTTGGGGTAGGAGAGGAGCATGAGCTGAAAGCATCGCTATATGACAGTGGTTTCCATGACAACGATGCAGATGGAGTTTGCATAAATATCGAACCATGAATGTAGCACCACAGCTCTCACCGTTTTACGACTAATTTGTGGTTTAGACAGCAGAAACATGCATCGATTCATCCCAACAACTAATCTCCTCCACTTACTCTTTATTTATGTTGTTGTATATCTTAATTTAAAGATTATTTTAACCATTAAAATAATTATCGGTCGTCAGATTTCGAGTTTATCAATTTTTGCCGATTAAGTCTCATCTCTGTTTATGAACTGGACCACATGGAGGTTTGGTCACGTGTTCAGATAATCGTTTCTCATTTCCATCATCATTATTGGCTCCTGCCCATCAAAGATAAAGGGCCCTATGACGTCACTTCTACACACACGTGGGAATTCCGGCTCCTAAAATCTGACCCAGATCCTGTTCTGTAAAATAAAACTCGATTTACACCAGTGCGTAAATTTCATTAGAGATGAACTCTTCTTCTTTCTCCCCCCCCCCTTCCTCCTCTTCCTCTTGTTTCCCTCAACGTGCGTGATTACGTGCGTGAGAGGGTGCGGCAACTTCACGGATAGATGGGAGATGTGATGGATGCTGTAATGGAGGAGAGGAGCGCCTCCTCCGCTCCCCACGGAAGTTTCAGTGACGCGCACGAACATGGAGAGGAGGTGACGCCCCGATGAACAGGTGAGACAATAAATCACAGAGACGAGAAGAAACTCCCCAACATGAGGTAGAAATAAATTTAAAATCTTTCTTTTTTTTCTTTTTTTTTACTTCTAAATTAATATTTATTCCTACTGATGCTCTAAATAAACGTCCCGGTTCTCAGACGTTTGTGCGTCTTGACACAAAGAACGCGTCACCACCCGCCTTCATCAGCAGCCTAACGAGCCTCCTCTTCCTCCTCTCCCTCCCGCACCATCAGGACCAGTCTGCGCCCTCCCATGTCCCACCGGTGCCCCCCCCCCCCTCCACCTCCTCCGGACAGGTGTAGCCCGTAGGTTCTAGATGCCGGCTTTTGAGGCCAGACACCCAGACGCACGCAGCCAGGCCGGGAGGCGACGAGACAAAGTGCCTCCTCCCCCCCCGGCTCTGATGGAGCCGGTCCCCTGCAGACAGATGAAGGTGGAGTGGAAGAGGAGGAGGAGGAGCACGTACCTCCACAACGGGCCTCCTCCGGTCTGCAAACGGGAACAGAGACGATCGATCCCAGCGAGGTCCACTCCAGACGGACGCCTTCCTGACCGCTTCAGCAGCAGCAGCTCCGCCGTCAAGGCTAGCACCGACAGACAAGACACACTTCCGGTTATAATTTCAGAATAAAAGACAACCAGCGGGAAGTCGAGTATCTGATTAATCTATTTAATAAATATACAGAACATGTTAAACGGCTATTTACTAGTTTGAATGAACCTTTTGAATTTATTTATAATTGTTTTCATACATTCTAAACGATTTCACTGCTATTATCACAATTTCTGTTGAATTATTAATTTATTCCACTTTTATTTTGTAGGAAAATCCTCACACTTCCTGTATTGCCTCGCCGACCTACGGTTCGCAGCATCCAATCAGCAGCTCCGACTGAAGGCTTGGTCTCCTGAGCAACCAATGGCTGTGAAGTCAGGGCGTGTCCGAGGAGGAGGGGACAGAGATATTGATGATCAGAATAATTATGGGATCGTTACTGTTACTATGAACGTTTTACCACATGACCGGATCAATGATTATTGACTGTTAATTTCAACATCAGTCAGGCATACGTGACGTCAGCAGCGAGTTCTACAAGCCCTCAGAGATCACATGATCACATTTTTAAATAAAGATTAAGCAAAGTCACGTGATTATCAATTAATTCTATTTGAAACATCTAAATATAACATAAACAGCATCTTTCTCAAAAATGTCACCAAATGTTTTGGTTTCTAATGTGTTGACTTTTAAAATGTTTACTACTAAATATACTTCTTTACATTTGATGAATGAATGAATGAATGAATGGATGGATGGATGGATGGATGGATGGATGGATGGATGGATGGATGGATGGATGGATGGATTTTTTCACTAAAATAAAAATATGTCATGAATTCTCTCATTATGTTAAATTAATCAAATGAAACTGTTGAAAAAGCAAAGATTTTGCATCACATTCCAACAAACATGTTTTATATTCAATATTAATTTTAGATTAAATATATAGAAGACACAAAACAGCTGTTGAGGAAATGACTGCATGGACAAGACGGTGTGTGTGTGCGCGCGTGTGTGTGTGTGTGTGTGTGTCCGTTAACACACACACCTCCGCGGAAAAACCACTGATCGATACGTGATTTATTAAAAACTCACCATCGGCATCAGCTGGAGACTTTTTTTTAGCGCTCATTTCTAGAAGCTGACAGGAGGAAACACACCCACGTCACACCAGCCCTTCAGTCCGTCATGGGATCCGTTCAGATCAGGTCCTCATGAGTTCAAATGTGGGCTAACATGCGGGTCGGAACCGGGATCGATCATCAACACCCGATTTGATTCTCATCCGATTGGATGATCGACACCCCCTCATGTGTGGAGAATCATTCAATTTAGACTCTCTAACACCCATGGAAACCACTCCAACCGCTACCCGTTTGAACTTTTGGTTATAAGAAGAACTTTTTTTTTGTGTGACGTCATGAAGACGTTCAACCTCAAAGCCCCTAAAAACGCGACCGTCACGCTGCAGACTTCATTTCTGGTTGAGACACCAGAAAATTCACATCGAGACAGCAGAAGTCAGACAATGGAGTCAGTGAACGTGTGGTGAGCGATCAGTGTCCACACACACCTGTCAGGACTCACGGCAGCACCACAACACACAGATCACTAAATAAATCACTAGATCAATGCTGCTAGACGTCCAAAATCTGACAAATAATTTTATTTTTTATTTTTAGATCTTATTAATATCAGATCAAACCGTAAATGTCTTTTTTGTTTTGTTTTGTTTTGCTTTAGTTTTATTTTCATTTTATTACCTTTTTCGTTATAAGAATCCTGATTTTAATTTAAAAAAAAAATCAGAAAATGTAGAATATTTTTTAAAAAATGAGGAGCACATTGTAAACTTTGGGTTGAGGTTATTACAGCCTTGACCAGGACAACGATTGGTAACAACGCTGATTTGATGCTTGATTATGTTTGGAGCAATAAGATTAAAGCCAGAAACTTTGTGTCCACCTGAGCCGTTCATTCAGAACCTTCCTTCATCCATGGTTTCTTTTTAATGTAGAGTCCAAACATGACCTGATGACCTCTGACCCATGAAGGAGCTGACGTCCATCTGTTTTGTGTTGTAGGATCCCAGCGCCAGACGACGCGCTAAAGAACCAGTCCCACCTCCCGCCCCCCCTGGAGGAGGAACTCCAGCTGCTGATGGACTTCATTGGGGAGAACCTGCCCTCAGCATTACCCAGCATGCACCCTTTACTTGCTGATCTACAACTGGACCAGTGGTTTGGAGAGAACCAGCTGGAAACGCCCTCCAGCAGTGACCCCCCCGCTGGTCCAGCAGAGCCCCCACAAGTTCAGGGTCCCGTGGAGGACCAGTTGGACCTTCTGTCCTCACTGGACCAGCTGGAAGGTGAAATTCCTCTGGAGGAGGCGATAGAGCTGCTTTGTGATGATTCATCCAGCAGTGACCCCCCCACTTCCCCAGCAGAGCCCCAACAGGTTCAGGGTCCCATGGAGAACATCCCAGAGGGGGTCCACTGTTACCCCCCTGCTGCCCCACCAGAGATCCACTGTTACCCCCCTGCTGCCCCACCAGAGGTCCACTGTTACCCCCCTGCTACTCAACCGGAGGTCAACTGTTACCATCCTGCTGCTCCACCAGAGGTCAACTGTTACCATCCTGCTGCTCCACCAGAGGTCAACTGTTACCATCCTGCTGCTCCACCAGAGGTCCACTGTTACCCCCCTGCTGCTCCACCAGAGGTCCACTGTTACCCCCCTGCTGCTCCACCAGAGGTCCACTGTTACCCCCCTGCTGCTCCACCAGAGCACCTTCAGGGTCAGTGGGGTGAACAGAACATGGTGACCCCAGAGGCGTTCAGGAACCCTCTTCCTGCGGTAAGCCCCACCCCTCACTTTGATGTAAATTCTGGGGGAGGTCCAGGTGACACCTTTGCAGCTCCTCTAACCTCCTGTTCTGCTGGTGCCTCCAGGTTCAGCCCCCCCCAGTGATGACGAGCCCTCAGGGTGGCGTGTTTGGGACGCTGTGAGTGACACCAGAATGAAAGCAGCCGCTGACGTCTGACTGTGTGTCTGTGATCTGACGCTCGTCTCCTCTCTGTGCAGGAACCCAGAATCCATCCTCCTCCTCCAACCACCTGCGGTTCCCTCCTCTGCTGCTGCTGCTGCTGCTCCCCCTGCAGGAACCTCCAACACGAGGTCCAGATGGTCAGTTTGTTGTGGAGCTTCATCTTGAATGGACTCGCCTTCTTGATTCAATCCTTTCTCAATCAATCATCCATCCATGAATCCATTCATCTTCAAAGGCTTATCCTGGGCAGGGGCAACAGGCTCAGGAGGGATGCCCATACTTCCCTCTCCCCAGACACCTCTTCCAGCTCCTCCGGGGGGAGCCCGAGGCCTTCCCTGGCAAGCCGAGTGTGTCCTAGGTCTTCCCCGAGGTCTCCTCCCAATTGGACATGCCGGGGACACCTTCCCAGGGAGGTGTCCAGGAGGCATCCGGAACAGATGCCCGTGCCACGTCAACTGGCTCCGCTCAAGGTGGAGGAGCAGCGGCTCTACTCCGAGCTCCTCCCTGGTGACTGAGCTCCTCACCCTATCTCTAAGGGCCACTCGATGGAGGAAACTCATTTCAGCCACTTGTATCCAGGATCTTGTCCTTTCGGTCATGACCCAAAAGATCATGACCATAGGTGAGAGTAGGAACGTAGATTGGCCAGTAAATCAAGAGCTTCGTCTTATGACTCAGCTCCTTCTTCACCACAACAGACGTATACAGCGACATCACTGCGGAAGCTGCACAGATCCGTCTGTCAATCTCATGTTCCATCCTTCCCTCACTCGTGAACAAGACCCCAAGATACTTAAACTCCTCCACTTGGGGCAAAGACTCTCCACCGACCTGAAGAGCGCACACCACCCTTTTCCAGTCGAGAACTATTATGCCCAGTCTATGAGTGCCTGAGCCATAACACAAACAGGCCCCATCTTCTCCAAGTCCCAAGGAGCCACCAGATGAATGGTTGAAGTACGTATATGAGGCAAAACTGAGTTTTTAGTTAGAAGAACTAAAAGGACTAATGCCAAAATAACAAACAAAAGGATCCTATCTGCAAAAGAATAGGGATTAATCTAATAGAAAAACCAAATGACAGGATCTAACCTTACTAACTAGATCAACAGGAGAAAAGAATCATCAAACAAACCGGCAGTCGAACCCTACTTCTCAACCGAAAATAAGTAGTTCATACAACATGGAATGTGGCTGGTTGGAAGATGGAGAGGATGAAGATCCGCCGCCTGCTGCCCTGCTTCCCACGAACGACTGCCATCTCGGATGTTTATGTATCCGCTGAGGCCTTGGCATAGCCAATTGGGAGATGGAACAGGTGCGCTCCCTCAATCACTGTCGAGCGATGGCACTGGCTAATCTGCATACATAAGGAGCCGACAGAAAAACAGGGAGCAAAAGGACAATCCCAACACACACACGACGCTAGTCGTCACAAGAGCCATGGCCTTGGATTTAGAAGTGCTGATTCTCATCCCACACTCAGCTGCAATCCGTCCCAGAGCATGCTGTCAGTCCAGGTTTGATGAGGCCAACAGGACAACATCATCTGCAAAAAGCAGAGATGAAATTGTTTGGTCCCAAAACCGGACTCCCTCCGGATCCTGGCTGCGCCTAGAAATTCTGTCCTTAGAGATTATGAACAGAACTAGTGATGGATGGCGGCCCTGACGAAGTCCAACATGCACCTGGAACAGGTCTGACTTACTGCCGGCAATGCGAACCAAGCTCTGGCTTTGGTCATACAGGGACCGGACAGCCCTCATCAAAGGGCCGTGAACCCTATACTCCGAAAGCACTCCCCACAAAATAACACGTGGGACACGATCGAATGCCTTCTCCGGATCCACAAAACACATGTGGACTGTTTGGGCAAACTCCCATGAACCCTCCAGCACTCGAATGAAGAGTGAAGAGCTGGTCCAGTGTTCCGCGACAAAAACCGCATTGTTCCTCCTGAATCTGTGGTTCGACTATCGGTCTAATCCTCCTCTCCAGTACCCTGGAATAGACTTTCCACGGGAGGCTGAGGAGTGTGCTCCTCCTATAGTTGGAACACACCCTCTTTTTGAAAAGAGGGACCACCACCCCGGTCTGCCAATCCAGAGGTACTGTCCCTGACTGCCATGCGATGTTACAGAGACGTGTAAACCATGACAGTCCCTGCACATCCAGAGACTTGAGGTACTCAGGGCGAATCTCATCCACCCCCGGTGCTTTGCCACCAAGGACTTTGGCAACCACCTCGGTGACTTCAGCTTAGGTGAAGTCCACCTCTGAGACCTCAGCCTCTGCTTCCTATGTGTAAGACATGGTAGCGGAATTGAGGAGATCCTCGAAGTATTCTTTCCACCGCCCGACAATATCCTCAGTCAAGGTCAGCAGTTCTCCACTCCTACCATCAGTTGCCTCCGGAGTCCTATAATTCAGCAAGATTTGATAGGACTCCTACTTAAGCTTGACGGCACCCCTTATTTCCGGTGTCCACCACTGGGTTCTGGGGTTGCCGCTGCGACAGGCACCAGAGACCTTGCTACCACAGTTCTGAGGAGCCGCTTCGACAATGGAGGTGGAGAACATGGTCCACTCTGACTCAATGACCCAGCCTTCTACGGAATCTGAGAGAAGCTCTTCCTGAGGTGGGAGTTGAAGACCTCACTGACATAGGGTTCTGCCAGACGTTCCCAACAGACTCTCAAAACATGTTTGGGCCTGCTGAGTCTGTCCAGCATCCTGCTCTGCCAGAAACTCTGGGCAGGACCCAGACTCTGGTGGGCGGCCGTCCGCCTTGACTGGTTTTGTACCAACACGTTGTGTGTCGTCCTGCTTCTCCATGTTCCTCTGCTAACGTCAGCTCTCTGATGCATCACAGGATTCGCCGCACAAAGAAGTCTGACGGCTCCAGTCTGTACGTGAAGAAGCCTCCGAACGCCTTCATGCTGTTCCTGCAGGAACACAGGATGAATGTGGACCCGAGCATCCAGTGCCAGGGGAGCGGCGTCGTGAACGCAGCTCTGGGACAGCAGGTAGCAGCATCATCAGCATGTGTGTTGATGCGCTTCTGCACACGTTTGTGTGTGTTTGCGTTACCACTAAGTGTGTGTTGTCGTCTGTCCTCAGTGGAGGTTGTTGTCACAGGAAGAGAGGAATATATATTACGCTAAAGCTGATCAAAGCAGAGAACTCCACATGCAGCTGTACCCAGAATGGTCGGCCAGAGATAACTATGTAAGTAGAGCCCCCCCCAAATCCCACAATGCTTCACTCCCTACAGCATAACCACACACATTTTGCCTGAGATCTGATCAAACTTCATGTTTGCTTGTGTGCAGGGCAGAAGGATGAGGACCAGGAGACGTTCTGCTTACAGCAGAGACTGGGCTCCACTGCAGCAAATATACAATTATACTGGTTTTATGCAGCAGTAGTAGTTTAATAGAGGTCTTCCTCTAGGCCTCCTGCCTGGCAGTTCAAAACTCATCCTTCTACCAATATATTCACTATCTCTCCTCTGGACATGTCCAAACCATCTCAGTCTGGCCTCTCTGATTTTATCTCCAAAACCTCTAACATGTGCTGTCCCTCTGATGTACTCATTCCTGATCCTATCCTTCCTGGTAAATCCCAAAGAGAACCTCAGCATCTTCATCTCTAGACCGAACAACATCGCTGGTCTCACCACAGTTTTGTACACCTTTCCTTTCATTGAAATAAATAAGAATATTTGAATAAATGTTACATTTGTTTCAATAATTTGAGATGCACATGACACAGTTTTACAGTTGTGGACACACTTGTTAAAGTGAAAAAGGTGTCGTCCAGGTTTTCTAGCAGCTGATTTTCCAAGTTCTTTGAACACACACACACACGCACACACTCACACACACACATACCATGGAACACTGTCATTGGACACAGGGGGACACACTCCAGTTTAGTGGTGATCTAATCATAGTGGACACTTTATGTGTGTGTATAATAACAGGAATCCACATTTTCATGAGCTTAAATATCAATTAAAAACATCTGGATTTAATTGATCAAATATGAATAAAAA
The DNA here is from genome assembly GCA_013358685.1 of Antennarius maculatus. Lineage (NCBI taxonomy): Eukaryota > Metazoa > Chordata > Actinopteri > Lophiiformes > Antennariidae > Antennarius > Antennarius maculatus. The sequence goes on along the minus strand of CM023621.1, from coordinate 18,349,370 downwards.
GGCCAGAAATTGTCAGATTGTTTTGCACAAAAACAATACATTTATTCAAGTGTTCTCCAGCACAAGTACATACGGAGCCTTTATCTTCTCTCGGGACACTAAACATAAGTGTGAGGGGGGGCAAGGTGGAGAATGGCTGCTACATTTGCTGTACGAACTGGGAAAAGCGTCAAAAGAGTCATGACAGAAGTAAAGTCACACAGCATCACTGAATACAGATTGACCTGTCCTGAACAGAAAGTTAAAATGATGCTTCCGATTAAAAAGAACAAAACAACATTCTGACATGGAGAATAGCTCGGCGTGGAATGTAGGATTAAGAAGCGATGCGTATTAAGCATACATTATGCTACAGTAAAAGTTATTACCGTTTTTTTTCTCACACAATTTTTCCCACAGATAAGCACCAACTACAGCAATCTCTAGTCTAAAACAATATAGGAAACCTTTCATTATTTGTTATCCTTATTTTTTTCAAGTACAAAGTTAAAATGCCTTTGTTAATATATTTATATGAGTGAAATAATTTTCCGTTACTACAAGGAACTTAAAAAAAACAGTCATTGTCAAGATGTGTTTATTTCTCTTCCAATCAAATATACTTTCAATGATTAGATAAAGTTTTTAGCACCATCGGAAAAAACACCTAAAAACCCTCTTTTTTACAAAAAGAAAGAAAACACCACCATGTAGGGCTGTGCTGTGAAGCCGAGACCATCCGTCTGAAAACGCACTAATTCAGGTCACATGACAAAAAAAAAAACAAATGACGAAAGTTGACTCTAAGCCTCCCTACGTCTAACTCTCAAAGCACGTTTTGAATCAAAATTTGATTTTTTAAGTTTTTACACCAAAATGTTCCTAATTTGATGAAATATATATATTAGCAAAAGAAATATTTTTGTACATCTCATACGCAGTTAAAAGACAAATAAATTGAAATGTGGACAAATCTATGTACAAAATGTACAGACATGAGGAGGAGGGGAAATAATGCTGCGTTCAAAGACGTGGAAAATTTCAACACAGCTCTGTTAACCGGACATATCAACACCCAATCATGCGCATATCAATAAAGCTGGAGCACAAATATTATTACAGAAGCGAAATAAAAAAGAATATTGGTCAATTTTATGGTTATATCAATAATAACACATCACATCCAACAGTTATTCATTTCTTAAAATGAAATAATGGTGCCTCTAAATTTGCCGTCCTGATGATGACGATTTCAATCACCATTTTGTCTGAGTCAGAGCCGGAATTGTAATATTTCCAACATGTCTTGAACGCAGCACAACATTCCATTAAAGTATCGCGAGGGCGTGATGGCAATAAGGTCACTTAAGAACTTAATTACATTAAGAAATTAAATTTAGAATCTTAAATACGATATAGATTAGCGATAACATCTTTCTTTAATTACTCTTTGAGTGTCAGTTTTTCGTTTTGACAAACTGCAGCCTAAATTCTCCGTATTTTTATTTATTTTTTTTGTAGCTTAAGAGAATTCAGTTTGTGCATCCAACTTTGGATCGATGTGATGATTAGAGGTTCATTTATGCTCCGTCTACGTACAAAAATAAACACACCCACATGCCGCCACGCGGCTTTATGTTGGTGTCGAGCAAAACATCCCCATTCAAAAAACATTCTGTTAAAAAAAAACAAAACCATCATTCAGATACTTTTTGCATTCCACTAGGGGGCAGCGAAGAGTCATAATTTAAGCACATATTCAAATTGATAAAAAGCAGAAGTAAAAATGTATAGTGGCTTATGAGACCTATCCTCATCATGTGCGGACGGAGTTTTCGCTTTTTCACTGTTTTTTTAATGTCTGTAGACTCTTGTCGCGTCTTGCTTGAATCATGGCTACACTGCCCCCCCTCCAGTGGCTTACAGAGGTACTGCACCGTTTTGCCCGTATATGTAAAAGATCTGCCCAAATAAGGACTGAATGAACGCAGAGAACGGATGAAAAGCCCCACCCGTATCCGTTTTCAACGCCGAGCATAAGCGAGCCCTAATCAGCGACATTAGCCGTCCTTCACAGGGGACAAAATATTATACAATCTTAATAGAAATAGACATTCTTTATCGGGGTAGCGACATACTGAGAGACCAGTATGGATGACGGTGGGGGGGAAAGGGGTCAAATCATACAGGTTTCACATATGAAAATCCATTCTTTACTTCTATTGGCACAGCCCTACTACTGTATACAAAAAGTTTTACACGAGGGTAGATCAGTTCACGTCACTTTTTTAAAAAATATCAAGAAATAAAAAGAAAGGATGCATATAAAAGTGCTTTATAATGTTGATAAAGCAGCACAAAGTTGCTATAAAAAGGTAGAAGAACTTTGTGAAGCTGCACCATGTTGTTGAGGATTCGCACCTGACGGGTTCCAGAGGCGGAAGTCGAGCGAGCGAGCGAGCGCGCCTGCTCGTACAGTAATGTCATTGGTCAGGGTGAAACTAGAAAAGAAGTTTCACGTGTGTTTCTTTTTTTTGTTTTTTTTTGTTTTTTTTTTTGTTTTTGGATGACAGAAAGCATCATTTCCCATGTGGCTGGTTTGTGCCTGAGTGTGACAAGGCGAGGCTGAGAGGTTCAATGAGCACCAGTACAAACGGTATAAAAGCTCTGCCACTCCCAGTTAACAGGAAGAGAACTTTAGTAAAAATTTTCCAGCAACAAACAGCTCTGTATTGTCGAGGGTTGCAGCGCCACATGGGCGATGATGTGTGTCATCATCTCGGAGCACCATGGTATTGGAACCATATTACAGTAGTACCTTTATCACCTTCAGTTATGTATAGAAACTGTAAACAAAGAGGTATATGTGATCTGGTGCTTTGGATTCTTGGAGACTCTCCTCACACTGAAATCACCTCAATCTTCACATCTCGGCGAGGCTCAGTAGCTGGAAGCGCAGCGCTGGCGGGGTTAATTTAGTCTGATGCAGTCTCAGTCACGTCCTCATTAGGTCATGGTCACATGATCCGGTGTGTAGTCCGGCTTACACTAAAAGTTTCATCTTTTATGTTCTTAAGGTTTCAGTCAATCAGTTGAACCAAATCAATGTTAAATGTCATTGATTCTGATCAGGTTGATCTGATCAATATTTGATAAAAGTAGCTTGAACGACTCAGACGCAACTCTGCAGAAAGTTTTTGTTCTGATGACGTCGCTTTAAGGAAAGCACTCTGATTGGCTGATTGATTCTGACCTACTTTGACCAAGTCAGTGTGCCAGGTTCTGACCCAATTACAGTTTGATGGTTCTGTTGGGAAAGAACTGGGTACTACATGGTTCTGTTGGGAAAGAACTGGGTACTAGATGGTTCTGTTAGGAAAGAACTGGTCAGTAGATGGTTCTGTTAGGAAAGAACTGGGTACTAGATGGTTCTTTTAGGAAGGAACCAGCTACTTGATGGTTCTGTTAGGAAGGAACCGGGTACTAGATGGTTCTGTTAGGAAAGAACCGGGTACTAGATGGTTCTTTTAGGAAGGAACCGGCTACTAGATAGTTCTGTTAAGAAAGAACCGGGTACTTGATGGTTCTGTTAGGAAAGCACTGGGTACTAGATGGTTTCGTTGGAAAGAACCGGCTACTAGATGGTTCTGTTAGAAAAGAACTGGGTACTAGATGGTTCTGTTAGGAAAGAACCGGGTACTACATGGTTGTTAGGAAAGAACCGGCTACCAGATGGTTCTGTTAGGAAAGAACCAGGTACTAGATTGTTCTGTCAGGAGGGAACCGGCTACTAGATGATTCTGTTAGGGGGGAACCGGTTACTAGATGGTTCTGTTAGGAAAGAACCGGTTACTAGATTTTTAAAACAACAGTCGTGTCTTTTTTTGCGTATTTTGTCAGAGTTCAGCCACAGTTGTGTCGTTTGGGTTGTTCGTCAACGTCTTAGTGGACAAATTAACCCTCGTCGGCGCCGCGTGGATCTCATCTTTTGGGTCTTTCCTAACGTCTGTCTGGAGAAGAGCGTCTCGAGTATAGCTTGCACAAACAAATCAACAATACTTGATAACACTGCTAAAAGGTAAAATGACATATCAAAATTAAATAGAATTACAAATACAAGAAATAATGTGAAATCTATGCTCACAAATTATACGGGAGTATAATCTGAGGATCAAGGCTCTGGTTTCTAGTCACGACACACCTAACTGGTTCAGCTCAGACACAGGAGAAGTAATCTTTGAGTGGTGCAAACAGGTGGCGGATGACTGGGACGCTCCACGACCGGCCCAGCAGCCTCTGCCTCGCCAGACGGCTCATGTTGGACACGTCTGTGTAGTGGACCGGGAAGCCGAAGACCCTGAGAGGGAAACCAGAGCGGAGGTCAGTCCCAGAATCTACGGAAGGAGGTCCGGGGGGCGGCGTGGGCGTACCTCTCCATCTCAGTGCACCAGAGAATATCCTCCTTCTCGTTCATGTAGACGGGGAAGTGCTGGTCCTTGCCCTGTTTGATGGAGTTGGACCTGGTGGTGATGGTCCTCACCTTGTCAAACTGGTAGAGAAGAAGTCCAACCAGCTCATCATTCGATGCATTAAAACAGAGGTGTCAAATCATTTTCACTGAGGGCCACATCAGCATAATGGCTGTCCTCAAAGGGCCAGATGTAACTTATAAATGTAACTAAATATAACTCAATGTAATCTACGTTACAAACGTTACAGTTGCACAGAAAAATGTTTGCGTCTCAACAGACAACTTTTGTGTCAGAGAGGTTCTGTTATTTCCTCTTAAGTAATTTTGATGAAATATTCATATTTTTATGTTTATTTCAATACTTTGAACCAGAATTTGTGGGTTGGATAGAGTTTAGATGAAGAAAAAGCTCATTTTCACATCACTTTGCTTGTGCAAAAGTCACCGCAGGAACATTTGAGTTGACTTGTTTCTCTCAGAAGAATCAATCGAATATTAAAAACTGGAACTGAGTAAAACAAAAAATTTCAGAACTTCCAGACCTGTGACCTGGTGTAATTTTAAATCTACTTGTGTTTTTGCTCCGATTGCTTTACACTCAGGCGCCGTTAGAGCCAAACCTGTTACATCAGGCTGCCACTGGGGGGCGCCCGTCTACACCGATTCTCAAAGACCAGGAAGGCGTCGAGCTGAAGGAGCTCAGATATGAGTGAACGAGATGAGACGAAAGCTTTCAGTGAGACCTGAGGTGATGATGAAGGTGATAGTGATGACGATGATGTTTCACAGTGTGTGTTTTTGGTACCTTGGCTGTTCTTCCGTGTTCTAAACAGCCCTGGAGGTCCAGCTTGTCAGTGTACATAGCAGTGAGAGGCCTAAAGGGGAAAAAATGGTTTAAAAACTATTTATATTCAGACTTAATATAATTCAAATATATTATAAAAGCATGTCATCATCATCCTCTGCTATAAATAATCACGTTCTTCAAACTTTAACGCTTAAAATCAATTCTCTTGACTGTGTCTCCGAAAATGCAGCACAAATGCTGACAAAAACTTCAGACCAAAATGTAAAGCAATAATAGTATTAAAATCTAAATTTGGTTACTATATAACCCAGTTCACCAACCTGTTCATGCCAGGGAGGTTACCCCAGAAGTAGCGAGCGCGGTGGGCGGCGGACACTTCCTTCGCGTCTATCATCACCGGGTTGCACTGAAATCCCCCAAAAAAAGGAAGTCAAATGAGGTCAGACTCTGTTTTTATGTCACCTCCATCACATCACACCTCTACTCCCACCAGGTGTGACCACGTTTAACAGCTTTCACTGACCTCTAGGAAGCGAGATATGTCCCTCTTGTCGCTGACGCCCATGGCGACGACGTTCTCAAACAGCCAGAAGAACGGCCGGTCGTCGCCGTCCTTCGGCCGAGCCTCGTGGACCAGCCGGTAGAACTCAAAGAACAGGCGTCCGGTTCCCTCTGTGGGACACAAACAGTCCTGACACGGTGCTGACGCTCAGACGCTGGGGAGACTGTTGCATCATGGGTAAACCTACCATAAAGACCTTTCCTAGCAGGGTTGACTATAGAGAGGTCATTGCATGGACTTCCACCTATAACCAGGTCGAAAGGACCCCACTCGTGTATCTGTTCCGATAAAGACACAAAGAGAAAGAGATGAGAGAAAAACACCAATAGATGGATAAAGAGGTAAAGATAGAGAGAAGACAGATAAAAAGGCAGAAATATAAAGAAAACTAAAGCAATAAAGGCAGTGAGAAGTTTTTAACTGTTACTTTATCTACACATGTAAAGAAATAAAGATAAATGCAGAGAGAGAGACAGAAAGACAGATAGAGATATAGATAAATAATGATAAAGAAACAGAAACAGAAATAGATAAAGATAAAGATAGAGATAGATAAAGAGACAAATATAGCTATAGAGACAGATAAAAATAGATACAGATAAAGATAAAGAGATAAAGATAGAGACAGAGACAGATAAAGATACAGATAAAGATAAAGAGATAAAGATAGTTAAAGAGATATAAAGATAGATAAAGAGAGACAGATAAAGAGATAGAGATAAAAATTGATATAGAGACAGATAAAGAGATAAAGATAGAGATAAAAATTGATATAGAGACAGATAAAGAGATAAAGATAGACAATGATAGAAAAATAGAGGCAGATAAAGACAGATATTTTTATGTCTTTAGACAGATGATAAACAGATTTAAACAGAAATAAACAGAGAAAACGATAAAGAGATAGAGAGACAGAGACAGAAATATAAGTGGATAGAGACAAAGAAATGGATACAGACGTAAAGACAGAGGTCATGTGACCCGGCTGAAACCATCACGTGACCACCGGAGCAAAAGGAGAAACCTAACTCACGTGTTTGCGCGTGACGTTCCTCACGTCTCCTACATACATGATGCGACCCTGATGCCGGACCACGCCCACCGTGATGGAGTCCTCACACACTTCAGACGCCACGTAGCGATCCACCTTGATGCCCAGTTCCTTCAGCACCAGCAGCCCTGCACACCCGGGGGTCAAAGGTCACCGGGATGTTAAACCCCCATGACGACGACGATGTGATTTAACTTATTTATCTTCATTAGCCGTCTCACCTGTTGCTATGCCGTCAAACAGCGACAGGACGCGAATGGGCTTCCTCTTCTCCACCATGACGGGGGGGTAAACCTTTGGCGTTTCCTGAAACCGCGACAGAGGATGGACGTCGTTGAGGACGAAGGTCAACCTCAGTCGGAGGAACGCGACACACACCTTGAGCCCAACTACTCACAAAATCTTGGTCGTGATTATTTGCAAAGAAGTGCTGGAGGCGACTGGGCCAGTCGGCGCGGCGGCCCAGCAGCCCGAACGAGCCCTTCTGACTGCACATGAAACAGTTCCACGGGTCCTCCTTGATGGCGGCGTGCGCTGCCCCGTGACCCACGAGGAGGTCGACGCACTCCACGCAGAAACACCTGAAACAGAAGTGCTTTCGTCAGAGGTGCGTCCCAATACTTGAGTCGATTACGTAACTGTTTGGACTCTTAACTCCATCGTTTATAAAACGCCTCACCGGCAGCAGTTGTTGTTCCCACACATGAGCACCTCGCGGCCGCCGCAGCAGATGGTGCAGTACGACTGGTAGCCGTCGTCGTCGTACTGGTAGGCGCACTCCAGGAAGCAGTTCTGTGGAAAACCAGTTTGGTAGAACTTCAAAAAGAAACTTTTCGGAGGAACATCCAGGCGTCGTCGGCGCCGATTATTTTCGAGGCGAGCGGGATTTACCTTACAGCTCTGACACATCCCCCCAGCGAACAGCGGGTGCTCCAGGCTGACGTTCAGACTTCCACAGGAGATGCAGATGTCTGCAGACGGAGGAGAGGAAGTTGAAAAGAGGTCGGCGGCGTCACGAAACGATCCGTTTGTTCAAACCAGAAAAAAAAAAAGAAAGTGTTTTCTGCTGTTGTTTTTAGAAACAGAAAAAAGCTTCGCTTACCTTCGATGCTGCGGCACTTTTGTCTCACTTCGTGAACGAGTCGCTCTGGAACACGGCGCCAGATGAGAATGATGGGTAAGCACAAATGTGATCACATGACGCGTGGAAAAGCATCTAAAAGGAGGAGGCATCTCACCTCGCGTCCTCTCGTCGATGATGTCCTTCACCTTGGGTTTCTCCGCTGTGCTTTTGCGAGGCTTTTTGGCCGGAGGGGGTGTGTAGGCAGCGGCTTCAGGCTCCACCCACATCTCAGGGTAGACCTCTTTGTATGGGTTACGCTCCTCTGGGAGGGGGGGTGCGGATATGAGACCATTTAAGGGCATTTACGGATGAGGAACACCGGAGGCGAAAGGCGGCGGCGTCCCCTTACCCTCTGGCGGCTCTAAGGCCTTCGGTCCGGTGGGCTGAAACCCCGCCATCGCCCACTCGATCATCTGCTTGTTCAGCATCTCCACCGACTTGGAGGTTTCGGTTTCGTCGCTGTCGGGGCAGGTCATGAAGGCTTTATCCGCCCGGCTGCTGGCGACCTGCCCGATTAGCGTTCAGGAGTTAAAAACCAAACAAAAACTTTCTAAAACTTTAATTCTCGGGGTTAGAAACTGTTTCGTCTTTGGCTCTTGATGAATCCTTTCTGTTGCCTTCAGGTGAAAACAGATTTTCCAGCTTTGCATTTGAAAACTCTGTCGACCCCCCAAAAAAATAATTATTATCTTAAAGATTTGTGAAACTTCCTCCGGCTAACCGTCCATCTGCATCTCCTGAAAGCCCGTCTTTGTTTCTGGGTCCTACTGTGAACCTCATGTAAAGCATCTCTCAGCTGTTTTAGGTCCTTCTTTGATGTTCGGATCAACGTCTTATTGAAAACAGCTTCCTTCAGCTTCGGCTCAGTCCAAACCCTTCCTTTCTTTTTTAAAGGAAGACTCTCAGATGGCCCCCGCGCTTTTATCACTTCCAGCCTCGACTACTGCAACTCATTGTCCGCTGGAAGGACTTCTTTTATCCAGTCGGTCCAGAAAGCAGCTGCTAGTCGGCTGACAGGCGTAAACATGAAGATACGACCGCGCGTCCGGGTTTTATTACGACATTTACCGGCTGGTTTTAAATGCATGAATGGATCGACGATGAGAAGATGCTACATGGAGCGACGTTCAGAATTCCCATTGCACCTGAACGCCACGTTCGTTTGAAACGGTTCTTTTTTTTTTTTTTTTACGTCCTTTATTTTTCACATTTGCGTTAGCTTCTGCGTTTTCATGTCATTATTTTTCATTTGTGCAACACAGATGTTGTATTTAAACGCGCAAATAAAAAAAAAAAAAAACTGACATGATTCGTTATGTTTCCTGTGAGATTATTTGTTCCGTTTGTGTATTTGTCAGCAAAAAGATAAAATATTAAGCAGCTTTAAAGTCATTCATATTGATTGAATTCATTTATTTATGGATGGTAATAAGTTATATATAGATGATTGCATGCTTTGTGCTGAGCTAAGCATCCTTTGTGGTTTTTAATGTATGAATATGAGTGACATAAATATTGAGATCAAACTCTCTGCAGGAGGAAAGCGTTTTAACGTCTCCGTCAGATGATCTGTGTGTGTTTATTTATGTACCCGCAGCTGAATCAATAAAGTTTTTTTTAAAGTAAACATCTTCTCACCTGCAGCACTTCATAGATGGCTTTCCTGTACATGGGCTGCTTGTTGTATGTCGGTTGATGGAAGGCATTATTGAAAGAGCTTAAAGGCAAAAGTTTCTCTACGCAGACCTAAAAAAAATAGAAGATAAAAAAAGACAAATCAGAAGATTCTGAGGTTGAAGCGTTTCTGTATTTTCATGGTTTTAACGTCTGGGTTAAAACAAATAAACATATCGTGTAACGTGTGGTCGTCACCATAAACAGAACGCTGCTTAGCTTCAATTTCTCACATCAGTATTAATGTTGGCGTCGCTCACCACTGAGAACTTTCCGTCTCCAAACCACATGACCCATCTGGTTCCCTCAGCGGCTCGGCTGCGTCCCGTCATGCACCAGGACACGATGCGGCCCGGCCACCAAGAGAAGCCTCTCAGCTTCCCCCAAACCAGCTCCCCGATGCCAAAACCACGACCGTCCTGCAGCCCAGAGCACCAGACAAATCATCCGCTGTGCGGTAACCCAATGGGTTTAACGGTGAAGCCTTTCAAAAACGCTCGCAGTTATATTTTTTACAGCCCGATGTCACCTAAAATCTTCCCTTCAGGACAGCTGGAACTAAAAAGTTTCAGCTTCAGAAGAATCGACGACTCTTTTCCTATAATGTCATGAAATAAACATGGAGATGTTTGATAGCAGAAAGCGTCCAAACTGTCGCTGTGTCACGTACAGATGGAACTATAATGAACATATAGTGAGTTTTTGTTCCAGACCCCCTGAACCCCCCAACTCGGACCCCTACGGGTCCCTGGACCACATTTTGAAAACCAGTATCTCAAGAGAAGCAGGAGCGTAGATGAATCATCTTTTTGTGTGAACTTTTCCTTTAAATTATTGCAATTATAATTTTATAATAATATACAATATACAATAATATACAATGATTTTTGTACTAAACTCCTATCAGACAATAATCAGGGTAAACTAACCCAAACGCTCACCTCATACTCGGGCTCAGTGTCTGCAGACTTCGGGGACACCTTGTCTCCGCCTCCGATGGCGACGGGCTCCGGCGTCGTGGCAACAGTGGGGGAGGCGGGGTCAGTGGGCTGCTGCTGAGGCTGCTGCTGCTGCTGCTGCTGCTGCTGAGGCTGAGGCTGCTGCTGCTGTTGCTGTGGCAACAACGGCGGTGATTGCTGTTGATACTGAGGCTGTGACTGAGGCGGCTGCTGCGGCTGCTGCAGCTTTGAAGGCGATGGGTGCTTGATTATTGAGACTTCTTCTTCTTTGTGGGTCTCCGGTTCGCTCTCCTCGTAATCTTTCATGGCGTTCATCGCTGACATCAGTTTGGCCTTTTTCTCTGCCTGAATCAAACACAGTGAGAACAGACAGGAAGCTGCTGAAGGGAGGTATTGATCATAAATGCATATTTATGCACAAAATTTTTTATATAACACACAATAATAACTGTTAATATGAATAGCGGTGTTGGATATTTATATAAAACGCTTAATCTTTTCAAAATAGAATATTCTAAAGGGAATAAAGAGAGAATCAGAAAGAAATGGAGATGAAACTTTAAAACTCTTGATGTCAGCCGGGATGTCCAGATAATAAATGCTCTAACCTTCGTGATGAAGACATGAAACAAACACTGATGAAGAGACTAAAGGCGCAGAAATGGACCAGGAAATGAATCATGGGAGCAGGGCTGGAATAAATCGACATGTCCTGAATATATGATGTGCAAAACATACGACTAGTTGTCACATGACATACTTGAGTTCCTTCTTCGTTTCTGACGTTTCTATTAATCCATGCATCTCTCCAGCGCCCTAAATATGTTACCAGAATCGCTAAACCCATTTTTTTTGCCTGAATGGGGTCACGTGTGACTCAGGAAACCAACAGGAAACTGAGAAGAGAGCTGAAAACGCTCTTATTTACCTCCTCTTGTGTGATTGGTGGATGCTTTATCTGTTCATTTGAATGAAAGACTATTAAAATGCTAATATTTTAAAATTCTGCTGCTTCAGTGTTGCAGCTCCGGAAGCAAAGGAGGAGGACGAGATCTCGCTGATCTAACGTCACCTGACCAAAATTAGCCACACCTCCAATGGGGTTCATGCTAATGCTTTTAGCTCAGAGGCTACAAAGAATAGCTCAGCTCAGTAAGAATGTCAATAACGCCTTTCCAAATCATTGTGGGATCTTGGTTCATTCTGAATAGGTGGACGACACCAAACTTTTCCTTTCAAAAAGTCCTCATCTACTCCAGATATTCAGGTAATCGCTGCAAAGCTTCAGAAACATCCCTCAGATTAAAAAAAAAAAAAAAACTTCCCTCGATGACGGTTGCGACGAGCTCCTGATAGCATTTTAGCGGTAGCGGCTGCTCGGCCTCCTCGCCTACAGACAGGAAGTGGACACGGCGAGGTCGCCGGGTTCGCGGTACCTGACACTGAGCCTCCGTGTCGATCAGAGAGGACGACACACAAGCGGCGCTTCAGCCGGTAAATCCCCAACAGCTGCACTGGTTGTGATGTCTCTCTCTCTCTCTCTCTCTCTCTGAAACCCTGCATGCACACACATGTTCCTGTCCTCTCGCTCGTCCTTCACAACACGCCACAGGGTCTGCCGGCCCGTATGGAAACATGTGTTGGTGATACTATAGGCTCCACGTGAGGGCCGCGGCGCACAGCTGTCATTACTCTCCTCTGGTTCTCCCCCCTGGAAATGTCCAGAGGTGGATGGAGTTGAGAAGGGAGGAGAAAGAGAAGCCGGCGCCGCCCCGCCGTCCTCTCTCCCAGGATGACTCCGAAACAATAGCGCCTTTAAGAGGAGGTGCAGCCGGGGACGGCGAGGGGAGGGGCTTTCGATGCAGAAGAGTAAAAACATGTGCTCTTCAATCAAGAGGCTCTGCTGTGCTATATAAATATCTGGACCGTGGTGCTGCTAGAAAGCACCCCCCCCCCCGGGGGGTGGGGGGCCGTTGTGTCAGGAGCCAGATCCAGATAGGACAAAAAAGAAACGTCCCTTTAAATCCAAACGTGTCGACGTGAGAAAAGCACATCAAATTATAGCTGATCGTGTGTGAGGAGAGTCGGACGGCGTGGAAACACCTGCTGGAGGACGCAGGTAGAGGATGATGTCAGCAGGAACCAGAAAAATCCAGATATATATACGGGTTATGGATGGAACCAATAAAGGTCCAGTGTCCGATTGAGGGTCTAAACAGCCACAAATATCCAGACATAAATGGACCAATCAGAGCAGAGGAGTAATCTGATTGGAGGTTTAATCAGCCAATCAGCATCAGCTGTGTGTATCTGGGTCTGATGGCGTCGACTCATCAATCCAGATGGACAGAAAGCTTCTAAAGCAGCACCAGAACCAGACAGTCTGGTCCAGAACCTGTAGGTGATGGAGATCTAGAATCTGATAGGTTCAAGTTAAACATGTGACCATCACAGCCAGACAGGAAACTGCTCCTGTCTGCTTCCCTCCATCAGCTCCAAGTTAAAATGGGATCTGATATAGCTGATGGTTTGAGGTCCTGTTGCTCCTCCCTAACAGGAAGTGCAGGTCTGTTAGCTTTCATGTTAGCATAGCTAGCATCGGCACAGATTCAACTACGTTTTCATGTTAACATCATGGATGTGGAGTAAAAACTAAAGGAGTGAACAAAATCTAAATGACTTTTCACCTCCCATCCACTCCACCCGAAATGTCAACATTCCCAGAGTCTAAACACCAAAATGTCCATTTCAGCCAGTAAAAATACTACTACTACTACTACTGCTACTACTACTACAACTACTACTAATAATAACCAGTGAGTCTACAGCTGAAGAGCTGCTGTTTCTGTGCTCATTGTGATGCGTTTATGGTCCGACCGTCTCCCAACAGCCAATGAGAAAGTGACGCTGGAAATGCCAGCGGGAGCACAGCGGCTATAAGAAGCAGATATTTGTGTCTGGACTTCTTCCCAGTTGTAAACGTCCCCCTTTTGGGGGCCTCACAGTGTGTGTGCAGCTCCACCAGCACGACAGGCCCGCCGAGTCGAAAGGGGGGGGGGGCAGGAACAGAAGAAGGAGGTAGGAGGAGACACAATGTGGTCTTTATCATTTACACACGCCTGCCCATCAGAAACACCACCGCCTCTATCTGCTGTCACGCTGCATTGCAGAGCAGAAATGACAGCAGACATGCAATAGATGCATCGTTCTGTGCAAAGGAAAGCCAACGGTGGGTTGTGTTAGGATGGAGTGAAACCCGGTCCTCTGAGGGGGGTAGAAACATGTCGGTTGCATACAGAGACTCCTGTTGGAGGTCTGAGCCTGGAGGAGATTCAGGTCTCACAGGGGGGACTCAGAGGATCCGTCACCATCTAATTTAGGCTGTTGACAAAAAGGTCACGTTTACAGCGTAGCGGCGGTTATTTATAGCACATCTGCCTGTTGTCAGGCTTGTAAAGATGGTGTTCTTGGTCAAAGACAAAAGTGCGGTTGTTCTGATGAAACGCCTTCACGCCCGGAATCAAAGACGACGAGCGTCAACCAGAATCAAAGACGAGATGTTAACGCGTCGGCTCAGGTGGCGCCGAAACAAACGAGCCGCCGTGCGAATCCTGATGGGAGGCGGATGAAATAAACTGTCAGCCATCGTTTCCTCACGCGGCCTCGGAAGAAACGCACGAGTTTGACCCCAAAATGCAGTCGCAACAGGCAAGGGGGGGGGGGGACCCGGCAGGGGCCGCTTTGTGTTAGCGCCAGATCAGATCTCATTACAACCTGGAAAGGGAGGGGGGGCGAAATTCATCCCGCTGCATTGTTATTTTATAAAACATACAGACATGGGATTTAATGAGGCGCCGACCAACCCGTCTTGGTTGGTTGGCGGCTCATTCTCTGATTGGCTCAACACACGTTTAATTCAGTGACATCATGAAGTGGAAGATCTCAACCAAAACCCGTTTAATTAAACTTGATCCAAAGTCAGACACGGGCGCCGTCAAAATGGCCACCCCCAGGATTGTGGCAAAAACCGCCAGATAGATTCTCACGTAACTCCTTGGAGGGGAGCGTCGATCCCTGATTTTGACGAGAAACATGCTAGTCCATGTCGATCATCAGGAGTCAGTTCCAGGACCAAAAGAACCTGGAGTACCAGAGGCCCAGAATGTAGACTACCAGGAGCCCAGAACCTGGACTACCAGAAGTCCAGAACATAGACTACCAGAGACCCAGAACCTGTACTACCAGGAGCCCAGAACTTGGACTACCAGAAACCCAGAACATAGACTACCAGAGGCCCAGAACTTGTACTACCAGGAGCCCAGAACCTGGACTACCAGAAGTCCAGAACATAGACTACCAGAGGCCCAGAACCTGTACTACCAGGAGCCCAGAACCTGGACTACCAGAAGTCCAGAATGTAGACTACCAGAGGCCCAGAACCTGGACTATCAGAGGCCCAGAACCTGGATTACCAGAGGCCCAGAACCTGGACTACCAGGAACCCAAAACGTAGACTACCAGAGGCCCGGAACCTGCACTATCAGAGGCACAGAACCTGGATTACTAGAGGCCCAAAACCTGGATTACCAGAGGCCCAGAACCTGAACTACCAGAGGCCCAGAGCTGCACCCTCTTGGAGTCACCATCCACTACTTTATTGTGTTACTGAGTTAAAATGCTGCTGAACATTTATCTCATTTATGTTTAGTGACCATCCAAACAAGATTTATTGTAGGGAGGTGTTGGGGGAAGGATGCTCATTCCTGCCTTACTTTGCACATTTAGTTTGTTTGTCTTTTGTTTTCTGCTATGACAAATAAAGATTGGTATCTTTAGAGCAGGATACGTAAACCAAACCATTAAAAAGTGACGTGTTGCATTTCAAATTATTTCGATCACACAATTCATTTTAAAAACTATTTCGTTGCAGATAATTTCCCGTTTTGTTTTGTTATTTTCCATCTGCATCCCTGATGTCTTTGCTGCAAAGACTGTAATAAAAACTTCCTTAAGTCACAACAGGTGGTGATGCAACAAACCCCAAAGCTGATCCCAAAGAGGAAACGCCGTCTGAAAATCCTCGAGCGGCTTCTGTTGCATTCATTAACGAACATCCTGACAAAGGCTGTGTGTTTCAGGACCGGCTTTATAGGGGTCACACCAAAAAACTCGGACATCTGGTCCTCATTGCGTGGAGTCCTTTTCCAGATAATGAGCGATATTAGCGAGTCGGACATGAAAACGAGCAGAAATCTCAAATCAATCCGCCAGTCGATTCATTAAAAACGTTCCCAGAGGAGCTTTTTTTTTTTTTTTTTTTTTTTTTTTTTTTTTTTTTTTTTTTTTTTTTTTTTTTTTTTTAAACTCATGAAATCACTCCTCTTGCAGCAAGCGCAGCAAAAGTGGTCGAAAGGGGAAAGGATTTGAGGCCTACTTTTCTTTACTGCTTTCTAAAGCTAACTGTTACATCACAGCGACAGCCTCCTGAATACATCGGACTTACAACAAAAACTCTGCTACCGCTATGAAACAGGAAACAGATTCAGCGCATTTTCACCCCACGGGAAGAACTTTTTTCATGCAAGCGACTTTTTTTTTTCTCTCTCTCTCTTCGCCCCCCCCCCCCCCGGAGACGGTTTCCCCTTTAAGCAGAGATTCACGACGACTCCGGTGGAAAATACCTGAAGTCAGCATATTCCCCTCGCTGCTAGCAGGCTAATCCAACATGCATGCTATCTGCTGTGCTATCAAACAAACAATGCAGAGCACATACCCATACACACCGGCCGCAACCCTCATGATCCAGTGGGGAGATTTTTTTTTTTTCACCCCCCACTCTTGGGGTAGAGGAGATCGCTTAAAAAAAAAAAAAAAAAAAAAAAAAAAAAAAAAAAAAAAAAAAAAAGAAAGCATGAACATTTCTTTGTCTGGGAATTCAGGGTCAGGTGATTGCCAACAAGAATTCTGGTTGGCTGGAGAGGCTTGCAAAACGTTGGCACCCAGCCAAGAGGCTGTCTTGCAGGCAGGACTAGAAATTTGGTGCAAACCTTCATCTTCACCCTCATATCTACAGCATGGAGTTCATTTCCATAGCTTGGGTGGGGTGGGGTGGGGGGGGGCAAGGGAGCGAGAGAGTCCACTGTAATGCAAGACATGGAGTAAGTGTGGCAGGACCATGTCAGGAGCAGAAGCAAAAACGCCAGCATCATATTCACAGGAGCTCCAACGCCGGAACAAATCAGTCTTTGTGCAAAGGCAGATGAGAAAAGAGCAGAAATTTGCATTTTTCGCAAATCCCAGTAAATCTCAGCCTCGTAGAGCTACTAGTTCCAGAAAATCCACCTCTGGTGTGGAAAACGTGACCTACTTGTCTCGTATTTTACAGCGTTTCACTCGCAAGACCCCGGCATGTTCTGCTAATTTGGCAATATTTCCTCCCTGGAGACACTTTTACAGTCAAGGGAAGAGCGGAGGGGGGGGGGTGACTGGGGAGATAGAAGACCCCGTGTTCACACAATGGAGACCCGTCATTATGTAACACGCATCATCATATCATTACCAGCAGATGTGTTTAACGTGAGCAATGTGGAGAATGTTCATTATAAATTCAAACGACATGGAAATCAGGGCTGAGATTGGAGTTGTGGTTACTTCCTCTAATTGGGTGTGGGGGGTGTATGGGGGAGTGTTCCAAACAAATCTCTACAAGTTGTCAAATGATTGTGGTAAAACTTTGCGTAGGAGTGCATCCTGGGAGTGGTGGATGCAGGAGGAGATGAAGGATCTGGATCAATGTTTCTCCTTATTCAACAATACATTGAGTCAAAACCGTAAAAATGGGTCTGGGTTGGAATCAGGGGGTGTTAGGTGTGTTTGGCATGAAGCAGATCCCAATAAATCCACGTCATCAACAACAAAATGTAAAGATGTACATTGTGCAACCCAAAACTAGTGCATTTCAAAAGCAGCAAGTAGCAGTTAGCACCTCCTAGCAGTTCAGAGCTAACTATACACATGAGGTCCAGTTATCCATTACCCCGTGAGGAGAGGAGGAGATCAACCACAACATAATAGGGATGAAAAAGATTTTACAATGCTTTTGCCGTGTTACTGTTCCTCTCGGACTCAGATCGAGTTGTGTCCTACGTCACGTTTCTCTACCCTGAGGAACACCAGTAGCATACTAAAGTCTCCAGGATGCCTTTCTATTGCTCAAACTCTGTAAAGAAAACTGGAGTCTGGTTTTCCAATATATTCTAACGGTACTAATATTTGGCAAAACTGATTTAAGTAAATTATTACTCAGTAGTACTGGCAAAATCAGGTTATTACTCTAAAATGTCAAGTTTGGCACAAAAGCCCAGTTGTTACCTCTCGATTGCTAGACGTCTTGTAACATGAAACTCCAGCATTGAGCTCCTTTAAGGGTAAAACTCATGGACACTTGTTCAGATATGTGAAAAATGCCAAATGCCTTTACAAAAAACAATCCAGCAGACAGCAAGTTCACAAGGGAGGATGTCAAAGAGGACAAGCTGCCCTTTCTGGACTGTGCCGTTGACATTGAGATTGAAGGAGACCTCAAACTTCGAAGTTTACCAGAAATCGGCACATGAAGACCAATGGCTGCTCTTTGATTCTTACCATCAACTGGAAAACAAGCTGGGAGTCATCAGAACCTGAAACCATCAGGATGAGAACATCCCTACGAAGAAAAGGAGCACACATTTCAAGAAAGCCCAAAAAACATGTGGCTATGCTAACTGAACCTCTGCCAAGTCAGCAAAACTACATCCGAAAATAAAGAAAAACTTGTGCGAAAATACCCTCGTCCCACATGTGGCTGGAGGAACTGAAAACTAAAACGGATTTTCTCCAAGCACAATATCCCAGCGCACTTCAAACCCAGTGGCAACCAAAACCGGTTCAACCAAAGTGCAACTGCTCATCATGCTAATGAGTCACTCGATGCTCCAGTAAGCAACCAAACCACCTGTGACCTGAACCGAGTCAGTGACCTCGCAGATGGCTAAGTACCTGAAACTCTCCACCACAGTCAAGTTCGAGGTGAAACCACAAATAGAAGTCCGGTTGATTCAGCCAAGAGATTGTATCGCTTCACCACAACCTTAAGACACTAGAGGTGAACGATGCAGATCAAAACTTAAGGCAAAGTTTTCATGTCAACTCAGCAGCAAGAGATTTCACAAACACAAGAACTAAGCCAGGAAATCTAGGAGTCAACTGAGTCCATAGAGATCCAACGAAATAAATGGTACCTTCATGAGATGTCAAATGAGCCATCAAATACACTTGGCTGTGAACACAACCTGTCTTTGACCCTGGCAGCTTGAGGCAATGCCTGACTTTCGCGCTGATAATCTATGGTGGCTGGACAGAGCTGTGGTACTCACCTCCATCTTCCACTTGGCCAGCCACTCCTCTCTGGTCCGCTTGCTAATGTAATAAGGGTCACCAGCCTGGAAGGTTATTCTGGGCACGGGCCTCTGACGAAGGCTGATCTCCCAACCAACTCCCCCTCGCAGCCTGCCTCGATCTCCCTGTTTAAGGTGTTGAAACAAAAAAGTTAGCTACTGCTTTTGTCTCATGAGGAAGCATCGAGATTTTTAAATCACCTAATCTGTCAAGTGAGACCCTGCGGGTTCTGATTTCTAAGAAAAGATGACGATTCGCATGTTGGTGTGCGATAAAATCCCTCTTCACAATTCCCTGGCAACAGCCTCAAGGTCAACCGATACAAGGAGCTCCCAAGTGTATTTGATATTTCAAATCCATACGCCATTAGGTACCATTTACTTCAGAAGCACAAGGGTAAGAGAAGGACTCCAAGAAAGGCCACAATGCAAGACTTCTAGTCCAGGTATGGTCTGGATGTAGTTTACCTTCAATGACAGCTTTAGAGATAGGCTATAACACACAGAAATAATACCTGACGCAGTTTCCTAACATTTAAATCAGGAAATCCAGCTTGAATTCATTAGCGGTAAGCAAGGGTAATATTTAATATGTTTGAAACACCTTTGAGCTGCTATTGAAACTGAAAAAGTTATGCGACCTGATAATTGGATTAAAAAGAAAAAAGTAAGAGCTGTTTAAAGGATAATTAACCAGTAGAGGGCAGCAACACGTCGCTGCAGCATCTATTCAGCTTTATACAAAGAAGAAGAAACAGTGCCATCACCTGCCCTTATACTGTCGAATACTAATATCTACTGGAAATAGTACACAGTTCATGTACGACTGGTTTCATTCTCAGTTTTAAGATGCAATAAAAGCATCTCAAACTGTTTTAGCTACTAAACAGTATGATGCTAAGGAAGTCCACAAGGTGATATATGCTAGCTATGTGTCGAGGTTACATTCGTAGGTATGCTAGGCTAGCATTAACCAAGATAGTGAAAAAAAGTCTAGTTATCGCCAACAATAATCTACCAAACTAGATAATTAATAACATTATCATGTTATTAAGTATCTAGTTCTTGATGCCTCAGCGAAAGTTCTCAACTCTACAGGTATGAAGGCCGTATCAACTACAGACATGCTAACGTTAGCTGCAGCTGCTACAGGGGACTTGTCTCTCAGGCTGTCAAATATGTCCAGTCTTCATCTTTTAGAGATATTCAGCATTTACCAAGTGCTTCCTCAGGAGAGGCTTGGACAGATTTAACTTCTTTACTGACGTCAAGACAAATGTTGTCTACATTGACTTTGGAAAAGGGCAGCCTAGCCGTTTTCACGCCATGCACTAAACGAAGCTAACTGCTTGTTTACTCAAATTTATCCAAAGATGTAAGTTTTATTTTCAATATCCTTGTTTTTTTTCTCGAAATGTCAAATAATTTTACCCAGCTTCAGTCAAAGCAATACAGAAAAACACAAGTATGAACCTGTCCAACAATCAAGCAGCTGAGGAGGAAAGAGAAGAAACACTGGAAGAACTGAATCCTCTTTTACTTCTCAAAGTCCAAAAGTTAACTTTATGCATGCGGAGACCATCTATTGCTCTAAAGCAGAGGGTTCACAGTCAGGACAGGAAAAGTTTGAAAGACACCAACTAAAGAGTTAGTTAAAAACAGAGAATGAACGCAGCACAACTCTTACCTCGGACTTGACTGCGTCTCCTCCATCCTCCTCCTTGTGCTCCACATCTAGACAAAAGACAGCAACACAACGGATGTCTTGAATCATTCATAGGGCAGTGGAGAGACTGGACTCACATTCGTCAATAGACCACATGATCTGATTAATCAAATTAAAGTCAAATTAATAAAACTGTTGAGAGGTGGTGCCTCAATTGTCATACAAGGGTTCGAGGTATGGAACATTTATTTGGGTGAACTTCACACTTCTATGAAACAAATATCCACATTTTTTACTAGCTACTAGATACTAGTAGTTTCTTTGAAGGGCAACTATTTTCCCCAGGAAGGAAACACCCACATATGAAGGGTGGGTTTGAGAGAGGGGGTTGTAGAAAAACAAAAGCCGCAGAGTAAAAAATAGCTATGGAAATATTTGGTGATATGAAACCAGAGTCTAATAAAAAGGTTGGGAACACAATAAAATAACCAGTTGGGAGTTGTAGTAAATCGTGATTTAAGATGTGGCAACCCACAACAAGGACATGTTATTCATTCTTCATTGTTTTCCTGTGTTCAGCCGAGCTAGGAGGGGTGAGCCAGGGTGCATGGACCTCACCCAACTGAAACACTAGGACAGCAGTCAGGATTTATGATCCAGCAGCAGAAATAGCAGTATAAACACATCATTCAAGCAGCTGTGGCCTAAATTAGCACGATGGCCCCACCGAGCCCAAACACTATCGTAACACTTGAACCCTGAGAAGCTAAGGACAACTTTAGATGGTGTGTTTTCTACACTGCCAGCTCCGGCCTGTCAGTGAAGTACCCTACAGACCTTCCCCAACAATAGCCGCCTCTCTTAGCAGCCTCTTCATTACAGTTCCATGTGTGGACCCCCTCCCCTCGCTCTTCTTTAACATCTCTCTCAGTGCTGGTCTGGTCTCGGCGTTCCTCCCCGAGAATAAGCGACTACATAACAAATCGGTGAGGCAGTGAAGCCGGCCAAGGTCGTTGGGTTTGTGAGAGGAGCTGGCTAGCGTTGCCCACAGAGAGTATACATCGCCGGTTTGAGCTGGTTCCAAGTCTCGTATTGCTCAGTTCCACTCGATCCGGAGCTCAAATGCTTCCTGTGACCTCTAGGGGGATAAGAGACGTCCTGTTTAGCCGACTATCGATCCTTTCTGAAATGCCCAAGCTGTCTGGACTTGAACTTTTTTGTGTTAGTGGGGTTTAAAATCTCCCTGCATGTTTATTTTGGGTACCTTGAGGCACCACGGAGCAACAAAAGTGATTTACCACACGTCACTTAGCAATTCAATCCTGGTCAATATGTTGGGCATGTTTTAGCTGAATTAAGTGTTTGTGGGATCCATCTTGAGCGCAGCACAAAGCATCTTTGCTAGTGCCTGACCGATGCATTTGTCATTGCCACGCCCAGTGCCAAGATTACATAAGCAGTAAATAAACGTGCACCCACGGGCGTGTTGTGGTCAGGTGCAAAAAATTAGAGCACCACCGACCAACAACCTCCTGGTGCAAACTCAGTGGTGTAGTGTTTTCTTGCTATTTAAAGGTAAAATAAGGTACATGTAGACTGAATGTTTTCATTGTGCTAAATTCTAGCTGCATGCTTAAGATGCACAAATCATTTCACTGGTAAAGCCATGTCCGTTTCACGGTTTGAACCTGGAATGTTCCACACCTAAAAATATTAACAAACTAAATGTAAATTTGCTTCTTGGTTATTTATTTGTGGTAAGTTTATTAGCAAAATAGAGTTGTACATGCTATAAGTGTCCTCAGGCCTCAAACTTTAGACTAGGAAGTTTGGGTATTCTTGCTCTACAGTAATCCGCCCCTACAAACCCCCACTATGAAACAATCTATAGTGTGCACTTTCCTAATCCTCTATGCTATTTTAATTTCCTGGTGGAAAGAATTGGTTCAATAAGTCATCAGGTATTAGTGCAGTCTTGCAAACTATGCAACTATGACCCGGCAGCCTTGAGAGAAATAAACATGTCACCACCATCTGCTGCAGGTCTTAAGAGAGCCCACACACACCTCTCATCTGAATATCTGGAAATCTTTTCTTTGGGGCTGCAGCTAACTTTGCTTTCACAAACTAATTATCCTCTTTCTGTCAGTTCCCAACACTCTCCCGTTGAAAATGTAAAAGACAATTTCCTGTATGTGAAATAGCGTTTCTACAAAAGCTCAAATTTCAGAACTACTTATTGAGTTGTTAAAAATTGACGTTGGCATGAAACTGTGTTTTAAGTTCAAAGATGCTCATGCAATTCAATTGTTAGACTGTTCAAAGAGCTACAATTGATGCTAGTCTGGTCTAAACTAGTGTTGCTATCCTGTCGGAACCACAAACCCAACATATTGACCACATGCCCAACGTATTGACCAGGCTTCTTCTTTAGCCTGCTGAAGAAGCCAAACTGCTAATGACTTGTTGAAGAAGCTAACATTGTTATGGAAGCTTGCATTGATGCTAGACTGTTAAAAGTCACCACAGCCTCTTGAAGAAGTATGCTAAAATTGTAAAAACACCGTTTTTAAATCTAAGAGGGCAAAGTAGCCGCAAGAGGGCACATGCCAGTGTCTTATTGTGCCGGTCCCAAGCCTGGATAAATACAGAGGGTTGTGTCAGGAAGGGCATCCAACGTTAAACTTTTGCCAAATCAAACATGCGAATCAAACCTATGACTGTTTTTAAATCGGATTGAAAAGCTAATACCAATGTTGGTCAGTTGAATAAGTTAGAATGATGCTTAGACTGTTTCGAAGCTAACACTATTATTCGCCTTTCAAAAAATTAGCCATGACCTTAGCACATTAGAGATGCTAATAAGCCTTTTTTAATTTTGATTTAATTGAAATTTTTTTATAATTAAAAAGAAATTCAATTAAATTTAATTATCCTGTTAAAGATGCTGATTAGTCTTTTTCAGAAAGTCTGCTCTGTCTATATGGTGTTGGAGGCGTGACCACTGCCCTATACCAGCTGTTAGCACTGCTAAGTTAACACTAATGTTAGTCTGGTGCAGAAGCTACTTTTGCCCCTTGTCCGTGTTTTAATGGACATATCCTTTCTCCATGATGGTATGCCTGTGACTTGTTAAAAAGAAAATTAATCGTATTTCTTTTTAGTATGGGAAGCTAGCAGGCTAGGTAAGTTAGACAGCCATCATTGTGGACAAGTCTTTTGAACATCCTAAACTTTGAGATGCGCTGGGTTTTGTCTTGCTTAAAATAAAAGATTTGCAGTCAAGATAGGAAGAAACTGTGGGTTTCGAAATTGCTAGCAGGATCGCTGAAGCTCTACCTAAGAAAAACAGAAGTCCAGAAAACCAGTTTATAGCATTTGGTGAAAACCGCAAACCGGGTTCTCCAGGAGTTCTGCTCTGGGGTGAAGAAAGACCCCACCAGCACGGATCAGGTGAACATGGAGTGCCGACTGGATTTGTTACGAGCTCTGGGCACGGCGCCATCCACCTGGCAGGGCCCCCGACGGGGAGGCGCCCACAACAGAGACCCAGCAGAGGCACGTTGCCAGGAGACCAGCGGCTCTTCCCCGTGCTTCACTTACTGCACTCTTCATCAAGGTCATAGCCGATGTATTTGAGGCCGGGAGTGGAGACACGTGACGACGAGATAGGACCAAAAAGCGGATAGTGGGGGAGGCTAAGTGATTTCGCTAATCTCCGTCTTGGACTAAAAACTAGCTGTCAGCACCTCCTCGCTAATTTACCCTTTTATGTTATCTGCCCCTGGCTGCTGCAGATTCACTTCCCCATGTAAAATTCAATTAAAAGTAATACAACTGTGAGTAGTTAGCATCTAACCAGAAAGCTACAGTTAGCATTTTAAATTCACACATTTAAGAGAAATAAAAACATTTTTATTGATAAATGTGACAAACTAACTGATATATGACCAAGTGTGATTTTCTACTGTATATTACATGTGTCAAACTCAAGGCCCTAGGACCAAATGTGGCCCGCCACATCATCTTATGTGGCCCACGAGAGCATAAATTGAAAAATAAATAGGTCAAAAGTGTGCTTTGACCAAAAACTAAATGTCCCACAATGCAGTAATTTAAACCCATTTTAACATTGACATAAAAGTTATATAAGGATTAATGAAAGGATTTATATTATAAAAGACTGTATAACATATTCAAGTTACAAACGATAATGTTTGTAACTTGAATAAGTATTAAATTTAGAGTTACTTAACATCAAGTAGCAGTTACATTTATTTTACGTTACATTGAGTTACATTTAGTTACATTTATTAGTTACATCTGGCCCTTTGAGGACAGCCATTATGCTGATGTGGCTCTTGGTGAAAACTTTTCCAATTGTTCAGGTGTTCATGATGATGGCATAAGCGGACGCGACTAGATTAGCTTTTGGCATACATATCACTATTTTAAGCACGTAAATAGCTATTTTGACCATAATAATAGTCGACTGGTGCTGTTCCTTCACCGAACACCTCTAGCCTCATTACTCCACATCTCCTCTTCATCACATGACCATTCCTGCCAGAGCTAAAAGCAGCTTTCTGAGCCACACTAGCAGAAGCCAAAAAACAAACAAACAAAAAAAACCCCTTACATTTGGTTGGACGCTCCAGTTTCCGCCTCCCTCGTTTCTTGCGCGGCGGCGTCAGGCTGTCGTCTTTGTCTTTCTCTGGGTCTTGGTCTTCCCGACTGGGCAAGAATCCGTTCTCCTGAGACGGGCTCCGGCTCTGAGAGCTGTCTTCAGCTCGACAGGAGGAGGCGTCTCTGGGGATCCCGTTCTCCACTTCCCTCTTCTCCTGTTTGGGGAAGCAGGCGTCGGATGTCCTGTCTCTGTGCCCGCCAACGTCTCCATTGTGGACCAGTGCCATCGACGGCCTGCCCACCCCTGAGAAGCCCACACCAGCTCTCAGAGAGCTGCAGCTCTCGACCTGCAAGCGAGAGGAGAAGAAATGTTAACGTCCTGAAAGCTTTTAGAAATGATCACCGTAGCAGTCGGTTTGATGTCTGGAAGGCGGACAACGGATAATGCATCGCTGGATATGCTGCAGCTGGACGGCTAACGCGCAAAAACCCTACAGACATATCATCCGGCATGCCGGGAAAAAGAAGGTTCATACTGGAAAAACTTTCATTTAAGATGAAATATCTCAAAGCAAAGCTCTTTTATTTCATCTTTCTTCTCAGAATTTCACTGGTTTTAAATTATGTTATCGAAATAATCTGAACTAAAACTGAAATTCACACCTCCAGCAAAACAACAACGGCTCTCCAGAGCCAAATTCTGATCCAGTGTGAACACACAATTCTGCTCTGTCTCGATAAACAAAGTTTTTGCCAGTTTTTTTGTGGAGATTTCCTAATATTGTGCAAAAAAAAGAGAATAAATTGTGTGCTTTTCGCTCCACCCGTCTGTCAGGCTTGTGGAAATCATTTGAGGAGTTTTTATGGAAAGAGACGAAAAGTTGACGGTTCTCTAATTTCCCAGGGAATAAAACATACATAAGTAAATGATCACTCAGGTGTGTGATGTTTATCTATCTATCAATCATGTGGTGCAAAACCAGATTATAATCCAGATCTACCGGATCTAAATATGTATTTTAACACCTATAGCTAAAAACACCAGTTGAGATGATGGGTATCGGGTCGCCTCTGCAGATGATGGAACGGTTTTTGTCAGATGTGGATCCAGACCAGACCTGACAGGTTGTTGGGTCACTCATTGCAGATACAGGGATGTTATTGGAACTGTTCCACAACGTGTGATTGGTGATTTTTGACATTTTTCCAACTTAAACAGAAAATAACGAACACATTCTTTCACTCTGCTGATTACTTTCCCGGACTTTCATCGTTTTTGGACAGAAACCCTCTTGAACTCAGAAGATCCATCATGTTTCCTGCTTTTAAGAACTTTTCACTCCGAAACAAAGAGCAGAACGGCTCATTCGGAGTTTATTTTACTTAGCGAGTGCTTGAATTGTCACTTATTGGATTACATCATATGTTTTCTTTTCAAGTGCCACATTTATCTTCCCAGCACCAGCAAATAAATTCAGTCGTGGGCCATCTGTGTCTGCTTCAAAGCTGGCAAATGCATATTCAAAAGTTTTAAATGAGCGACAATGAAAGGCTTCTGTTATCAGAGGACGAGGCTAAAGCAGCCATTTGAAAGAAAATGTGAATTACAGCATTAAATCAGATTAATTTCATCCTTTAATCCCCTCAGATTCATCCCGACACTTTGTTAGTTGGTGGATGACATCGCGTCCGTCTCAGCGCGATTAAACCAGCAGTAAATGCCATTAACTCGGGACTGAGGAGGACATTACATCGGGGTTCATCAGGTGCAGCGCTCAGCTTCCTGTGGTCGTCCAGCTAGCGTTACAACAGCACAAAAACATGTCAGGAATGTTGGCAGGAAGTTCGGAACAGCCAGAAAAACCACTTCATTGTGTGAAGAGGAGTAAACGTCAAACAGAAACACCTAACTTCCTCCTGCCTGAAATAAGCAGCGAGACCTAGAAAAAGATTATTTTCAACCCAGAAGCCGCGCAAGGAAGGCGATCGCGTCGCTGCTCCTGCCCCAAAAATAGCCAGGAAAACATTTCCTGAGACAATCCCATTACTGGGAGCAGAAAGTGGAGCACGTCCTCGGAGATGAAACTGATGAGAGCAGCGCCGAGGCTTCAGGCCCGCCTCCGGAGGCGTCCGTCATCCATCAGTACGAGACTCAGCAAACAGGAGATCGCGCGCCAGAGGGATGAGAGGTCGCAACTCATCTCATCTCGGGGGAAAACAACGAGGAAAGCGGCGATCATGTGACCCGGAGGCGTGGAAAACGCCCCACAAATGCAGATCTGGAGGCTTATTGAATGTCCAGGCCGTTCGTCTCTCCTTCTACCGCCTCCCTGCCTCGCATCCCTTCAGTCGACATGGACACATGTGTTACCATGGAAACATGGAGATTTCCTCCTGAAAGGAATATCATCCATAAACGTGGTAGCAACCACCGTGACCAATCAGAACCAGGACGGTCAACATTTAGACGGAATGGAGGAGCGCTTTAGCAGAATGCTATCAGAAGACAACAGGTGAGCATTTTGCTATCGGGAGATACGACATTAGCATTTAAGGATTTATGCATCGGTTTGTTCATTTTTTCAACCACTTCCTGTCATCATTTACCTCCAAACATAAATACAAGTAGCTATTTACAGTAAAAAGCAGTTATTTTAATTAAAAATCAACAAAATGCTCCATTTTTACTGATTTCAGAGGCTAACTGTCCTCTTTATTTGTGATCTACAGTCTCTGACACTTTCTAAAGAAACTTTTTTGCTGTTTTCTTTCTCGAAAGATTTCATTTATCCATAAAGTAAGATTTGTTTAAAAAAAATTTTTTAAATGAGCTGCTTTTAATGGATTATTTCCTTCCAGGCTACCAAAGTCAAGACAACGAAACCTGACCTCCATCAGGGCAGGTAAAGTTCACCAGGTCACAAATCTGTTGTGTAATCCTTTCACTGATAGTCGTGCGTCTCTATAAACTCACAAATACTGATAAAGTTTTGTTTGAATGCATTTCGCTTTCTTGTAACTCTCTTCCGTATTATTAATAACAATTATTATCAGTCTGCTACACTACAGAACTATTTGGATTTTATTTTCTCTTCAATGCTCAAGCAGAAAATTGCAACACACAAATGTATTCGCGTTTTCTGACGCCTCTATTAGACATATTTAATTATTGATCAGTGGTAAATAAAACATTCTATCCGGGAGTTAAAGCAGGAATGTTAAAGATTTATAAGATCTGAGAGAAAAATAGCAGCGAATCTGAGATGTGGAGTTATTATTAGATGTGTGAACTACAAAAGACACGTCAGCCTGATAAGAGACGTGTTAAAGTTCACGTGTAGCTGAGGAACACGTTTATGATGTTTATGTATGAGTCGTCGTTTCAGTAACACTGAGGCTGCTGGAGGCATCTTCACTAAAGAAACGCTTCCTGTTTCCACAGAAACTCAATTTAGAATCCTGGAGAAAGTCCGACAAACAGGAAACATTTCAACAACGTCTGTCAGAATTTAAAGACTCGATTCAAGAACAGCTGATTGGATGGAGGTGTTATTTACCCACAATGCACAGCAGCTAAATGCCACTAGATTTATATCTAGGATAGATGGGATCTGATGTTAATGAATGTTCTGTGTTCTTCTATACGTCCAGAAGGTTCTACACACAGTCCAGGTTCACAGGGTGAAACAGTTCAGACGCTCACCAGGAACTGCTTGCGCTTCCTTCCAGCTTTGCCACCTTTAAAGGAGGGACTACTCATCTCTGACCTCTCCTCCATCATCAGGTCCATGTTCAGTCTTGTGCTTTCAGCCTGTCAGAATAACAGAATCATCAATCAAACTCCAGTCAAACATTCAATCATCGCTGCTTTCATTAACGTCACGCTTCAGACGTCTTTTCATGCCGTCGGTTCCAACTGGAGACGCCGGACCGGCTGAGACTCCCGGCGCGTCCTCGACGACACGGACAGAAAATAAATGACTCGTTTCAGTGAAAGCTCCGGGAGATGTTGACCTTCTTGTGACATCACCTGATGACATCATCAGGAGGATGTGGAATGGCCCTGCCTCCCTCTGCTGGTTCCCTTTGATTAACAAAACTGTTGATCCCAAAGGAGATGCTAACTGACGCTAACCTGGAAGCAGATGAGACCAAAGGGTCTGTCCTGATGGGGGTCGGGGGCCCACGCCGGCCCTTTAATTTCAAACGATATGAAACTCCCTCAAGGACAAACAAGCAAATCTGTCGTTTGGGTGTTTTATTAAAACCTCAGGTGGACATTTTTTCACCTCCCTCAGGCGGGGCACACGCTAACGCTTAGCTGACAGTTTAGCATTACCAAAAAAAGGGTTGGACTGGAAGAGGTTAAATAAAGAAAGATGGCGCCGGGCTCGTGTGTTTCCAGTTAGAGGGAATAAATCCATCAGCAGTTCGAGTCCAGGAGAAATAAATGATCACTGTGATCGACAGAAATCAATGAATACCTGGATAAACGACAGAAACGGTTGATGATGGCTGCATCTGCAGATGCTTTTGTTGGGAGGGGTGGTGGCGGTGGCGATGGGGTGGGGTGGGGTGGGATGGAGGGGGGTGGTGGGAGGGGGGGTGTTCAGCTCTTCCTTTCAGGGCAGCAGAATTAGCATAGATAATAGCATGTTGGTGAGAGCAAGCCAGGCTCATTTGGGAGCCGCTCACACGGGTGACGTGTTCACGCCTGCAGGAACACGCCGTTCAGCCGCTGCTGCCGCGCCGGATGGATAGGAAAAACCCTCCATCCTCACGTTTCCTCGCAGCAGCGGCGGCGGTAAAGAGTGAGACGCAGCCCCCGTTGTTGCCTGGGGTGAACTCCGTCACATCGTCGATATCTGAGCGCCGTTTCCACGGACGGTTATTTAAGGCAATATCTGTTGCCAGGCAACAACACTACGGGCAGTAATGTGTAATGGGAACATGGAAGAAGAGGACACACACACACACACACACAACACGACCACACACACACACACACACACACACACACACGAGCCATTCCACCAGCAGCCAACGCCCACGTCACCAACCACCATTACAGATATCACCTAATGCAGCCGGCGCCGCCTCAGCGATGCTGCGGCGTCACGCGCCGACGATGACGAGGCTGTCGTCACCTCTTCATCGTGAAACTTAACACACAATCGTTCACTAAAGGGATTCATTTCACACGGGCGAGGCTCTAAACGCCAAAGGCGGCTCAGTCCCTCCCCAAGAATGTCACCTAAAACCATCAGCATCCTGATTGGATGATTCTCATCATGTGACACCTGGACCAGGAAACCTGCCCTGAGAATTTGGATGAAATTGACCTCATTATTAGTCTGATTTGACTGGATCATCATCTGTTAATTCACAGCAGGGATTTACTTTAATTAAAACCACCTGATTGGTCGGCTTTGAAACAATCACAATTATTTTTGTAGTTCACTTCCTGTTTTATGTCACATTTTCTCCTTTCCTGCTTTTGTCCATATTTGGTTTAGATGTGGTTTGAATTACCAAAACGGATTTTTTTAGGTCCGACAACAAACAAACTGCAGCCCACATGTTGTCTCTGGAGATATTTTTAGGGAAAAAGGTTGTCGGATGAGTCCTGGTGGGATTAATCTGCTTTGACATCAGCTCTGGCGACCGGGAAGCATTTAAGAATATTGGATTTTGCAGTGATGGAGAATTAAATCCAACATTTTTCATCAGCTTACTTAGTTTAAATTGTTCAAAAACCTAAACCATATATATATATATATATATATATATATATATATATGTGTGTGTGTGTGTATATATATGTATGTGTGTGTGTGTGTGTGTGTGTGTGTGTGTGTGTGTGTGTGTATATATATATATATATATATATATATATATGTATGTATGTATATTTGGGCTATATATATATATATACATACACCCTGACTGGAACCTTTGAGAATAAGAAATTATTGATTAATTTAAAGTTATGACATAAAATGAATAATTTAAGATGGAAATTTGTTCTTACAAATTCTTTATTTGAATTATCTATAGCTAAATAGCTATAGATAAATAGCTGTGGGTCTGAAAGCGCTGACTCATCAATCCAGATGGACAGAAAGCCTCTGAAGCAGCACCAGAACCAGACACAGATGTCACCACTCCAATGATGATGTCGCTGCTCTAGTGATGATGTCACTGCTCTAGTGATGATGTCACTGCTCTAGTGATGACATTCTACAAACCAAGTTATAAAACATGAAACCAAATCGGCCCCAAACTTAAACTGGGATTCCATGGAAACCAGTCTGGATATCAGAACATCCGATAATCCCAGTGAAGTGAACCCAGATTAAACTGAATTCTGCGTTCAGACTGCAGGCAAATCAGATTCCAATCTGATTCCCTTTTATATCCAGTTTTTTGGGCTGACCGTCCACACTGTTTTTAGAAAGCGTCCAAATGGGATTTTGTTCTGTTCAGACTGGGCCACATCATTGGATAATCTGACAGGTTGCCGTAGCAACGACGTCGGAGCATGCTCGGTAACGTGCATTGGCTCTCGCACCGCAGTGAAAACCGATCGGTGCGTCCAAATGCAGTTTGAAACTACTTTCTGAAAGCGGTTTCAATCCGTCTGTTCAGACTACAAACGACCAATCCGCTTTCAATCCGGATTGGCTACGAATGGGATTTCGGTTGCCAGTCTGAACTATGTGACGTCTTCGTGAAGCGACACGTCCTCGCCAAGGGGCGGGGCTGACCTCTGACCACAATAACGTCCCGTTGTGATGACTGCAGCTAAACAACTCGTCAAAATAAAAGCATCAAAGTAAAATCATCTAGAAAATAAAACACAAACGGTTAACGGCGCAGCAACGACGGTGATCAACGCTAATAATTATGAATATTACCCAACTAGACGCCAATCATTTTCAGCGTTTTCACCTACGACTCATGATTTAGTGAAAAGTTCCAAAGAAATCTCCAAATCTAATCTTTGGCCCCTCCCTCCCACGATGTCATCATCTAACCTCTGTCCTGTCATTCCAACCGACACCTGAGCTCCAGGTGAGCCCCCCCCCCACACCCCCACCCCCACCCCCGGCTGTTACGTCACCTACCATTCTGCTTCCAGGTGAGTCGGTGAAGTCCGGGTCTTTGAACGCAGCGTTGGTGGCGTTGGTGACGGCGTTGGACGGCATGATCTGAGTGGGGGGGGGGCTGATGTGGGGAAATAAACTCAAAGAAACTAAAGGAATGAGAGATGATCCTTCTTCTGTCCTGGGGAAGGAGAAAAGATGTTATGACAATCCCTGAAACATTTGGTGGTTCCAGAGGCTGTTTCTGCTTTCCTTTGTTGAATACACGTATAGGAACCTCACGGGCTACTATAGACCACTGTATGGCTCGCCTATAGGGCCTAGGCCACTTTTTTTTTTACAGCACATAGATGCATGTACAGTAGCCGACATGAAGTGGCCTCTAATGTGCAGCAGAAATGAATTTGGGGTGAATTTCTTTCAATTATTTTAATTATTCCTCCACCTTAAACATCTGGATTTGAGTAAATGCAGCAGTCAGCTTTAAACACGGAGGATAAATGTGCAAAAAATAAAAATAAAAAATCATCTAGGATGTGTTTAATTTCCTCCAAAGGTGGAATCCAGATTGATGACAGCCGGTTCCAATAGATTTAAGAGGCCTAATGAGCTGCTGCTCCAAACGCACAACTGCAACCCACGACCAGGATAATTAATTATTAGAGTCCCCGCATTTCCACGCAGGCTACTACCACTTAGCCCACATTCCTGCCATGCATTTATTTTTGGATGTGCGTAAAATTAAACTTTAGGACAGCCGGAGGGTCTGCAGGATGAACCGGGAGGGTCTTTGGAGACCGAATACGCGCCGGTCCAAATATCAGGTTCTGGTTCTGCGGGGAGGATTCGGGTTTTGAACGCACGTCTCGATCTGCAAACGCAAAAAGATTTCCTCGTTTCCATCGAGCGCCTTCCGCGCCTTCGCGCTCCGGGCGGCGCTGCGCTCCTGCGCCGCAGTCAAGCGGCGCGTAAACACGGGCGTCCGAACGCTCCTTACCCGATTTCTCCCGAGTCCCAGGCCTGACCCCGTTTTTGTCGCTCTCTCTCTCTTGCTCCCGGAGCCTCCTTCCTCTTCTCTCCCCGTCCTCCACCTCCCCAGCCGGCCAGGTCTCCTCCAGATGCACCGCTCTCACTGCAGGGGCCTGCAGACGGTCTGAGGAGGACGCAGGGTCCTAAACCCCGCTGATTACAATAGGGAGGAAGAGGATGAGGAGGAAGAGGAGATCTGGACCGCCTCAGGATGGGATTTCATTTCAGGAGACCAGCAATAAAAACGCTGCTAGGGTCTGGATCTATCTAATGTCTGAGGAGGATATTATAAACTCACCTGTGAACTCTATGGTGACCTCCTGACCAGACGGGTTTAAAAAAAAAAACCCAAACAAACCTGCAGATATTTATTTTATTTTATTTTATTTTATTTTGTTGTATTTATTTATTTATTTAATTAATTAAATGGGTTTTTTTTTTATTTTTTATATCCAGAAATATGATTTGAGAAATGTTTCTGCACAAATCCTACCAAAATAAAAAAAAAAGGAAAAATAACAATCCCCAGAATAAAAATCACAAATCTCTGATGTAAGGTAGAAACAGTTTGATACTGGATACAGGTACACAGCTGATGCTGATTGGAAGATCAAACCGCCAATCAGATTACTGCTCTGCCCTGATTGGTCAACACATATTGAGACCCTGTAAGTCTCGATTTAGATACCGATACTTCATTATAGTACCACTACTATTTCATAGTACTGATATTTATTTATATACTTGTACACAGGTGACGATTGGACGACCATCAGGTTTAACAGACGCCGATTAATCATCCCACCATTTAAGGTGATATAAGGGGGGCTGGGGGGGGTGACATCAACCAATTAATCCACCGGCACCTTTTTACTGCCACAAACAGTCATTATTTCATCGCTCGACCTCCATTAAGGGGCCCGGGGCCTCCCTGTCGATTAATCCATCTGCCTCCACCCCCTCCCCGGATGGGGATCTGATCCGCCCCTCTGACGCGATCTGGGGGCAGTAAATCCTGTCCGGACCGGAGCGTGAAGACGGATGACCCGTTCCGGTCCCACCTCCAGAGATTGGCTCCATGTTGGTTTGATTGGTTCAGAGCAGCAGCATCTTCAGTTTAGCCCCGCCCCCCCCCGTGACATCACACCCGTGATAAATTCACCTGCTGGTCGTCGTGATGGATCACAGCAGAATCGACTGACAGGTAGAAAATAAAGAGGACCAGATGTTATTAATGCTCTGAAGTAAAGAACAGGAACCCGAGGAGACTTCCCCGTTTTAATTTGCTGCCTTTACGGGCCCCCTGGTGGCTGAGGGGCCCGAAGCTGCCGTGTCATTAGCCGGAGCCTCGGGCCGGCGCCGATGTCTGGGGGGACGCCAAGTATTTACCTCTGAAGGTACAGAGGTTCTAATCCCACCACAGATGTATATACCCGGTTTATGGACTTTAATACAGAAGATTATTCTAGAACATGATGACATTTATCTTCTTCTTCTGGAATCATTGTGAAAAACAGTTCCTCATGGTGACGTTTAGAAATTTAAAAAACATATTTCGTTTTTTTTTTTTTATTACTGTCATTCCTTTATTTTGAAATATTGACTTTTAATTTTAGGATAATCACCAGAAAGTTTCTGGATGTTTTTGAAATACTGATAAATTTTTTAATTTTCTGCTGATATGACATCATACATGTCATTATTTTGTCCTACATATTAAAATACGATCTTAATTCTGTAGAACTCAATTAATTTGAGTTGTTAACTCAAATTAATTTGTAACTCATTTTCAGTTTTCTCATTAATTTGAAATGTCATTACAGGATTGTTTCACTTTTTTTTTCACAGCACAATGTTGACTTTAAGCTGACTTGAATCATTTTTTTAAATTGCTGGAACAAACAAGTTTTAAATTGCGACATCATCTCAGTTCAAGGTCAAATAAACTGATCATTTATTTGACCTTGAACCGGATTCACCCGGATTCTCTTCTGTATCTGGTTTGACTTCTAGAGGATCCAGATATTGACTCCTCACTGCCTCGTTCCTCCCACACCCACCCGGCAGACGGGGGCCCAGATGGAGGGCAGATTGAGGGAGAGGAAATACGTGCCGGTTCATCGATCTGGAGGCGTCTCCTCTTCTTCATGGAGTCCATGACACTCAGCGGTTCAGGCGAGGACAGCAGCCGGCGGCCACGGCGGCGTGCCGCGTGACCTGCTGCTGCGTGAGGCTGGACACCCACAGAGGAGGAGGATGAGGAGGTCAAAGAGTCTCGACCTCAACCCACCTGAGTGGAGCTGAATCCACAGGGGAGGTCTGCTAGATCGAGGATATCAGATTTATCACATTTATTTAGTATCACATTTATTTTCTCATGCAAGAACCATGTTAAGATTAAAGGGACAGTTCACCAATAATTGCGTGTAAATTGTAATTTTTAGGTGAAATGTTCCTTCAATTTAATTTAATTTTTAATTTTTAAAAAAATTAAAAATAAAATAAAATAAATTCAATTAGTTAAATTCAATGCAATTATCTCCAAGTTATTTGAAAAAAAAAGCACGACTGGACCATTAAATCCATATTTTAAATCTTGTATTTTTTAATATATCTCACATTTCATTTATTTACAAAAGACAGTGGCGTCGTGACATAAACTAGGATTTGTAAAATCAACATGAGAAACAAATACAGAACACATACAGATAAATAACAACAGGGGGGGAGGCTATAAATGGATGTTTTCGCCCCGGGTTTGGTCTGACAGGTTTACAGTATTGCCTCCACATTGGCTGGATGGCAGCGATCGTCCAACCAGCAGGTCTGGAATGTGTTTCCTGTCTTTACTCACGATTACACATGAACTGTTGTGTGAATAAACAACAATAACAACAACAACAACAGACTAATGCAGATATATTTTACCTGTAAGACGCACAATGTCTGCAAACAGTTTGGCACAAATGGAAAAGGCTGAGCATCAGTCACCCCCCCGCGCCCCCCCCTTACCCTCCCGCCTCCTCCCCTCCCCAAAAACACATTTAATAAAGAAATGAAGTCACAGACGACATAAAGGCTGACGGAGCGTCTTATTGGCTGGATGGTTACGTCATAGGGAACAGCTAACAGGCACAAACCCAAAAAACAGAAGACGAATGAGGGGGGGGGAGGGGGAAGACACTTTTTATACCTTTAACTCGACTGAAGAAACTTTTCACGGAGTCTCGATTATGTTGCTTTCAATTCATATTTTGGGCACAAGTGTGAGCGTGCACGTGGAACTCATTACATCGACTACACTACACTAATACTGCAGGAGGCAGAAAAAAAGAAGAAGTGACGAAAGCAGCGAGAGGAAACGTCCGTTTAGTCGTTGACACAGTGTCGCAGGTCGGTTGGATGAACCTGACAGTTTAAGAGACCGACCCCTCCCAGACTCCATCACACCGTTCAGCTAAAGTTAAGATCAAGAACAAAAAAACAAACAAACACTGAACCAGACAAAAAATGTAAAAGAGGTTCCGTTCAGACCCGGTGTTCACGTCCAATCAGAAGCTCCGAGGCTCCAAGAATCCAAACTATCACCAGACTCAGAGTTTGTTTCTTTTGAAGAGATTTTTAAGTAATATTTCACAAAAATGGCACAGACAGACCTTCTAACTGTGAAACAAGCTGATTAAAGGAAACAACGGATCAGCTGATCTCAGTTCGGATGTCAGCACCGGGTGTGAACGGGCTCCGACACCAGATTCCAAACTGGACGCCTCCGTTCTGCAGACACCGAATCACACACACACACACACACACACACACACACACACACACACAGACAAAACTACAACCAACGTCACATTCTCCACCCAGAGCCGAGTCACTTCCTGCTGTTTCCTCCACACATTGAAAGAGTTTCATTCCAAATCGACTGATGAAAGTTGAAGGACTGATTTCAAGTAACTGGATGTATATTTTGGAATAAACCTCTCCGTTCTTAACGCTCATCCCGCTTTGCGTTAACGCCACGCCGTCCTCGAGCAGCTCCGCAGTCCCTGAGCTCCATCCGTCATTGCACATAAACAGTTTTAAAATCTCTTTAACTAAATAAAGCTTTTTTTACTTTTGACTACGACTTTATATCCTCGTGTACGTTTTACCTCATGACTAAACTCAGTGTCTACCTCATGACCAAACATCCTGAGGTGCTTCACTACATTTGAAACGATAAATACCGAGGCTACCAGCTGGTCAGGTGAGTTCAGGGTCCAGTGAGAGGTTGGGATTTTTGAGTCTTAACCTGGCAGCCCTCTTATTTGCACCTCAGTGAGAGCGCAGCAGTAGCAGCAGTAATAGTAGAAGTAGTAATAGTACTATATGACTCTGGGTGTGTTTACAGGCACACAGTACTCCGATACCAGCGGCCGTCATAGTGGACTAAAACATATTCCAGTTCTCATACAAACAACATTATCATGAAAACAGGAGGAATAATTCTTCCAAAATCACAGGTTCTATTTCACCATGAGCTGAATGAGATTTTAAAGACTACTGATAACTATCAGGTCTCATAAGCAGGAGAAAAGTCTTGTACCGTAATTATGAGAAAAGATCTCAATGTTATGAGAATAGCTTTGTGATTATGAGAAAATATCTTGTGTGGATGATAAAATAATTTATGAGAAAAGTCTCATAATTATCTTGTCAGAAAAGATCTTGAGAAAAGATTTTGTTAATTGTAAATTGAAACGATCATGCCTTTTTGAGAAAAGTTTCATAATTATGAGGAATCTCATATTTATGAAAAGTCCTATAATGAGACTTCTCATAATTATGAGAAAAGATCTTTTAATTTGAAATGATCTTGCTATTTTGAGAAAAGTGTCTAAATTATGAGAAAAGATCATGTAATGATGAGGACAGATCTCGCAATTATGAAAATAGCATCCTGATTATGAGAAAAGTCTCAAATATGTCAGAAAAGATCTTGTAATTTGAAACGCTCTTACTATTTTGACAAAAGTCTCATGACGATGAGGAATGATCTTGTAAATTGGAAAGGATTTACTAAAAAGTGTTTTAATTATGAGAAAATGTAATGATAAGAACAGATCTTGTTCTGAGAAATGGTCTCGCTAATATGAGAAAATTGAGAAAAATTATAAATAAAAAAATCTCAAAATGATAAGCTGTGATTTTTTTAGTCCAATATCTCCTAAATATAAGAAATAATCTCATAAATATCAGACAAGACTCATAATTTAAGCAAAAAATGTCTAAAAAAAATTATGAAAGAAACAAATCTTTCGATTAAATTTTGTCATCATGAAAGAATATTTAGTTTTACCCGGTCCGAGTCTGGAGGTGGGGGTAAACACACCCTGAGGCGGGACGCTTCTGACACCTCCTAGACCCACGAGGAGCTGGCAGCTCATCCGACGGTGCTCACATCCACACGAGTGCAACTTCATGCAAAAATCAAACACAGATTTAAAAAAAAAAAAGAACTAAAACTACTGTAGCTCTACTCATACAAAAGCAATGAGGTGGGGGGAACGCGTCCCGGCCTTCGGGGTGGTGGTGGTGGGGCGTTCCCCTTTGTATTTACAGATGATCTGCTGCAGTGGGTCGGGTGGGGGGAGCAAGCACAGCAATAAGCCTCTCGTTAGCGGTCATGAGGAAACTCGGTGGGTAATTACAGCAGGGTGTTTTTACAGGACGACACACACACTCGCTAATTAGACACAACTTGCTACCTGCAAGGTGTGATTCTTTTTTTCACATAGTGAAATCCTGTTAGGTTACAGCATGCATTACTCTACGTGCTAATGCCGGGGGGGGGGGGGTCATTGTTTCAGTTCCCTCCGGTGGATGAGCGCGTGTCCTTGACGGGGGCGGGCGGTGTCGTCGTCAGTGCTTCGGTACTCTCACTGTTCCTGGACAAACACACAAACATGGTGTGTTCACACACTGACATCCAGGAGGGTCTGAATTCATCAGCAGAAGAAGAATGAATGGCTTTCCTGTTCTTAACCATCAGCAGACGCACCTCTGTCTCCACCGTTCCTCATGTTGGTCTCCTCTTCGTCTCCTCCATCATCCACTGTCAAAACAAAACAAAAAAAAAAAAAACACATCTCAGAGAGACATCTGGAGCAGGTGTGTGTTAATGTTTGCTAACGCTAAACAGCTGCCTTTTATTCGGGACTTTATTCTTTGGAGAGAGTAAAATATTATTTCAGGAAAACAATAATCTGTTTCTGTTTCAAAAATCTGATGACAGATGTGGGATCCGCCAGAGACGGGTTTTTTAGTTTTTTTTTTTTTTAGTCTGAACCTGACTGATGAAGGTCAGCTCAGTGACGCATCACTAATACCGACCAGCAGGGGGCAGCGATACGCCACTCTGGCGGAATCAGCTCCTCTGTTGCAGAATGGAATGAATTAAATGTAAACCAGCTGAAGCAGCAGAAGCAGGCTTTTTTGTTTTTAATTTAAAAAAAATTAAACCAGCTGGTTAAAACAAACTAACCTGAATGAAGCTCCTTGACCAGCGACGACATCGTGTTGGTGATCGAGTCAGCGGCGACTAACAGATCATTCCGGAGGTTTCTGGGTACACCTGGAAAACACAGATTAACATGGGATTAGCAGCTCGTACCTGATAAATCCACATGATAAAAATTAAAAAATAAAAAAATTCTCATCGTTTTGCCCTACCCTGAGCAAACGCCTCCAGCACATCCCCCCCCACCCCCGCCAGGCA
Organism: Antennarius maculatus; assembly: GCA_013358685.1. NCBI lineage: Eukaryota > Metazoa > Chordata > Actinopteri > Lophiiformes > Antennariidae > Antennarius > Antennarius maculatus. The sequence continues at coordinate 18,309,121 of CM023621.1, read as the reverse complement.
GTCCTGGGGCGTGTGCGTCGGGGTGGACCCAGCCGAGGTGGAGCGGATGGGCATGGGCATGGAGCAGCCCGCACCGTGACTGGGGGAGGAATGGGGGGAGCCTCCAGACTGGGACTGAAACACAAAAAACACACAATTACAGAATCGTCAGAAACAACTCTGGATGTTAGCTTCACTTCCTGGTTCTATCGAGATCCATCGTCCAATGAGAGCCATGTGAGGGAGGGGTTTGGTACAGAATCAGGTCTATGGCTCCGAGCCAGGCGGCAGATGGCTGGCCAGACTGGAATCATATTATGGGGGGGGGGTTGTTACTGCTGAGGAGGGAACAGGTACCTGACATGTGGGCTAACAAAAAACACTCCTCTCAACTCATTTGACCTGAGAAAACTGAATTTAAAGACCCTAGACGTAGTGGAGCAGGATGAGGGGAATAGAGCCCATCTTTGTGAGGTGGGGGGGGGGTAGAAGGTAGAAAACTTACAGCCTGCTTCTGCTCCTCATCCTATCAGCCAGCAAAGGACAGCAATGAAAGAGAGCAAGAAGAGCGAGAGCAACGGAATTAAAGCAGAAAAAAAAGGAGGAAGAAAGGATTTCTGCATGCAGCTCGCGGTACAGACACGACATGTTAACACGCTGCGTGTGTCTGCTGTTACGCGCCGTCCTGTGATAGCCAATCAGGTGATGATCTCACCTTCAGAAGCCTCATGAGGCCCTCCAGCTGCACCATCAGCTCCCGCCGGCTCTCCTGCAGCGCCGACATGCGCCGCTCCAGCTCGTCCTTCCTGTGTCTGCAGGAAGAGGAAACAGTCTCACTACTTCCTGTTGATTGGTGTTAAAGCCAAAAACCTTTATTTATTTCTCATCATTTAATCACTAATTATATCCTCGTACTTGCATTTTTTTTTTTTGCCTTTTATTTTCAATGTTGTGTTGTTTTTCTTAACAGTGTTGTTAGTGTCTTATTTCAATCAATGTCTCTATAAAATTTTCTGTCCTTACATTAGTCATGTAATAATTTGGGTTAAATGGAATGACTACACACAAATACAAGCATGTTTGGACCCTTTTGTGATCTATGAGACCTCTGCTAGTGTTCTTAATTCAAATTAAAAACCCTAATAGGTAATCAGTTTGTGATTCTGGCTTGTTATCGCCCCCTGCTGGTCATTATCAGGAACTACATGCAGAAAAATCCCACAAAAAACTGCTGCAGTCATCGACCTGCGTGGAATTATCCTCAGGAAAACCTGCAGACGTCAGCAGACAGACAACTTTGGTCTATTATCTAACCCCAGACTAAACAAAAGAAATATCAGAGCCTGGCAGCAAACACAGCGCACCTACCGTGAAATTATTCATGACTCATAAACAGCTCTGTGAGCAGAAAAACACTTTTGAACATACTGTATAGGGGAAGGAGAGTAAAAGTATCCTGGAGTGATATAAAATAATATGTTCTCAGCTTAAACTTTAACGTTATTCTTCTACATGCAACAATCTTCTAACATGATAATGGAGGAAACTTTGATTTCCACTAAAAAGACGTGATGATTTATGTTCTCAAGCATGAGGTAAATATAAATTTGAGGCATTTGATGATAAACTTTATTGCTGATTCATTATTCAGGTCAGACCAAACCAACTTTAAGACATCGAATGTTTTAAGGAGTCTCTTCCAAGAGTTGGCCCCCGGGGTCTCAGCGTCCTGCCAGCATGACAAATGCTGCTGCTGGCGAAGCTAATTCAAAAACACCTTCCTGAATGAGCAAAGCCTGACTTCTAGAGTCCAGTCTATATTTATATAATCACCTCAAAGTGGTTTTACCACTTCATTTCCTTGATAAATGAGTCTTTCTTAAAGTTGTTGAGTGGAAGATGCTGCCGGTGGTGAATGATACCTGAGGAGCCGCAGTTCAGTCAGGAGGGTGGGGTTCTGTTGGGCTTTCTCTGGGGTTGGCTGGGAGGCCTGCTCATGCTCCAAACGCAGCCGCTGGATCTCCTGGAGAATCTCCCTGAATAGAACAGAACAGAACAGAACAGAATAGAATAGAATAGAATAGAAATGTAATGTCATTTCTATTGATAAAGGACAGCACAGGTACAAGGATTTAAATTCTTCTCATAACATAAATTAAAAAACAGTAATCAAATAAATACAGACATAAATTACCTGTGATTACCAAACAATTCGTGTATTTTAGATTAATTAGTTGAAACAGAATTTTACAACTTATATCCGCTTCCGATTAGTACCCGTGATGTTTACTTCCGGTAGGCGTTCCTAAATCCGATCGCATAAACCAATAGCATCTCGAGCAGCTAGCCTTCAGTCAATGTCCACTTTTTTAGCTGCACCGGATTAGCGTTAGCCCGTTATGTCTGGAGGACGGACATGACGGAATACGGTTTTAAAAAAACTTTATTAACACGACAGGAGAGGGAGGGGTAACAATCATCTGTAAATCAATGTCAGTGTTTCCGCAAGTCACGCCCCTTACGCTTACAGGAAGTACGTAATAAATGCGGAAACAAATACAGCACCTTCTTCCGTTTCACGTTTTAATTTAAAACTTTTTTTTAGCTCGTACTAAACACAAATAATAAAAGCAAGAAAAAGAGAAACAATCAGATATTAAAAATGATATTTAAATTAACCTTCAAATGTAATGATCATAATAGTTAAAGTTAGTGCGAAAACTTCAAGCTAGCTATTTTTAAACGCAACAAAATTTTAGAGGTAGAGAATCGTAAAAATAATCAATATATTTCTTAGCAACATATTTCTGTTAGAATGGAACAAAAAAATGTTTTAATTAATGTGCTTTAGAGCTTTAACTGGACAGAGCTTCGTTCATTGTTTTATACATTCATCATATGTTGCATGTAATAAATAACTGACAATAAATTTTACTAGAAATATTGCAAAATAAATTAATATGCAACCAAATAAATAAATAAAAATACGGATTTTTTTTTTAAACTGAACTCTAAATTTACCTGTTTTTGTTCTCCAGCTCTGCGATCAGCTGTCTCTGTTGCTTATTGGCATCAAAGTTGAAGCTCAGATCAGACGGCGGACACTGTTGCTGAAAATAATCATATAATGGCGTTAAAATCAGATTTCAGCACCCACCTCCTCACCATAGTGGGCAGTAACCATTCTCTGATGGCAGTGGATCATGTTTCCACTCACCACAGCTTTCATAACACCCAAACAAATACAAATCTAACATTGTCTAACCATAGCCAGTTTGCTGTGGAGAAATTATTTCCATTTTTCTCTTCAAGTATACAGTACATATATTAAAATCAAGCTGCTAAATTTTTAATCTATTATTAAAACAGTGTGCAGGGTTCTCATTCCCTTCTGAAGATGGAAAAACAAATATAAAACAACTCCATGTAGCTCATATGATGTAACCCATGTCTCTAGAATATTATTTACACCGTTTTAAAGATGGAATAGTCACTGTAGCCTCAAGCTAAAAGCGTTAGCGTTTCCCCTCGGCTCAGGATGCTGCAACTCCAGCGGCTTTGTGTGATTGATGCAGCTTCTGACTCGCAGGTGTACACTGATGTACAGGTACACATCGATCAACGCTTCCTGATGTCGTCTGGCAGCACTTCTACAGATGTCCAGGTGTGAGCGCTCCCCGCGGTGCAGCAGATGAAGTTTTCAGAATATAGACAGGTGGCATCACTTCAAAGAAGATTCTTCAGACTTGAGTTGAACCCTGAGCTGCAGGTGTTATTCAGGATTTCAGGACTAGTCCCCATCTTCTCCAGGCATTTTGGAGAATGCTGCGACTTTGTTTAACTGTGAAGCTCCAGAAATGTTTGGTAGAAAATGAAACATCTGACTTTCCTTACTTTCTATCAACAAAAAAGTGAAGAGAAAATGACTCAATGTCTATTTTTTTCCTCAACTAGTCCTTTAATTCATTGCAGCGACTTCCTGTTTCATCATTTTTTAGACAAACTGCTGTGAAATAGCTATAAAGTAGGCAGCTTTCCTGCTTTTCTTCACTTTTCGTACATTTTGCCTATATTTCAGTCTGACTGTAAAGCCATCTTTGGCCTTTACAGCCTAAGAATAACTTGTCTACTCGTTCAATGTGTAATGCAGGCTGACTGAAGCCCACCCCGGGGCGTCCTGCCAGACACTCACGGTGGAGTTGCCCGCCTCGGCTGCCAGGCGGGCGGCGTAGCGAGCGATGAGGCGGTGCTCTTCATCCAGCCGGCTGGGACTCTCCAAGACACTGTCCAAACAGGGACAAACACGCGTCAACTAACATAGGATGACCCGTGAAGAAATAAGCAAAGTTTGGACAGGATGTATGAACGTAATGGAGGTGACCTTCATGTATGAGTGTTGATGGATGGTCCGAGATAATTGGGATCATTAGAATGAGATGAATTCTGGGATGCAAAATGCATCGAAGTCTGAGCCAACACCTGTCCTGGCCATTTCAGCGGTGACTGATAATGTCAAATGAAGCGTGAGACTTTCATGAGCGAGGCAACAGACGACGGGACATATGCTGTCGGCGGGCAGATGAAACGGCGCTGGATGCTATCAGACCGGAGAGTGAGCGATGATTAAGACCATTAAACCCAATCTGGCTCCAAAGCTGTTGCATCAACAACCACTAAGTGCCAAGACCAAAATAAACACTCTGAACTTTTAATTCAACATTTTTTTTTTTTTTAATAAAACTCTTCCACCAAGCAGATAAACAAGCTGTCAAGCGACGAGACAAAAACGCTCGCCTCGCTTCTTTCAAGGCTTTTTTTTTTGGACGATGTCTTAAAATAGTTCCCTCGTTTGAAGACTAGAGAAACATTCGGTTGTTCTGCAGAAGGAAAAAACCAAAAACGTTTTATAAAGTTCACCTCCCTGAGGCGCATCTTCTCTTTCTAAACACATCTGTAATGGAGCCCACTGCTCCATTACACAGCGCTGCCCTCTGCTGGTGAGACTGACGTAAGCGGCCAATGAGATCGTGACCAATAGAACTCAGTTCCGTTGTCTTTCAACGGATATCATTGATCTCATCTTGTGGCGCTAACATGTTTAGCTTCTCTGCTACGTCTTAAATAAAATCGATCGGATCAGATTGTATGAGATGCATGGACATGCTTCCATCTACTTAAGAACTTCTTCATTTTTGGGTGGACTGATCTATGAAGGTGGATTAACTGTGACGTCTTCTATCAGCTGATGGACTCCCTTAAATTTACTTTAGACATCATCGTCCTGTCACTAAAACCCAATTCTATCAATCTCTGAGTGATAATCATGAGAAATTTACAAAATTTTGTGATCAAGTATGTTTTGCTGTAGCCTAATAGTCATTTCAGCCAAAGAGGAAATGCTTGAATCCAAAGTTTTTCTCCCTTGAAATGAGAATTGTTGCAGTAATAAAAACATATCTGACTCACATTTGGTCCATTTTCATCCAGCAACCAACTGAAACTCATCAACCTCATTTTGTTTTCCCCCGTCTTTTAAAATTTTATCTTCTGCCGCGGCGGCGGCGGTTCTGCATGACTAACAGGTAATAAATTGCTGTTTGCCCTTGGAGGAGCGGCACGTTGAGGGATGGAGGGAGGCAGTGGGGGTGGGGGTAGGGGGGTGCAGATGTCGTGTCAGCAGAGCGGACGGCGGTTTGACGGCGTTTGGAGACACGACAGGAACGACGTTCTCCTCAGAACCGCTTCTGGTTTCACGAAAAGGTCGACCATCAAGGACGGAACCGGAGCCGCTTTTCAGGCCAGGAGGAGTTTTGGGTTATTCAGCATTTTTTTAGTCACAGATAAGGAGGGGGCCAGGAGATGGGAGGGGGGTACTTAAAACAACACATTAACATTTAGAAACCAAACCAGGACCAGCTTCTTCAGCATCTTCTACCCAACTATAACAGAAGGTGGCTTCATGCACGCTTTCTACCCTGAATGCAGAAGAACTCGGCGCCATTCACCCCCCCGGGGGGTGAAATCCTCTTCCTGACACGTTCACAGAGCAGCTCAGACTCAACGGAGCAAAACGTCGACTCTCAGGCCATCGGGCTTCGTCTTCATTAGCGCCACGGCGAAACGAAGCTCCGCGGAGACACGTGACCCCACGCTTGACCTCCACCGGTCCGGACGAACGCTCAAGCGCCTCGGGGGCGTTCGGATGCATTCACACCCCCCCCCGCTGAGATCTGGGAACGTTCGTCTCAGCTCGTCTTCGTTATTGATTGTGAACGTCTCATTTTCCTGAACACAGAATCTTCCAGCGGGGGTTAGATAATTAGACTCCGGGATGTCAGAGAAGTAGAGCCGGGGGGGGGTTTGTCCTTCACAGGAACTTTAAAGTTTTATTCTGGCTCTAATGGACGTCTTTGGGATGAATTTAAAGTCTGTTCCACTTTCTAAAAAGTACATGTGTCAAACTCAAGGCCCAGGGACCAAATGTGGCCCACAATATCATTTTATGTGGCCCCCGAGAGAATGAAAGGTCTTAGGCGTGCTTTGACCAAAAACCAATGCAGTAATTGAGCCAATTTTAACTTTAACACAAACGTTTTGTTTTGTTTTGTTTTAACTTATAATATTTTTTTTAATTTAAAAATGTAATTAATTTTAATTAATTTTAAAAAATGAAGTAATTGAGCCAATTTTAACTTTAACACAAACGTTTTTAACAAAGTTGATGTTCTAACTTGTGTTTGATGTTATTTTTCTTTATTCTCTTGGATCGTTTGATCCTCGATTTTGTCGGTTTCGTAACCTGACAAATTAAAAATATCAATTTTATAACACAGCAACAAGCAAACATATTTTTTCTGTGTAACTGTAATGTTTGTAACTTAAGTAAGTAATAAATTCAGAGTTATTTAACATTAAGGAGTAGTTACATTGACGTTACATTACATTGAGTTACATTTATTAGTTACATCTGGCCCTTTGAGGACAGACATTATGCTGATGTGGCCCTCAGTGAAATTGAGTTTGACACCCTTGATCTAAAGGGTTGAGATGAACTCTGATTGGTTAAAACACACGCATGAATAACTTAGACAACCTCTGTCTGCGTCGCACCTTTCCTCGCACCCACATTACAAATGGTCGGCGCCACACGAGGCGCCCTGCACAGTCTTGCACCTTTGCACTTTAGCTCATTTAAAAAATGGACGCCTCCGTTCGTCTCTTCCCGTCTAATGTGCCGTGGGACGTCCCGACTCCCCGAGCAGCTTAGAGGCACAAACTGAAAGGTGGAGAGGTAGAACGGCACAAAAGAGGGGGGAAAAAAAAAAAATCCAACCTGGAGGACGGATGAATTCCAGCCGCCTGAGAGTCTGACTCTTCATCGCCGCTGACAGTAAATAATAAGAGATTTATCCGAGCTGCTTCACGAGCTCCATCATCGTCTATTTGTCATACCTTGAAGTAGGAGTGCTCACGCATCCTTCATGACAGCGTAACAAATTTTACTCTAAAAATACCCTCATGAAGGCGATGCTGAAACACAAGAGGACCAAAAAAAAAAAAAAAAACGGCATCCGAGAGTCTGAGCGCTGATTCAACCCCGAGGTGATCAGAACGACTTATTGTGTGTGTGTGTGTGTGTGTGTGTGTGTGTGTGTGTGAGTGTGTGTGACCTGGAGTCACCTTTACAGATGTATGTATCGTCAGAAAGATGGTGTGTGTGTGTGTGTGTGAGTGTTGGGGGGGCTTACCTTTTAGTGGGAGTGGGTGCGCCAGAGGACATGAGCATTGTGTCGTTCATGTTGTTGGCCGCTGCTTTGGGCTGACTAAAAGACAAGATTAGAGGCTTTAATGCTGCAGAGGCCTCGTCGTCAACAAAACCGCCGACAACCGACTGACTTCTCCAGGATTTTTTAAAATTTTTTTTATCCCAGCGAAATTTAATTCAAGAGCAGCAACAACAAAGAAACCCAATTAAACTGGAAGTGTGTGTGAAGAACCAGTAAAGGTGACATTGGGGGAGGTAATTTGTGAGGGTAAACATCTGCCAGCCGAAACCCACCACGGACCACTGGCTCATTATCGCATCCAAAACATCCAACCACTCATGTAGTCAAAACCTTGATTGTGTTTTATTTAAAGTGCTAATTATCACATTAAAAGCGCCGAGCGGCGTCGGCTCGTTCGGTCAAAATCAAGACTATTTCTGTCCACGCTGAGGAGAATTTCTGTTATCTGAACATCGTTTCCTTTTCTCTCTCTGGGAATTATTCTGCTACAAGAAACGAAAACAGGTTGTTTTTTTTTAAAAAGTGCATTCAAATCATCTGCAGAGGTATTTGTTCTTTTTAAAGAGACGCTGCATTTAGAATTTCCCCGCAGGAATAAACTAACAGAAAGAAAAGAAAAGAAATCACGACTTTAAAACTCCTCCAGATCGGTGTTCAGATCATGTGACTCCTGAACCCCCCCACCCCTTTAGATTCTGGTCCATTGGTTCCTGTTTTGTTACGCAAAAGCTGCAGAATGAATTTCTATGGAAGAATTCTGGACCAGAACAGAAGATTAGGTGCAGATCCACGATTTCCTTTTTTCACTCCATGCGACAGAAATTAATTTAAGGGGTTTGGATCTGGGTGGATTCACCAGATTTAAACACGTAATTATTACAAATCCGGCTGTGGTTGTGGGTCTGACGGTAGAATTTGAAGCTTTTTCACACAAAGTCGACCCAAAAAGATGCAGAATTGAGGAACTCATACCTTAATCCACAACTTTATATCACAAATAAACTCCAGGATGTCTCCAATAACCATCAACCCCCTGATTGGCTGAGCCTCATCATGTGACTACTGGAACATGAAAACCTGCCCCCAGAATCTGGATCACACTGATCCGATTATTAATATGATCCTATATAAACTAGATTTCTTGAAGGTTTCCTTTAGGATCTGGATCAGGAGCTTTAGGAGACCAACCTGATTCCTGGTCCAATCTGATCTCAGGTCAGTCTGGATCGTTCTCACAGTCGTGGAATTTATTTTGTCGTAACGTTGGGTCATGATTATCCAATCTCATTGTGAAGTTAGAAGATAAGGCCTAATAAAATGAATTCCTTAATTAAAGACAATCTGAATCTGGATTCTGATCTGGATCGACAACAGAATCTGATGGACCTGATCCCACCTCTGCAAAACATTTCAATCTGATTGACAGACAAAAACGCTGGTGAAAACGGGAAAAGCCACTTCTCAAAGCTGCACATGCTGCCTTCTCGCCTCCTCAAGGATCTGCATCAATAAATATATTGACCTCTTATTAATTGATCATTAAAAGTCAATAATCCAGAATGAAGATCTCCAGAGAGACGCGGCGTTCACTCACCTCTGTCAGGAGAGAGAGCTCCGGTCGGACGGGCAAAATACATCCAACCGCTGCCGCTTCCAGCTCAGCACTCGACTGAGCGAACGAGCATCTCAGTGTACTACACTGCTGCTGTCTCCACGGAAACGGTCACATGACTCTATGACGACTTAGATCTCTCTCCCTCTCTCTCTCTCTGCCTCCTGAGTCAGAACACACAACTCATCCCGGGTTGAGGAGAAACACCCGACCAGTTTCATTTCCCGGCCCGGATCATCGCGTTTTGCATCTGCATCTGCACGCCAGACGGATGCTGAAGGAATCGGTCCAGCTGTCAGTTGATGCCTCAGAGGTCAAAATACATCACCCAGGGGTCGAACCGCAAAGAACTAAAGCCTCGCCGTGCCGGTGTGAACCCAATCTGTGTGTTTTACACCAGATCTCTTCATTTCAAGAACAAACATGAAATTTAAAGGGTAAATACAGTAGTGCTAGCGCCATGCTAGCCCCCGGAACAGAGATCTCTAAGTTTGGGAGCCTGTTCCTGACTCCTGGACTGTTTGCCAGTCTAAAGGTCGGATGTACCACAGATTCAAAGTTGTTGAGACAGACCGATAAAACACAAATCCCCAAGAATCTCTCTGACAGCTTGATTCACAGCTCAGCGTGCAGCCTTCCAGACGCCAGTAAATATTTCAAAACAGCATCAGAAGCGCTGCACTTTGTCTGAAGACGGCGCACCGGATCAGGCAGGCGGGAGACTCACGTCTGTCCGGCCCGGGAGATCAAATCTGACAACCTAGCCTGAATCTGCCATCATTACTCACCGACTGGAGCCTCGTCAGCCTCTCCAACCCACCTGAGAGGCGCTGACAGACGTCTCAGGGCTCACGGCGTTAAATAAAACCTCTTCACAGACAATACTCATCAGGATTCGCTCTATTTTCAGCACAACTTTGTTATCTAGCATCAATAAAAACTGGAGGTTTGGCAGATTTCCTGTGACTAATTATCTGAGGGATCCGGTTCCAGGGAGGGGTTCTGGAAGCAGCAGGGAAACGAGGATCGGGGTGGGGGGGGGAGATGTCTGACATCAGAGCAGCTGTTTGTTCATGAGAACAAGGAGAACAAGGTTCTGTGTTCCACACACCTTAAAGGTCCCAAATAGGCCAGGTTCAAACAGTGAAACAGTCCAGGTTCACACGGTGAAACAGTCCAGGTTCACACGGTGAAACAGTCCAGGTTCACACGGTGAAACAGTCCAGGTTCACACAGTGAAACAGTCCAGGTTCACACAGTGAAACAGTCCAGGTTCATATTATGAAACAGTCCAGGTTCATATTATGAAACAGTCCAGGTTCACACGGTGAAACAGTCCAGGTTCACACGGTGAAACAGTCCAGGTTCACACGGTGAAACAGTCCAGGTTCACACGGTGAAACAGACCAGGTTCACACGGTGAAACAGTCCAGGTTCACACGGTGAAACAGTCCAGGTTCACACGGTGAAACAGTCCAGGTTCACACGGTGAAACAGTCCAGGTTCACACGGTGAAACAGTCCAGGTTCACACGGTGAAACAGTCCAGGTTCACACGGTGAAACAGTCCAGGTTCACACGGTGAAACAGTCCAGGTTCTTTAGCTCAGGGTTAATAAGCTGGGACAAGACCAGCCACCTTCAGAACTGAAGAAGCCTCTTGGATGAGAGGTGAAACGTCTTCAAGAAACTTTCCTAAAGTCCAGTGGCTTGATTTAAACAGCTTTGGATATTCAATATTTAGCTTTTCATCTCACAGTCAGTGAACTATACAGACATCCTCTACAGCTAGTCCTCAAGATATGAACATTCGACTTACAAACATTCATAGATACGAACAACCATGCACCACCATGTCTGGCTAATGTAGTTCCCCTAAGACGTTAACATCCCATACATTAAGATTTCACGTGTCATGTCAAAACAGACATAATATCTTTTAGCAAACAAGCTTAATGAAGCAGGCGTGTGAATTTCATGACACTTGGAAGGAAGATAAGATTATCAATTTCTAATTATCAGATTTTAAGCTAGGCTAAGCAAACGGTCTTGCCAGTTTGATTTGGAACCAATAGATTTGAATGCAGAATTGATTTTTTTCATCCTATAAATATGAAATTTTGCATCATATTCTGAACTAATAAATAACAAAATCTTTGTATTTTCCTTGGAAATAATCTAAAATCTGTTGTGTTTTGAACAAATTAAAAGTTAAATATGGAAATATTGCAATGACACGTTGTCAGATTCATATAACTGATATGAAACTGAAACAGACCCCATCTGTGTGACATGAAGCGAGTCTCAGGGGTCAACATCCATTATGCTAACCGTCAGCTGCTGTCTGACATCAGGAGAATGCACATTCTTCACATACATCCATTTAAATTAGAGCACAGGCCTCACAACCATCTAACAAGAGTCCCGTCAGCATTCCAGCATCACCACAACATATTTATAGGCTGCGATCCCCGGATGTGCATCTACACATCTCTAACAACTACTGGGAATTACTGGAAGCTGCTGCTAACTGCTGCTTTCACTAAATAAATAAATAAAGACGCGAAAGGAGTTTTTGGACCAGCACCAGGATCTACTGGGTTCTTTCCCAGTTTGATGGACATCCTTCCATCAGCTAGAAATCCATCTAGAGGTTTTTGTGTAATCTACTAACTAATAAATCAGACATGACCTCACTGATGGAGGTAATTAATGCCTGAAAAGACGAAATCCAATCCAGTTTAGCCAGAAGTTCTGTTTTAATCAATATTAATCTGCTGGTCTGATGTCATTTCATGCTATACGGCATATACAGACCCCAACCAATCAGATCTTCTGGTCTCTTTAGGAAGAAAACAGCTGAGGCTCTAAATTTATGCTAATGTATAATTCATCTTACACGTCTGTATGTAGCAGGAAGCGGGATTTTGTTATAAAAAGCACGGTGACAAACGTCCGACGCTAAAATGAGAACGATTTCCTGCGACGACGCAAACGAGAAAACCATAAATCACGGGGTTTTTTTAAAAAAAAATCTGAAACATTATAAGATTTTTTTTTTTCTGGACAGACGCCAAAGTAAAGACACGGCGTGGCCTTATCGACGTGGACGGAATTGATTATGGAAATTGCGCTATTTTTCAGCTGAATTGTAAATGAGCGGCGGCAGATTTTAATGCATTTCCTGCGATGATTTCCGGAGCCTCGGATTGCTGCTGGGAAAGATTTATCCCGTCGTCTCCGTTTCATTCAAGCGGCGGGCTGATGAGGACAGGCGTCGCACGCCGTAAATCACTGATCCCCCACATTACCGCGCAATCACGGGGCCTGACATCTCAGTGGGGCGGGGCCCCATCCGTCATGAGGTGACAGCGAAATGGAACTGATGGGAGGCGGTAACATGACACCAAACACGCTATAAATCAACGGCTCTTACACGGTGTGAGTGAGTTCCTGGGGTCGCTCCGCCTGCTCAGGGAACACAGGATGCGGCGGCTCGCCGATGGGAACGCACCCCAGAGATTTACTGATGGCGTGGCTCAGCTTTTTGGCCGGAGACTTCTGTGAGGAAGGACGAAGAGGCAGCAGTCATAATTTTGTGCTGCGGAACATATTCTCTGAATTAACTGTCGCCTCTTTTATGATGCGAAAAAGAAATTTATCGCTTTGAGAGTTCAGGAGATTTGGATGGAGAATGATGGGAATGCCTTACCCAGGACGAGTGCTCCTTCATCTGGTGCTGGTTGCTATGGGGACCGTTGGCGTGGCCGCGCCAGAAGCAGCTCTGGCACAGCTGGTAGCCGTGGCACTGCTGGCACCGGTACCGGAAGCCCATCATGCTCTCGCTCCGGCAATAAGAACATTCCACCGGATGGAAGACTGGGAAGAGAGAGACAGAGAGATGACATCACTAGTGTGGTCATGTGATCCGCCCAGACTATCCTTACGATCTTTAAATATCATCTATCGACAATAAATCACATGTTTACCTTTATTTATTATTATAAAAGTAATAAAAGTAGTAGAATATAACGCAACGATTGTGAAATTAATAATTTCTGTTGTTTCTGTTAGTGTGAGGTAGAATTTTTTAAACCTGGAATATTTTAGGACAATAAAAAAAATCTTGAAATCAACTTCAGATCAGTCTGTCAACCTGAATCCACCTGTATGAAGATGATAAATGTTGTGTGAACATATTTCAGTTCATTAGATGATGTCAAATCCTTGAAAATAAACATTTATAAGTGCTCTGGTGTGAGTTTTCCATTACCGTTTTCAACATTGGCGAGTCGGTGCATCAGCGGCAGCCAGACGAGGCATTGGGGGGGGGGATCGGCCATCAACACATCCAAAAACGTGTTCAGCACGATCTTCTTCTAGGATACAAACACACGTGGATTAGTGTGAAGGTCAGAGACGAAGGAGGAGATGAAGATCGAACATCCTCTTCATACCTGCTGGGGGAAGCACGTCCGGACCGAGTGCTCCGTGTAGCCGAAGGAGGGGCCCTCGAACACGGCGGTGGGGAGCTTCAGCACCTCCCGCAGGAACTGGTCGAACTTGGCGAACATCATGACGCCGCTGGAGTCGGAGATCTGGGAGAAGATGTCTGGGAAAAGGGTAAAGGTCAGCCATTCACAGGCGTATCAAATAAACCACCTGCATTCAATGTCTCACCAGCGCCCCCCTGTGTTCAACAACAGCAACTACACCAAGAGGTGACGTCATTCAATTAAAAACTAATTAACATCCAATTTTTAAATCAAGTCCGTTTCTTTCATCCAGGCACTTTTTATGTTAGAGAATTACTCTTTTATCAGACTGTTTTATTAAAATAATCTTAATTAGATTTTGGAACTTTTTTCTCTTTTAACTGAAAACGTTCAGCTTCGTCTGATCAACACTGACTGAGTATGAAACTACTTTGTCAGCGAGAACTCATTACTTCTTAACGAAAGTAATTTAATTTCTTCACATATCTGATGACCTTGAATGAACAGAATGAATAATTATTTGTTATTTATTAGAAAACATTTTTAAGCTGGGCTACGTTTGTTATCCTGCCTTAGGTGTATTATTATTTATTTGAAATATTTCACTTATCTCAATTCTAAAATGACAACATTTATGAGTCAGGATTAATTATTTTGAATAAAACTTTTTATTTTGCAATAGTATTGTATAAAGTCTTATTTAAGGAGCATTGACGTAACGCTGAATGCTAGATTGCCATCACACACTTTTAAAAAAGCCTTTATAATTATTATCCTCACAGATCCAGTGTTTTATTTCCTGCATCTTTATATATTTAATGTACTTTAAAGCTTTTTTGATATGTAACATGTTCAGAAATGAACTCACAGCGTAGTTTGTCCACAATCTTTCCTCCGCACATCGTCGCCAGCATGGCTTTCATGGAGAAGACGGTCAGCTTCCCGTGGCTTTCACTGTGAAGAGAAAGGTTCCAAAGAGGAAGTGACTTCATCACCCTTCAAGCAGCCAAAAAAAACAATCATCAAGGAGAAGAAGAAGTTCAAGTCTAATAAGAACTACCAAAACAAGTAGAAGTAGTTGATTTTCTCATAAGCTTCTATGCAATCTGTTCTTTATGAAACCAGTGAAGCCCCCTAGTGGCCAATAGAGAGAATGCAGCTGTGGTCGTCCACTTAAAACTTCATACATGAAAGATTAAATGATGCTTCATCCAGTCCGTCATGATTTAGCCTTTAATGTTAGCTACTGCTAGGCTACGCTTTAAAATATGATGTCATCCCCCAGTTTTTACTTTATTTATTTGACCATAAGGAAAGTCAGAAGGTGATGAAAAGGTGGAATATATAGTATTCTATTTTGTGGAGTCTTAATTGAAAGTATAATTTCCAGATAGCTTAAACTTGGGGCTCTCTCTGTGTGCGTCATGAACTCAGCTCTTTTCAATTTGTCAGGAGGAAGCAGCTCCTCGTTTCAGAATCCTCGTCTGTGTTTCCGAGCAGACCGGGTGAGAGCTTCTTAATTCAGTTTGGACCTCGGGGACAGGAAACTTCCTTCCTGTCATGGCAGTCGGTCTTTTTCCAGGTATCCCAGAGAAGCAGCGGCACTAACAGTAACAGTAACAGTCCTGACCGATAAGAGGAACGCTAAGTAAACGGGTCAATGGACGGTTGGGGTGGGCGGCCGATCCATACGAGGTACAATAATGAGAGAGAGGCTGGCGGTCAATAATGACCGTCTTCTCTGCAGGAAGCTGCAGACATTAAGAGGAGGGATGGACCGTAAAGCACCAGCCGACGGAGGCAGCATCGGATCCAGATCCTTGTCTGGATTGATTGAGCTGTGGCTAACAGAAGACATACAGATAAACCTAGCTTCCTGCTCCGTGCCGACGCCCCCGGCCTTACCTGTCATAGGTGGCCACCATGAAGTTGAGCAGCAGCCCGATGGACTGCTCCACGTTGATCTGGTGGGTGGTGGGCAGCCGCTTGTTCAGCTGGTAGTAGATGGAAGACAGGATGGTCTCTAGCCGAGACACGTTGATCTCAGCGCCGTGGTCCAGCGTGTTGAGACCATTGTCACGGAAGGCTTCGATCATGTTCCAGACGTCCACCAGATGAACTGCGGTCAGTCAGTGGGGGTGGGGGCAGAAAGATATTGATCAGACTGCAATTGATCCACATCAGTGATTTTACTCAACAACAGGGGCGCTAGAAGAGGGCAGTCTCACGGTTGCATCTCTTCTGGACAAACCGGAGCTTGCAGGCGGTTCTGTAAGTGGACAGTCGGATCACGTCGAAGTTCTGAGCTCCTGAAGGAAAAGACATGAAAACGATTGTGTTCAAACGCCGAGTCTGAGTGGGAGGAAGGAAAACCACCAACGCCCGGCTGGAGGAGCGATGGAGGGTGGACAGACTCACTCATTTCCATGAAGAGCTGCCTCTTCTCCACCGTGGCCTTCCCTCGTTTGCTGCCTTCCTCGATCATTCTGAGACACGAGGAACAGAAAGTCTGGATTTCAGTTCAGACCTGAGGCAGTGAAGGCAACACACAGATCTATACAGACAGAATCAATCACAGGTATTGATACCGGATCAGTAGACTACTGCTGCAGACACTGACTCCAATCTGTATCGCTGATGCTATCCATACGGATACAGTAGTAGTGATAGTAGTAGTCACAGAAATAACCGTAGTAGTAAAAACAATAGTAGTAGTGGTGGTAGTAGTAATAGTGGTGGAATTAATAGCATTAGTAATAGTAATAGTAGGAGTAACAGTAGTAGTAGTAGTGGTAGTAACAGTAGTAGTAGTATTAGTAATAGTATTATTATTATTATTAGTAGTAGTAGTAATGGTAGTAGTAATAGTATTAGTAGTAGTAATAGTAATAGTAGTATTAGTAGTGGTAGCAATAGTATTAGTAGTAATAGTAACAGTAGTAGTAGTAGTAGTAGTAGTAGTAGTATTAATAGTAATAGTATTATTATTATTAGTAGTAGTAATAGTATTAGCAGTAATAGTAGTAATAGTATTAGTAGTAGTAATAGTAGTAGTAATAGTATTATTATTAGTAGTAGTAGTAATAATAGTAGTAGTAATGTAGTTGCAGTAGTAGTAGTAATAGTGGGAGTAATAACAGTAGTAGCAATAGTAGTAGTAGATGCTGAATTGATTTACTTACAAGTGAATATTTATCGAGTACTATTAACTAGAGTAGTAGTAACTATACTAGTGCTACTGTCACTACTGTAACATGAACATTCCTGCCACACACACCCATCATAAAATCCTCCTGTGGAGCTCAGATAAACCGCTTTAGAAGGTCATAAATGAACTTTTGTCTTCAGGCTGCAGGAATCAAACGACGTTCAGATGAACAAAAATTTCCATCTCACATCAAAGAATCAGAGAATCAGGTTTGATTATTTCCTCCTTCAGGAAGAATCAGTGGAGCCTCACAAGTCATTTCTCTTTCTAATGTGATCTCCAGGGACTCTTTGACAGAATATGAAGATGTTTAACACCCATTAATGTGTTAGTGGCTTAAAAGTGATGTAATGTTGTGAAAAAACATCCTGTAAATGACAAAAAAATGATTTGTAAGAAATGTATATGTTTACCTGTCGCTGTCTGAACGTCAAACACGATGAATCCTAAATCCTGGGAAGAAAAAACACGTTGAGAGAGTTAGAGAGGGTTTGTTTTACCGACACAGGATCACAAAATGCAGTTAAATAAGTCATTAACACCTCAAGGACTCGATTAACTCTTAATTTGCGCCTTTGTTTGTCCTCTCTCTGCTCCCGTAGAGAGGCATGGGGACGCTCCAGCGCCTGTGGCTCGTGCTGATGATGATTCTCTATGACATCACTCTCAGCAGCGCCTTCATCCCGTGGGCTAATGACACCGACTGATGGGAGCCGCTTAATGATGGCCGACACGGAACCCGGCACAGCCGGCCAATGGGAGAGGAGCCTCAGACGGTGGCGGCGCCGCATCAGTGTCGGTATGAAAGGTACGAGGGGGCGGGACACGCAGGGACGTGACGTCGGGATAAGCAACTGGGAGACTTTAAAATCATTAACTCAAGGTTCGAAGCCAATCTGACGTCCAGGAGATTTTTTGTCCAATCAGAGAAGAAGATAATCGAGCCTCTGAGACTGGATTTCCATTTTTTGTGTGATGTTGATTAAAAAAATATCTTAATTTTGGACCAAGCTGAGAAAGAATCTCAGGTTTTACGTCACCTGCTAACGCTGAAAGAACCAAACAGGGTCAAAGTCAAACAGTGATGACATCATTGGCGTCTTTATGAGGTTATGCCCATATTTACAATATGGATTAGGTATCGATTTATTTATAAGGGGCTGCTTTTCAAATGACTGAAATGATAAAATGCTTCATAAATTATAATCATGGAATAAATTGATAATAATAATAATGATAATCTTCATCAGATTTTATCTTTGACTTGACAATAAAAAAAATCATTTCTCCATTAAACATCTGTTTTAATATTCACAGACTGGTTAAGGTTAGGGTCCAGGTTCACTTTGACCCGTCATGACAGAATGAAATGAAGTCATCGCTATCTGATGACGTCAGAGAGGAAATACCTGCTCTGCAGTAAAAATAACACAACAGCTGACAGCAAACATCCAGGCTGTGCAGGAAATGCAGGAAAAAAAAAAAAAAAAAAAAAAGCACGAAGTGGGCAACTCAGGCCTCCGGTAATGTAAAGCAGAGCATGACGGGAAATCTACATGAGACGATTATTTCATGTCAGGAAGTTGTGAATAATTCATGGAGCGTGCGGATGAATCCGTTCACTCGTCCGCACGTTGAATAATCACGTGACCAAGGCTACTTTTTGAAGTAGCGTCATTAAAAAGGTGTATCTGACTGTAACCGCACCTTCATCCCGACTCACCGCAGTGCCTACCCCCCACCCCCACCCCACACACCCCCAGCTCGGATCATCCAAATTCTCGGCTTCTCACTCACAAATCCTGCAACTCTTCAAATTCTGACGCGCACAAACGCAGCCATATTGCCGCTGCGCCTGCCGCTTACCTCATCCCCCGCAGTGGCACTGGCGCGTCGTGATGAATATTTGGTGGGGATGAGAAACATGTTCCCACTGGTGTCTCAGATGGTGTGTGTGTGTGTGTGTGTGTGTGTGTGTGGCCTCAAGCGGAGGAGAATCACGTTCGGAGCATCCTCATCTTCATCCTCATCGGATGCGGTGGATCTCCTCTTCCGATGCGCAGCGGCGCTCTCACCTGTGATGAATCGGCCAGACGTTACAGCTGTCCGGGCGACGGGCGGCCGCTGGGGCGATCCGTCATCTTGCGTCCGGTGATCCGCGGTGGTGGAGCCGCCGCGCGTTACAGAAGCAGGAGCGCGTCGCTCCCGCGCGGCATCGTCGAGCGACCGAGCGGCAGAGGACGGCGGAGCGCGAGCGGGAGCGCAGGAGACATGCGCGGACACCTACTATACGTTACGCATGTGCGCACGCACGACGCTTAAAGGAGCATCCGCTACTACCGCTCAGATAGGACCCCGACAATAGAGGAAAATATGATCCAGTTTAACCCCTGAGGGGTCGGCAGGTCTGGTGGAGGTGTGGGGGGGCTTCTGGCTGGCAGGTTAACTCTAGGAATAAAATATTTTCCGCAGTATAAGGCGCACCTAAAAGCATTTCATTTTCTCAACAACCGACAGTGCGCCTTATAATCCAGTGCACCTTATACATGAAAAAATGTTTAAAATAGGTCATTCATCAAAAATGCGCCTTATAGATCAGAAAATATTGTACAATAAAGTAAAATAAAAATGTATAAAATGCAGAATAAAGTAGAAATTTGGTCCATCTTCCAGCTTTAAATGAAAAAAAGTTTATTCTAACCTGCATTATCTGCTTTTTTTTTTTTTTTCACATATTGAGGTTATATAAATTAAAAGAAAATTAATTCAGACATTACATCAACACGTTTAAAAAACAGCATTAAATCAAGAAGTGATGGGATGAAAAAGATGTTTTTTTCTGATTTCAGTGCAAGAGGAAACTTTCTACACCAGCAGCAGTGAACACACAAACTTTTCTTCTCATTATTTATTCATAATAGTCTATGATAAAATACATTTTGTTTATAAGTGCTGAATGCTATATTACAGTCACCTGGAGTTCAGATGGAGACAAAAGACAGACGTGTTCCACCTGTGGACAGACAGGCGACTTCAGTGACGAGGGGGGGGGCGGCGACTTAAAGTCCTCATTATTAAAGATTTCAGCTGCCTTTCGGGTTGATTGACTGATTTCTTGTTTTTGCTGTGTGGTGGTTCAACCCCCTCCACCCCCAAAATGTGTGACATCACAACCCAAGAAATAAATATTTACAGGGGATTTTTTTTAGTGAAATGATGTTAAATTTAAGGAAATTAACCCCCGTTTCATCTCACAAACATTCAACACGGACTAAAAACGGTGATTTTAGAATCCAAACGTAAACGGCTACGATCAGATGAACGTAGGGCGAAGGCCGGGCAACATGAGCCATAAAAAGATGTTCTCTGTACAGACCGGTCCGAAACAAAAGACCATAGGAACAAAAAACGGACAGCCATTATTATAGTAAATACCCTGTTGATTTCCAAAAACAATTAGCAAATAGAATTCTTTTTTATATTAAAATATATTAATTAAAATATATTACTTTGATTAACTAGTCAAACATTAAAAACAAGTTTCTGATTATTTGATTTAAGGTGACTTTGGTATTTACCTTGGAAATGATTGCTATAAAACCACCGGGACGCTTTGAGCGCACTTTCCCGCTGTCCTCACGCCGTCATACGAACACGCTACAGAGCCGGTCGGTCACGCCGCATTAGAACGAGCTGCGTTAAAAGTGTCGACCGCCGGTTAACGGGCGTCAAATTGTACCTCCAAATCGTGGCAGCGCTGAATCCCTCACAGATCAGGCATTTAGCGTTTCTCTACAACTTCCTGTTCTTCCTCCAGAGTGAAATAATTACGTAACAAACAGCTGGATATGATCAAATAAGCTGCACAAATAAATTTATACATCAAATACTGTAAATATTTACAGTGAAAAACGCCTCCTCGTATCTACAAACTGACTTCCTGGAGGCGAAAAAATGCCGGTTGACACTTTATGATTAAAAAGATCGGAATTTACGTTTTTGTGCACTTTTCTGGGGGGCGGATTGCGGCGGAAGTCGTCTATGGAACACTTTCCAGGTCCTCCTGGAGGATCCTGTGGCGTCCCAGACTAGACAACGTCAACAATCCCTTCTGGGTCAACTTCGTGGCCTCCTCCCGGTTTCTTGGAAACCAAGGAGGTATCCTCATGTGATGCCCAAACACCTCCTCTGGCTCCTAACAACATGAAGGAGCAGCACAGGTCGTCTATTTGTTCATATCCTCTCAAAGTGTCCTAATCGTAGTCTGTTGGCGTTCCAAGCGTGCAAAAGTCTGGGAAACCTGGTCTTTGAAGAGCCTGAGAATTCCTTCTGGAAACTCTGGACAGTCCAAGCCTGACAGATTGTCCACCAGAGGACCCCTCCTGACATTTAGACCACGAATCGAACCTCCGGACCCAATTCTTGCACTTAAACCACGCACCGGCTGCTCTTTACGTTTTTATTAAACTACATTAGTCTCATATTTTTCGTCAACAACATTGCGCGTTGGTTTAGTCAAGGTTAGTGTTCAATAAAGTCGGTGTTGTGTCTTATTGTGTCAAACATGGCAAAAAAAAAAAAAAGGTTGTCAACAAACACGTTTTTCTGGTCGACGTCCGATTGACGAAGCTCATCTCCACCTCTTCGATCTACAGTCTCTCTTTCCCCTCCTCAGAAGTCTTGATCACAACTGAGGGTTGGAGCGTAGCTCAACTCACGAACGGAGAACCACAACTAACTGGTGCCACAGTGGTCCGATACGACACCCACTGCCAAGGCCACGCCTGGCGATCTCACGGTCCGTTCTCCCAACATCTGTGACCCAAAGACACTTCAACGCCCCCACTTCTGGACCGAAAACAGTTACCCCTGCCGACACGAACCCAGACTGTATATCTACACAATCAGTGGAGGCCACCCTTGAATAAAATATCCAGGGGAGGACAAACGTTGCACCACCCCGACAATTAGAGCACTTCCTCCAGTCCATTCTTTTTAAAAAGGAGGACCATCTAGACCCGGTTACACGTCACACTAAGCAGGCGTGTCAAGAAAGACAACTCAACAAATGTCTAAAGGCCTCAGCGTCTCGGAGCAAATCCCTAATGCCCAGCGCCTCCCGGCGCTCCTGAAAAGCTTCTCGACGTCTCGAGTAATCTCTGTCAGGGACTTCCTTCCCTATGGAGACCAAGTTCGTCGAGTTTAAGAGCTCTTTAGAACTTTTTTTTTTCTCCCCTTTGCTTCTATTTGTCTCAAAGTGACACAGATAACAACATGAATCCAGGTGGTTTTCAAAACGCTGTGTAAAACTGATGACATGTGCAATCAAAATGCTCTTTCTAAAATCCTACATGCTATTAAATGAATGTGTTCAGATACATGTACAGATTTCATAGAAATAAAGTTGCACTTCCCTGCCCTGCATGCATAAATGCCAGATAGGAGGTACTCTACAACCAATGATTATCAGAAGCGTCCTTTTTCAAGCCTTTTTAGGCCCAGGATTAAAAAGAGGGACTCTAAAACATTTTATGTTCTCAAAAAATAACATTCATTATTTTCCCTCCGTTTTTTTTAAAAACTACACGTATGTATATTTAAAAAAATATATTGCGCTAATCCTAGCCGAGTGCAAACGTTGCCAGATTTTACATTTAAAAACAGACTCTTGATTTTTAACCACAAATAACGGCACAAACGACCTTCCGTGGAGCATCCAGTGTAGATCCAACGGCGACGGCGCGCTGGTTTTCTTCAGGCAGCTTCGGTCACCCGTCTTGATTCCGGATGACCCGCTTCGAATTAAATCCCAAACTCTTTCCGCTGTCGTTAATTTCACATCATCGCACGACTAAACACGACACGCAAAGTTTGGAAGGGCCGATGCAGTCGTCGTGGCAGAAGGCGCCGCATCCTTTGCACATGATCATGGCCCTGAGGCGGCAGTAACATTTCGACTGGACGTCCTCCATGCTGGAGGCCTCCATGTACGTCTGATCGGGCGATGGCTCCCCGTCGTCCAAAGGCCGAGCGGCGGGAATGGCGGTGACGGTCACAGAGAACGACATGACGCTCCCGTTGACGCCGCCGCCGTCCGACGCCGATGAGTTCCCGGTGGCGCCGCGGTTCAGAGACATGCTGATGGTGCCGCCGTAGCGCGACGACGCTACGACGGGGTCCTGATTGCCGAGCATTCTCTGGTTGTCGAAGGCAGACCACTGGTGACCGGCGTTCACGTCGCTGTGATATGGCTCCGAATTTCCTTGATTACCATCGAGTTTGAGAAGCCTTTGGTGCGGTTGGAAATAAGGGCTGATGTCTTTGGATATCATGCCATAATTTCCGGCACCAACTGCTGAGCGTTCGTCCGATTCGGGTTCAGTTTTCACGTTTGGGTAAACCTGAAGGTTCCTCAATTCGTCGGGTTTGCTTATCGACAATCCTTGATGCTCCGTTTTTACCCTAAAAACCGGAGATAGATCCTTCCTGGCTGGTTCGTCCTCCTCTCCGTCCGTACTTTCCCTTTTCAAACTGTTGATGATGGCCGACTGGTGCAGCCTCCTGCTCTCCGGCCCTCGTCCGTACGTGGACACGTTCAGCAGGTAATGTCCCGTCATGGCAGGCCTTGGGATCCGCCTACGACCCAGAAAACCTATCCTGGACTGGTCCTGTGTGGGCACCAGCTGGTGGACTTTAATCTGAGGCTGCTGGGGCCCCATCCCAAGGTAGGGCTGGCTCTGCCGGAGGCTCCTCTGCATCAGAGCCTGGAGGATCTGCTCCTGGGTCTCCTTGTCGGGAGGTTCCCTGTGGTGCCTGGTGTGTTCTGGGTAAACCCCTGCCGTGCCGTACTGCTGGGACATCGGTTTGTCGGCCCTGTGCTCCACGGAGTGTGACGGCTTCCCTTTAACGGCGAGGCTCAGGTTCGACACCTTCAGCTCCGACTTAGATATGGGTTTGGGGAGAATCTGCTCCAGCGGAACCTCTTTGCCCTGCAGGAGCTGAGTGACCAGCGGGTTGTTAGCGGGGATGCAGGAGACGTTCCGAGGTGTGGATCCAGCAGACGGAGGGGGTTCTAGTCCCTTCAGGGCTGGAACCGAAGGAGTGGACTGTGCTGATGGGTCTGAACTCCTCTGGAGTCTCGCATTGAACCCGCCAGGAGACTGACTCTGATGTTTTTCCTCAATGCTTGAAGAAATTGTCCGAGTTTTTAGCTGAGCAGGTTGGTTCGTACCGGTCTGGCTGCCATTAGGAGCTGATAATACAGCCGATGTCTTCAGCGGACTGGATAATGGGGGTGTCTGCTGCCCGCCACCCCCCGGTCCCGGCCCTGGAACCTGACCTTTAGCGGCGGCCGCTACTCGCTGGGCTCGGGCGAGTTGAGCTTTGGCTTTGATGTCAGCCAGCGTGCGAGCGCCGGTCCGACCCGGACTGGTCAGCGGCGCCTGGAGGGGCGTCTTTGGAGACACTTGGCTTGGTGAGAGAGGAATCGGAAGAATTCTGGACACGGGGATCTGTGAAGTGGAAAAACCAGAGATTTATTGCAAGAAACCAATTCATACAGAAAAGTTTAGTTACATTCAAACCAATCGAGTCATAATTTGAACCTCCTACCTTCAGCGGTGGAACTTTCTGCTTTACAGTCGGCGTTGGAGTCGTGGGGCTGGATGTGGAGGACGTTGTCGGAGACACGGAGGAGGCTGACGACACCGAGGACACCGAGGACATGCGAGGCCTTTTCTCTGGCGTGACTCCGCCCTCCGTCTCCGCTTTCCTCTTCGCCGGTTCCGACGGGTCGCTGGGCTCAGACTTCACCTCTTCCTTCTGGGCCGACTCGACCACAATCGTTGGCGGATTCTCCTTCAACTCCGAACCGCCTGGTGGTGGATCGCTCCCCTTCTTCTCCTCAGGTGCCCTGACTTCCGGTTTCTCCTCCTTCCCTTCCTCTTTGTGTTCCTGTTCAGGCGGCGTGCCCACGGCGGTCTGCTCCGTCTCTCTGTTGACCCCTGGTGTTACCGCTGCAGGTGTTGGCACAGGTGGTGCTGGTACGTTCGTCTTGCGGTCCTCGGCATGGTGCGAGCGGCGCGTCTTCATGGGCTCTGCTGCGACAGCCGGTTCCTTCTGAGCAGCCGGGGCCTTCGAAGACCCCTGAGTTTGTTTCATGGCAGAAGCATCAGTACGGCTGCCCTCCTTGGGGGCCTTGGGATCCTCCAGCGTTTGGGCGACGGGTCCTGCCGGATGATTTGGGGTCTGCGGTCGGACACATTCCTGATTCAGATGATCCTTCGTCAGCTCCTTGGATTCCTCCAAGCTGAGGCCAGAACTGCACCGAGACAGAGATATCAGTCCGTAAATCAAAAATATGTGAAAATGTTTGCGAAACTGAGATTTTCTATAGTGGCTATGTTTGAGCTAAATGTGAAGAATCTAACCAGCGTCTTCTCTGTTTTATCGATAAAACACTACAGAGAAGCTTTTCTGTGCTTTTTTTACTCTTTATCTTCATTCTAAAATACCGACTTGATCTTGACACACAATCCAAACCTACTTTTCCCCGTAATAGTTCTCAAAGAAGGCCTCCTTCCAGAGCTCCACCTTCTTCTCCTTCTCTATTTCCTGTCGCATCCGCAGCTGCAGCTCAGGAGTGAATTCCCCTGTGTGGAGACGAGACGTCATTTGAAGTGTGAACTCGCTTTGATCGCCGTTAACGTTGGTGGGGATAACGGACACGGGGACACACACACACACACACACACACACACACACACACACTGACCCTCAGACAGCCTCTCCTTCCAGGACTGAGCCGCTGACGTGAAGAACTCGTTGTTTAAGGCGGAACTGGTGACCTTCAGGAGGCCGTCCATACAGGCCTGAGGGAGACACAGAACGCTGTGACATCATCACCGAGAGCATCTCGCAGCGTCCGATTGGTCCTCAAATAGTAAGGGTGTCATGCTATTGCCAGGGGATGCTAGCAACCATGCTAACATAACAACCTGCTCCAAGATAAGCTATCGCTAGCATTAGCTCAACTTGCTCCTAGCTTGCGTTTGACATCGCTAGCGTTACCCTTTGCGGTGTGTTTGAGGCTACCTGCTGGTCAACCTCAGGCAGGAGTCTGAGCAGCCTCTGCTGGCAGTCCGGCGGCAGGACAGAGAAGGTGTGTTTGTTGATGATCGCCCGCAGGTTGGTGTTCACCAAAATGGAGTCTGGCGTTTCTACGTCGATGGTGCACTTGGTGCGTTTCAGGTGTCCTGCGACCGTAAAAAAACAGGAAACAGATGTGAGCAAAGACGCATCCAGAACCCTCTCTTTACACGGAAAGCTACTTGTAGCATCACCACCAACATACCTGCGCTGAGACGGCCTGACCTCTGGGAAACCTTTCTCGGGACGACCGGGAGGCACAAATCTGATGGGATAGAAAGGGGAGGAGCCTCAGTGATGTCACCGCTTCCACAGTAATGCTGCTAAGGCCAACGTCAGTCTACAGTCATTCAGTGATTGGGTTAAATCTGCTGTCGGATCACGTGATCGGCCTCCTACCTGTCTTGGTGGTGATGTCCGTCATGTCTTTGATGGTCTTCAGCAGCAGTCTGGGGCTGGAGGCGGTTGGCATGCCCCCCTGTCTGCGCTGGTTTCTCTGCTGCTGCTGCTTCAAGGCCTGAAAACAGAGACGGAACAATGAGTTCAGGTGTGAGTGAATGAGGGTAACCTCCCTGTGAAAACCCCCCCAGGGGCCACACTGGTGGAACAACAGATGAGCAGCAAAACACAGGTGGACTAAAGCAGGAATAAGTCATCTCTTGTGACTAACTCTCAAAAACTCTAGATTATCTGGGGAGTTTTGGCTAAATAAGAATAAAAAAAGAAAGAGAAAACATCTCCCTTGCATTAATATTTCAGATGAATCCTCCTGTCGCCTTCGCCCAATAAAATACCACAAATGAATCCGACGGAGCTGAAGAATTCCTCACCAGCACAGATGGAGGGAAATATAATTAAAGCCAACAGACAGGAAGGAAAACACTGACGGGACACAGAGATTCACTTTTCCTTCAGTTTTAACTAATGACCTGGGATCAGAGTTGAACTGATAGCAGCGACAGGAAGTTTCCCCAACATTAAAAGCGTAGCAGAGCGGGGGGGGTGGGCGGAGCTCATGCGGACACCGTCCGTACCTGTTTCAGTGCCTTCTTGCTGTGTTTCTGGGAGGGAGAGATGAGTTTCCCGGGGGTGACGGACGGCGAGGAGCATCGAGGCTGAGGAGACGGCGGCTGAGACGGCAGCTTGGAGGGAACTGACGAGAACAGAACGCACAAAAACGTGTCAGAAAAACCTATTTCCTGCTAGCTGGTGCGGCTTTTGTCTCTATGAAACCAAAACCAATGGAAGCACAAAGAAGCAGGTAGTGTTACATCACTGAAATATAACGTTACGTCTGAGCAGAGACGCTGTCGCCAACAAACAGGATAATAAAACCAGTTTCCTCCGACTTAGCTGCAGAGCAGCTTTTTTTTTTCTTCTACTTATTTGAGTGTAATGAGGAAGTGGCTGAGAAAAAGCACTTCCTGTTTAACGGCGACTTGAAATATTCAACTGGTTTCAGTGGTAATGAGAATGAGAGACATGAGAACACAGCCTGATAGTAAATTAAAGTTATACTGATGTTCATGAGCATCTTCCTCCTCCTCTTCCTCCATTGGCGGCGAACCTGAACCTGATAGAGCCCAAACCCACCTGATGCTCCCCTCATCTCTGACGCTTGGCGTGTTCCGGGGATGATTCCTTTTTAAGAAGACGTCTAAATATTAGGGATGAAGGTTTCTATGAACTCTCCTCCGCTGCTGGAGTTCAGCTGGTTTCCTGTGTTTCCGCCTCAGCTTCTAACGGCGGCTGAAAAAGTGGGCGTTAACTCTCAGGTTTACGTCCGGCCCAGAGCGACACAGCTGGTTCCATCCGGCGCAGCTGTCACTTTCACACCCAGTACCCACAATGCACTTCCTCCTCCTTCTCCAATCAGATGGAAGTGTTGAGGGGGCAAACGATGGAGAGGCGGTGGAGGCAGAGGCTCCATCAGAGTCCCTCAGGTTAAATAGCAGCTCCAGGTCAGACATTTTAAAGGGACAGGAGGTGAGCTCTGATTGGTTGAATTTATGTTTAGCCCAAAAACACACCTTTGAGAAAATATCGCACTGAATTCTAAGCATTTTTCTTACTTTACTTCAAATTATAAACTGTTTGTCTACCAGAAGGAGCTGCATTTTCCTCAAATCAGTTTCAGAGCTCCAAATTACTCCTCACCTTCTTTAGGTGTTTATTATACAGCGAAGCTCCAGAAATGTTTTATGGATTCAGAAACACCTGAGAGTTTTTTTGGAGTGGATTCTGGTGATGAAGTTCTGCGCTGGATGAAGGAGGGACGAGCTGTTAAAAAGAAAGACCTGCTCTAGGCATCGCACCTCTTCGCATCCACCTTCCTCTCCGCCCCTCTGGAGTGATGGCGCCGCTGTTTTCTGTGCTTTGGGAGTCTGAACCTTCGTCGCTGCTTTCCTCTGAGTCATCGTCAGAGAGCTCCTTCGCCACATCTGAGATGTCCTTCTGCAGAGACAACACAGAGTATATTCATATTATAGGGAAGAAAGCTGTTACCTTAGATGATGCTACCCAGGATTTTTTGGTTTCTTGATCTCAAGTAGACGAATTACAATTAGGGATCATTTTTCTCACATCAGCTTTCGGTGTGTGACGAACCTTTAGCGTGTAGACCCCCATCCTGCCTGGAACTTTGTAGAAGATCCCCTCGTCTCCACGAGAGTTTGTGTGCAGCATCGCATTGAGACACGCCAGCGGCGAGGTTCCACTAGGGAGAAAATTTCAGATTAGCCGTTTGTTGTCTGACGGATCGCAGCTCGGAGGACGGAGGGTGAATCCTGGACTGGTATCTGGGGAGAATTCTGCCATGCACCAGGAGGACGTGAGCGAGTTCAGGACAGACTGGCGTCAAAACAGTTGGGAGGAAAGTTTGGATCAGCGAATTAAAGGAACAGTTCACCCAAATATAAAAATTCAGTCTTTACCTGCAACTGAGGAAGCTGTGCTAGTTTGACAGGGTTTCACTAAATAAATGATGGTGGAGAATTGGATGGATCAGGTCTCTTCGTTTTGTTTTCCAATGTATCTCTATCTTTTTCAGATGTTTAGCAGAACGATGCTAGCATGCTAAGCTAAAGAGCATCCCTGTCCTGTGTGATCATCCACAAAGCGTGACACAATAGCGAAAACTGAGCGACCCTGTTCAACGATGGAATTTGAAAAGTGCTCTTTGAGTTAGCTGCTAACAGCTATGAGATGCTAACGGCTACTAGATATATTAAAACCTCCTGGCTGTGAGTTTTGTAATTAACATATCTTCAAGAAATCACACATTTCTTTCTCGTTTTCTTGCCTCTTTGTTACAGACATTGATTTGGTGTTGCAGCACTCCCACTGGCTGAGAGGAACAACAACATCAAACCTCCGTTACGGATTTTGTAATGTGTGTGAATGATGATGGTAAAGATCCTGCTGTGTAAAAAGGGCTATAAATCACTGACTCTTTAAGTCTTAGGGTGAATCGTTTCTCTCATTAAATCTCATCAACATCTGTTTGGGCATTCTGCAGCAGACTGTTCCCTCATTAAAATTACACCGTCTCCAAATTCTTTGGATGATGTCATGGTGAATCTATAAAAACACTGTTAGAAGTATCTTTAATTTATCAGACCCATAAATATCTGACATTAATGGAAAACAGGGTAGCTTTTATGCGACAGGTGGGTTTAGCGATCTAGGCGTGAGTCTAACGCGGCGTCTCTAAGTGGATCAACTGAGGTCTAAGGTTAATAACATGCAAAAGGCAAAACCAAACAGAGCGGCGTAACAGTGAGGTTAAGATAAAAGGTGAGGAATGGGAGGTGGTGGGGGTGGGGGGGTCTAGCTTTTTCTTACCTTCTGGATGACAACAGTGACAATGAAACAAAAAAGAGATGAAAGAATTATCAATCAATAAAATAATCCTGAACATGAAGAGCAAAGCACATGGTATGGTATCGGATGGAGGAAGCTGCTCCCTCCCTCGCTCTCATGGAACCCCCCCCCCCCACAGTTATCAACGCCGCTGACATGGAGATAACAGGAAGACATTTACCTGATCTCTTTCAGTCGTTCTCTCTGGATCACCTGCAGGATCTCCTTATGGCTCATAGGTGTGTTGGGGTATTTCTCCAGAACCTAGAACAAGAAAAGATCAGCATCATCATCCATCCTCATGGTGATAATAAACAACAGGTGGCAATTTAGCATTTTCACACATGGATGACATCATGGGTAAATTCTTTATGTGATGGAAGAGGAGGAATGCAGCCCTACTAATATACTATCCAAGTAAAATACAAAGTTTAGATGACTTTATCTGTCAAATAACTGCTAGGACAGCATATCCCTACACCAATAACAACAACAACAGTAATAAATTAACAAATGATTTTTTTTCCATCCAGAGCAATTTATTCTTTTAAATAGAACTTCCAGCCTCTCACAGATAAATAAATCCATTCAGAAACACTCAAAGGAATCTCTTGAGTGTGAAAACATTAAATCTGACGCTGGATTTATTTTATAGGCTCTATTCTGGTTCTGTTTGTTTAAAATTTCTGTCGTTATGATGTACTTTTTTATTTTTTAATAATGTAATACAACAATAACAACACTTAACACCATAATAATAATACATTTATCATGATATTCTCACTTCATCCCAAACAAATATATCTTTAAGCATCTTTATTCCTAAATTATTGCAGTACGTTACACATTTCACTGAAATGCATTGTGTTTATTAAAGTAACGTTACTACATGTGTTGTTGTTTACGTGTGAAAATCACTCACATGTTCACGCATCGCTGCACACTCGCTATAATTCTGACAGTTGTGTGGAGTTTTCATTAGCATGCTACGCTACACAGCTAGCTGCTATGCTAGCAGCATACATTACTGTGACATCTCACCGGACGCTAGCACGCTAAGTGCTAGCCTCAGGTGGCATGACACTTTAATGTAGCTAACTTAACGTGACGTCACGGACACAAGTTTGATTTCAACTCTTAATGTTTATCTGTTATTTATTTTAAAACGCTACCAGTTCAAACTTGTTGACGATGTGACGTTACCGTTGGCTACAGCGCGGCTAGCCCAGCTAGCGCTCGACACGGACTTGACGTGTTTACTTTGCTCGGACTTGAGCTCGAGACAGACGTGTCACCCGCTCTGTCCGGACGCGGCACGCGGGTTTTTTTTTTTTTTTTCATTGGAGGGTCTTTCAGGTGCGCGCGGCTGCTGTTTGTTTTCCCCCCCATGCTAAGCTAGCACGGCTTTAGCTACCAGGCTAACACCAGCGGTCCTCCTGCAGCTGCGTGCCCGTCAAACGTGGGCCTCTCGCGGCGTAACGCAACAACTCGCCCCCGGCGGCGGGTCATGAACTCATAAACACAGTTTGTGCGAGTGGTTCGAGGGAGACGGACGCTGCAAACGGACGCGCAGACGCGAGGATTACCGTCTTGGCGGCTTCGGCCCACGTCCTCCCCTTCTTCCTCTTCTGTCTCTCCCTCATTGTGGACGTCCTGGAGCGGAGTAGTGTTCAAATTGTGCGTTCCAGTTGAAACGTTGCGTGAGTTACCGCCTCGGATCCACTCCGTCTGCCATGTTGGACTTACTGTAAAGCGTCACGTGACTCCACTGTATATGGCTGTCATCAAAAGTCCCGCAAGTTTCCCCCGCATGTCATCTGCGATTATCCGCACAACCACCGCAAATTCAGCAAGTCTTGTTTATTTTCATGTGCGCGGAAACAGTCTGTCACGGTTTCACAACAGAATAAGGCAGATAATTAGAAGAAAAAGCTTTTCCTTCACATTTTTTTGGCCCATTTTTTTTTTTTTTTTTTTTTAACATTAACTACACATTGAAGCGACGATCCATCAAAGCCTTACATTGATTTGATTTGGCAAAGATCAGATGCATTCCACAGGCTTTCCAAAAAAAAAAAAAAAAAAAAAAAAGACATTCAAGTGTTCTAAATAAAGTAAAAACTATATATCATCTAACCTATGAAGTCTTATTAAGGTGGATTTATTTATCTGGTGTGCACAGCATACTCTCCCCAGAATAAAATAATAAGCTTGGTTTAAGTTGTTAAGAAATTATCCTGTTATCTCAAAATAATTTGTTCCTAAAAAACATTGCCAACGAGATTATAATTTATGCAAACAAGATGAATATGTTCCTGCAGTCTAATAACTTATGTTCACACAAGAGTAATTTCTTCCAACAGAGTAAAAGCTACCATTCTAAAGTGTTCCCTTATGATGATGAGCTACATTTAGAAGATAAATTAAATTGCACCTTGTGTGGTTGTAAAAGTCGCACTTGGTTTTATAAGATTTTTTGGCTGTGCTAGTCGATAGGAAAACCTATGAAGCGGAATGCATGCTGACTAAAGTGAAACCCGGGTTGAAACCCGGGGTGTGACGTTCCCCCCCCATCAGGGGCTCGTCTGGACCGAATCCCCCGCAGGAGGAAAGGCAGCAGATGAAGGTCTAGGTCTCTGTGATGGAGACGAACTCTGAGATTCTGACATCAGAGCGGCGGATGATGAAGGTGTGACGGCTGCAGCTTGTGGTGCTTGATACCTGTACAGAACAGCATAAATCATGTATTAATGATGCAACGTGTCTTCAAATAAAAAACAAAACAACTGTCAACATCTAGAATTGTGTGAGTTTCTGCTGCTCTCACCAGGATTTGGACCTCCTGACCCGTGACGACGCGCCGCTCCTCGTCCTGACGTTCACCAGGAGGTCCTGCATCATCCTGGGACTGAAGGCTCTCTCCAGGTGAGCTCCATCGAGCTTCAAGGTGAACATGGTGGGCGGAGACATGTCCAGCTCCAGCAGCATCACGTTCTCCGCCTGCATGAATCACAGTTTATATCCAGCCTGGGGAAAACGGAAACGGCCTGAACGTAAAAGCATCTCTGTGCTGATTGTCCCAATGCACTGACCCGGTATCGATATGGGGCCGCGGTTGCCGTGGCAGCAGCCACTTGTGCATATTGGCTGATCGGCCTCTTGTATCCCACAGCAGAGAGAGGCCTTCTCCTGACTTGGATGGGAGCACTGAGCGGAGAAAGGATTTATATTGACATCATAAAACACACCTGAGGAGGAAGCGGGAGGTTTTATTTTCGTTGGATCCAGGATGAACCATCAACCCACTGACCTCTCTGGAAGCACCGGCTGGAGCCGCCACTGATCCTCCTCGCTGTCAAAGTGGAGCCGATTCATAATCTTGTTTTTTTCCTCTGGAGGGATGAAGTTCTCTATCAGGAGATATCTGGAAGATTAAATCCAGGGATGAGACGGCAGGAAAAAAAACAAAAATCTCATGAACTCACCTCAACACAAACATTCCAGGATAAATGTATTCATAGACATTTTTCTCCAGGGAATTTTACTCTGAGGTGGATCTGATCGTTTTTATGAGATAGAATCTTTAACATGTTACTAATAAAATGAAAAACAATAGAAATAGACCAATAAAAATCAAAATACCCAGGTGTGAGAGTTATCTCATAGCTATCAATAGCTTAGCAGCTCTACAGGTGGACGGGTCAGTACGCATTCAGAAGTAGAGATGTGACACTGCCCCCTATCGGTAGCTGAGATAATGCAGGTTCAGAGTCTGTGGACGTTTATTTGTTAATGGTACTCACTTGTACTTGAGCTCTCTGGTGAGTTCGTTCTGCGTCTGCTCCAGCTCCTGTCTGGTGGTCACGTGTTCGGCGATGACGTCTCTCATCTCCGCCTTCACCAGCTGGAGTTTGGCGTACAGCTGGACACAACAGGTAAACACAAGTAAACACAAACAGATCAACAGTGTCTTTCCCTTCTCATGAGAAATGATCCCTACACACTAATTTTTTTTTTTTCGCAGTGAAATGTTTATTCATTAATTCATAAAATGATGCAAAATTGCATAAAATCAACCACAAAGTCAAATGATCAGAAACTAAATTCCCACCACTAAAGAAGACGAAAAATAAATAACTAGTAATAAATAAATATGGAAAGTGCTTAAAAAGATGAGGAATTACATTCACAAAAACAAAACATTAATAAACTGAACCCAGATGATTCCCACCATAAATTTTAAACATAATTATTTATCCTGTCTCACCCTCCTCAGCTTCTTGGTCTTGAGTTCCACCTCCTGCTGCAGGGAGGAGAACGTCTCCTTCATCTCTAGAGCCTCCTCATCCTGCAGCATCATCTGCTGCTGGATCTCTCGCTCACGTCTGATCTGCAAAAGAGCAGTACACCCAAAAAAATTAAGAGTTTTTAAAAAGGTCATTTCCACCATTTTTTTTTTAGATTTCATCTTTAAAAAAAAGTTGTGAATATGGAGTTGTTTATGCTTTTATTTATTACTTATAACTCTCTGTTTTGCGGTGAAGCCCCTGAGATGTTTCGTACTGAGGGTTTTTCCTTCAGAACCAAAAGTTCTTTTTCATTTCAGTATAATTCACCTGATCTGCGATCTCCTGCCTCCTCATCTCCAGCATCTTCTGCTGTTCGTTGGTGTGATCGATGATGGTCTTCCCTCCGATCAGCAGTTTGCTCTCCATCGCCTGAGAACACAGACACAAACATGAATTATTAACGCGGACGTCGAGCCTTTTGTGTCTCGTTTTAAACTCCTGAACCTTATATTTCTCGATGATCTTCTCCGCGGCCTCCTGATCCCATTGCAGCTCCTCCATCAGACTCTTCCTGTTCTCCCTCTGGTTCCTCGTCACATCCTCATCCTTCTCTCTCAGCATCTCCACCTCCATGCTCAACCTCTTACTCCTCCTCCTCCTCCTCTCCTTCGCCAGCATCCCTCTCTCCTCCAGCTGCGCCTTGAGGCGGGCGATCTCCTCCTGGAACTCCCTAAGGAGCGCGTCTTTTGGATCCTCATTAATCCGCGGTTTGTTCTTGATATTCTTGGCCCGGCTGGAGTACCTCAGGGTCGCCAAGGATTCGTCAAAATTCTTGTGTGACGGCCCCACGGTGGCGATCATCACCGTCTTGGCATTCCCACCAAGGGAGTCCTGGAGCAGGCGCGTCAGTTTGGAGTCCCGGTACGGGACGTGGGTGCTCTTCCGGTCCACCAGCGCGGAGATGACGTTCCCCAACGCCGACAGGGACAGGTTGATCTTGGCCGCCTCCCTGAGGCGCCTCCCTTGCGCGCCGGTGTTCCTCTGGCGCTCGCTCCCAGCCAGGTCCACCATGTTCAGCTTCCCGACGCGGATGTGGTCCTCTCCGTCCGCGCCCACCTCGCTGCATTCCACGGTGATGACGAAAATGGCGTGGGATCGAGAGCTGCGTTCGTTCACATTGGTGAATCCGACCGATCTGGATCGGTTCCCGATGTCCATCACGTGTTCGATCTCCGTGGCGTTCTTGGTGACCACCGAGGAGAGGTTCTTGACGTACACCCCAGAGTCCGGGCTCTCCTTCAGCTCCAGGTTCTTGCTGTTGTCTTTACGCAGCAGGTCCCGGATCTCCTCCTGGTAGATCTCCAGGTAGGACGACCTCACCAGGTATTTCTGATTCTGGGTCCTGGAGATGTGCGTGAAGATGTGCTGGAAGGAATTCGGGATCACCCCTCTGGAGTCCGGGTCGCTCGAATCCCCGATCATCGTGTGCGTCTTACCGGTGCCGGTCTGGCCGTACGCGAAGATGGTCCCGTTGAACCCCCGGAGCACCGACTCCACCAGGGGTCTCACCGCGTCCTCGTAGATGTCGCTTTGTCTGGACCCCCATCCGAACACGGAATCGTACGTGAACACCTTCATGGGTTCATCAGGGGGCGCCTTCGGGTTCCGGATGGTGATCTGACCCAGCCTGGCGTCCACCTCCAGGATGCTTTCGCACCCGCTGACCTCCTCTTTCCTGCTGGGGGGCCGGCACCGGACCACCACCCGAACCGACTCGCAGTTTTTGCATTTGGACATTTTTTTTTTTTTGGGGGGGGGGGGGGTCAGAATCAAAACATTTTCTCCAGACGCGCCTCACGCGCGCCGTTGCGCCTCCGTCATCATCATCATCATCATCATCCTCCTCCTCATCATCAGCATCATCAGCATCCTGTCAAAATGAAAGGATGCTGATGGAGAAAAACATCCCGGCCCGTCCCACTCAGCCTCCCACGGTACACACCCTGCTCTGCGGACAATGGAAGCGACACACGTGACAAACGCAGCCAATTAGAAAGGTCGTCATGCGTGACGTTCAGGGGTGGGCGGAGACCGTCTGAGGGGCAGGGGTGACAAAAAAAAAAGGAAAACCACTGACAGAAAATTGTAGTTTATCTATCCAGAAAGGATGAAAGCGGAAAAAATCTTTTATTTTTATTTAATTTTTAATTTTAAGAAAAATATTTTTGAGTAATATAGAATTTTTAGTGTTAAAATCTTATAAATTCATGCTTTACATTATTTAAACCCATGCTTTCCATTCTGCTGGCTATTTTTTTTTTTTTACAGTAACACACTAATTCTTTCATCTTGATTAAAGCAGAACTTAAACAAAAAAATAACAGGTCAGGATTCATAAGAAAGTTTTATTCAGGCTTCACATTTACATATTTTATTCAAACGAAGCCTTTTAGTCTTTTACACAAAAAACATCAGATGTTAAACATTCACCGACAATCAGGAATTTATTTGCCATTTGAAAAGTGTTTTTAATTGTTCCGCCTCTACGGTACCTTTACATCCACAACACGTGAGTCGTTCACCTCATCCTCAATTTAATTAATAAAAAACATACATTTCCTGCTAACGTCGCTCTCAGCTGCCAGATACTGAGTGCATGAATGCTAACACAACTGAAATGCAATAAACCCATCAATCTTTCCTGTTTGGTATCTGCTGATGCATCTACCAATGAGTATTGGTTAAATAACTCCTCTAGACAAAAATTGCCATAAGTTAAGAGACACCTTCCCATACTGATGACTGGGTAAGTGTCTCAAAACTTTTGACAAGTCTTTCATATCTCTAATAAAACATTTAGCTGGAGCCCCTCTGCTAACTGCTAACTGATTGGATCCTCAACACGTTTGCTGCCACTGGTAGAAACTTTAGGCACATTGTAGCGACAGGCTGGAGTTCTGATCACGTCCCGCCTTGGGGGGGCCGGGCGGCGGCAGCGGAGGGGTCGCTCAGTTAAAGAACTTCTTGCTTGGGTCTTGCGCGTGATCCAGCAGGAGTTGGCATGGCGTGAAGTGGTTCCCGTAGACGGCTTCAAACTGCCTCATCTTCTCCACCAGCTTGTCTGCACCGAAGGTGTCCACGAACCGGAAAGGTCCTGGGGGGGAAAGGGGATGAGACACGGTGTTAAAATCCATTCAATCACAGTCCAGCAGCTCACGCCTGTACTCAGAGCTGATTGGATCACCGAATGTTGACGCCGGACTGTCTCAGGAATCTACACTCCAGTTTTTAACACCAGTTATTGTGCTTTTAGTTACATCTTTACCTCCGAGGCACGGGGGGAACCCCAGACCGAACACCGCCCCAATGTCCCCCTCCAGGGGCCCGTTCAGGATCCCCTCCTGCAAACACAGCACGGCCTCGTTGACGAACCGAGAGACGAGTCGGTACTGGACGTCAGAGTCCGAGGACCTGGGGGGGGGGGAATTCAGAGATGGAGGATTTAAATGGTTCGACGTGACGCCGGTAAAACGTGAAATAATCTCAGGGGGCTTTGAGACTCACACAGCGGGATTAGGGGTCAGCTTGTATTTCTGCAGGATGTCGTTTATATCTGGGTTGATCTGTTTGCCATTCAGTCCTGGCATGTAGACGTAGCAACCCTTTCCAGATTTGCGACCTTATTGATTAAAAAAAAAAAAAAATAGAAACGGGGGTGAATCGATCTGAATGAACTAATCCCTCATCCGGGTTTCAGTGTGATCACGCCTACCCTTGAACCCCAGCTCCACCATCGTCTTCAGGACCTCCACGTTTCCGCCGCCGAAGCGAGAACCGAAAGCTTTGCCGAGGTCCTCGGCGACGTGGGCGGCGACGTCGATGCCGACCTCGTCGGCCAGCGTGGCCGCGCCCACCGGGAAGCCGAAGCTGGTGGTGAGCGAGTCCAGCTTCTTGGGGTCGACGCCTTCCTGCGTGGTGAACAGCAGTAACCATGGTAACCACCTCCTGACTCCTCCCACTACAGGTCATGACCTTTCTCCTCACACCTCCTACAACCCAGCAGCACCTCCCCAGTAATAATCCCACTAACCTGAAGGACTCTGACTGCTTCAGCCAGCATGGGAGCCAGACACCTTGTTGTGTAGAATCCAGGTCCATCCTGGGGAGAAATGTGTCGTTACTGGACGTCGTTTAAGTTTCCAGAATCAAAACTGGGGCTGAAACTCACCCCGACGACGATGATGACTTTTCCCTGCTTCAGGCCGACGGCCACGGCGGACGCAGTCGTGTCGTTTGACGTCTGATCAGTGGTTATGATCTCCAGGAGCTGCATCTTATCCACCGGAGAGAAGTAGTGCATCCCGATCACCTGAGGAGGCAGAGAAACGTTCATGCGGTCACATCCGTGAAGCTTTTTGAAGGTCGGGCGCTCGACTTCGTGCACGAAACCTTGTCTGGTCTCTTGCTGGCAGCGGCGATCTCCTTGATGGGCAGAGCCGACGTGTTGCTGGCAAATATGCAGTGAGGAGGAATCACCTGCGGAAGGAAATGTTGGATCAGGTGGATCAACCTGTCATGAAGCTAACGCTAACGCTACACCAGCTCACTTACCGCCTCCACCTCCTTCAGGACGGCGTGTTTGATCTTGATGTCCTCGAACACGGCCTCGATCACCATGTCGGCTTTCTGGAAGCCGCTGTAGTCGAGCTGGCCCGTGAGGTTGGAGAGGATGGAGTCCCTCTGAAAGGTGGTGATGATCCTCTTCTTGGTCTTATCGTTGAGTCTGGAGCAAAATGATTCAACAGGGAACAGGTTTTAGGCTCCAACAGGGTAATTCTGCAATACTTCAATGACATTGATCGACCTGATGATGTCAGTCTGGAGTCGCTCCAGCCTTGAGGGTTCTGTCTGGATCTCTATCGGCCCACCTACCCTTTGTAAACCTGCTGCTCTCCTCTGGCCAGCCCCTCCACCGCCGTGTCCTTTAGGATCGTGTGAACACCTTTGTCTACCGTCACCTGGGCGATACCCGCTCCCATCAGACCCGCTCCCAGGATGGCCAGAGTCCTGGTGGGTTGTAACCAATGGAGACGGTTGGTGTTTTAAGACGTTTGTGAGGGGAAACTCAAGGTAGGGAGGAAACGAGGTAAAATTCTGCGGTAGAAACAGATCCGCGTTGGACTCACTTGACTTCTCTCTGAGGGGTCCCAAAGCGATTCTTCTTGCATGCGACTTGACCGTGATATAAACCAATCAGGGCGGCCGACTCCGTCGTCTGTGCCAGCTGACCGAAGTTCTGTGACAGAACATTAACACTGGTGTTCACTGGTGACGTTCTACTAACTTTAACCCATTATGGCCAAAAGTGTAAAAACTATGCTAATTTAATGAAACTTGGTAAAAACCCTCCTAATGGATCAATATTCATTAATATAAAAAATAATTTCATTCTCTTGAATAGAAAGGAAATTATCGGCATGTAGAAAAATCTACACTCAGGCATTCTGGGTATGAAAATATCCAATTTACAAAATATATTTATTTTACTTCATAAAACAGTGATAATGTAAATCTTTGTTTATCAAAATGTTTTTCCTTTATATATGAGCTTTTTCAGAGGTGTAAACATAATAAAAATAAAATTATTACTATAGATCCTTTGTAGTAATACAAAAATAATTCCTTTGGTAACACAAATAACACAGTTTCAGGTAAACTAATTTGAACGATATAGCAACCAGACTCCATTAGACATTCAAATGGTACGCTTCAAAGCATTTAGGATGTAAGCCTACATCACACTTCTTGCACCTAAATGATGCTCTGCCTTTACATTGCCTGCAAGATCTGGCTTGATCACAGGATACAATGAAGTGATTCATACCATCGTATCTTGCAATATCAGTCAGTTTTGAAGTAACTTTTCGACCTTGGCGGCTTGGTTGACCGAATGACTTACAGTAATGAATGGTGAGAGCCTCAATGAACTCATACTGTGTCATAACTGTTCCTTTTTTCTTCAGTAGCTGGTATGCATTATTTACGGTCACTGAGAGAAGATATGAAAAGATTGGCCACCACCACTTTCGTTGTCGCATCCTTATCCTATATGTGCTAACAGACTGATCCATAATATCCACATATCCCATGTGAGCATTGTATAGCTGGAAACATGCTGGTTGAGGAACATTCACATATTTTTTTTCCTTTCTGTCATAGCGTCTAGTGGATTTCATCTCTGTTGAGTCAAAGTTAGAGACGAGAGTAACTTCTTTGTTATCCTTCCACTTCATCAACATTATATTGCCACACATTCTGCTTTGTGCAGCACCTCGTGGTTCGTTCTTCAAAAAGTTCTTCTGAGATATGGGGCACTTGTCAGTTCTGTTGTCTCTACAGGTTCCAGACGCATAATAGCCACGATTTTTCATTTCTTCCATAAGAGTAATGCTTGTAAAATAATTATCAAAAAATACAGTATGGCCATTGTTTGCTGGAAGCTCTGCTTTTGTTATCAAAGAGATTACAATATTCCCTCCTAGACCAATATTAGGAACACTATCGACTGCCTCGTTATTTGTTTTGCCCATAAAAAAATATATACTTATATTTTCATCAAATTTTAAAGCTATCTTGTATCCAAGTAGGCTATTACCAAAAATATTACTATGCACAAAAAGAAAATGCAAAAATCGCATATGTAATAGTATAGATATCACATTTCACAACTCGTAACTTACACGATAATTACATATAAATGAAGATTATTGATAATTGTTTAGCTATTACAAAATCTTCATTCTGAATTCAATATAATCTTTAAAAACTTTTTTCATCAATTTTTGCAAATCCATTCACTCTCGTATAGTTTTTGAAGAAAGAGCGTTCATTTACAAATCATTCCCTGTAGGCCCTGAGTGTAGAAATTTCTACATTCGAGTTTCTATTCATTCCTAAAACTTATTGGAAATATTCATTCAAATTTCACCATAAATATAAAAATAAACATCTAATGAGTTTCTCAGGAACAAAAATCATTCAAATAAATTCTTTAGACACTAGTATTATTCAATAATATACTCACCGCTTGGACGTGCGTGCACTTGCCTCCGCAATCTTTGATGCAATGAGCTGGTGTGTGGTGTACACCGACTATACGCGTTTCATACTTGTTCAGAACATGCACTGAACTGTTAGGCACTAGTATACGTGGACATTTTTTATTTTATACCAATGATACGGAAATTACAGTAGATTTATTGTGATGTAGATTTTTCTACACACAGGCACTAATGGGTTAAACACAGCATTTACAACCCGACCTCACCTGAGACTCAGCTAAATACCCAGCGGTGGCTCCTTGTTCCACTCCGGCCTTCACAGACTGAGAAGAGGAAAGAATTCACATTAAATGAGCTGGAAGAATTATTCAATAAATCCATTTCTTAAATCAATAAGAGAATTTTTTTGGCACCTCGATGATTTTCAGGGGCGCTGGGTAAAGTCCTTTGCTCTGCTTCATGACTTTTCCGTGGACGGTTTTGTAGATCTGGTTCCGTACGATGGGATAGCTCATGACGTAGTCTTGAATTTCTGCGGACAGGAACGCGTTTTTAATTCCAATGTAATCCGACTGGAAAAACAAGGAAACCATGAAGGGGACTCACTCTGCATCATGCCTTTGGGTTTGCTGAGAGAGATCTTCTTGTTGGAGATCCCTTTGGCACAGTCGATGGCAATCTCCTCCAGGTATTCGATCGTTCGTTCCTCTGGACTCTTCAGCCCAGGTCCTGGGACGGGAGCGGAAATACGATCAGCGGATGCCTCTACAGGAAGTAATGACTTACATGTAACCCTTCCTGGGGGGTTCTGGGTCTAGACAGCTCACCTAGGGGGTCCACCAGCTGGTTGATGAGCCCCATCTTCTTGGCTTTATCTGCTCGGATGTTTCTTCCCGTCAGCATCATGTCGAAGGCACCGGGTAACCCGACCTGAAGACGAGGAGTCACAAAGTTATTGATTATAAGCCTTTAAAAGAAAAAGATAAGTTGTTTGTGTGTGTGTGTGTGTGTGTGTGTGTGTGTGTGTGTGTGTGTGTGTGTGTGTGTCGGGTCTCCAGACATAAACATGTTAAACCAGTTAAAGCATTAACCAGATTATCTCGTCTCAGCTGAGCTGTTTAAACTCTTGACACTACATTAGAATGACGAAGACTATGAAGGCCGTTCTGACGGGTTCAATAGAATGAACTCCAGTGGATCGAACATCAACTCCGACACCAACCATCTTCGGGAGCCTCTGGGTGCCTCCGGCTCCCGGCAGCAGACCCAGCATGACCTCAGGGGTGCTCAGAACTGTTTTCTTGCTCTTCGTCGCCACTCTGTACTGGCAGGCGATGGCAAACTGTAAAGCAAACAGTTTGCAAATGAGACTATAATCCCATTCTCACCCTGATAAATATTTCCATTTTAAGAAAACATTTATTTATTTTTTACCTCCAAGCCTCCTCCTAAACAGGAGCCGTTGATGGCGGCGATGATGGGCTTGGGGGAGTTTTCGATCTTGTCGAACAACCTTTGGCCCTCCTGGGAGAGTTTGGTCGCCTCCTCTGCGTTCTTACAGGCCCGGATCATGCTGACACACATCCAGTTAAAGATTTGTTTATTTCTGACAACACGTAAATATCAGCAACAAAAGTTTTTCGGTCGTAGGAGTGTGAAGGTGAGATCAGATTACTAGAGGTCACCAGAGATGCATCACCAGGTGTGAAGAGACCCCGAAAAATAGATTCCTATCTTTATACAGTGAAATAAATGTTCATCTGTATTTTCATCAGATGATCTTACTTTATATCAGCTCCTGCGATGAAGCATCCCGGCTTCGTGGAGATGAGGACGGCGCTCCGGATGGC
This sequence comes from Antennarius maculatus, assembly GCA_013358685.1. Classification (NCBI taxonomy): domain Eukaryota; kingdom Metazoa; phylum Chordata; class Actinopteri; order Lophiiformes; family Antennariidae; genus Antennarius; species Antennarius maculatus. Next base: position 18,265,833 of record CM023621.1, on the reverse strand, counting down.
ATCGTTCTTCCAGACCTCGCTCAGGACTTCAGTCATCTCATTTTGGAACTGGACTGACAGTGTGTTGACCTGGGGTGGGGGCAATGAATGATGGGAACTCATTACAGCAACACTAACATCCGTGGACATCGCAACATCATATCACAGATGACATTCTAGACTGCAAAAGAATCAGTGACCTCGTACCTTAGAGTTTGGGTCGTTCATCCGAACAACAGCAACGTCGCCCTTCACTTCATAGCTGACGTGAGTTCGCGCTGAAAGCAGAGGAGATATCATAAGAGAGAGGACATGGGGGATGCTGAAGTGTTTTTCTTACATTAATGTGAGAGTGTGTGTGTGAGGGATTACCCAGCATCGCAGAAGCTACTGAGAACGTGCGGCAGGTACCACCTAAAGAGAAACGATTGAGAGAATCAAGACACACGTTGATGGTTGAATGACTCTGAACAAGATAGCTGTCATTGTGAAGAAAAAGAAAAGAAAAACATTTAAAACGCTTTAAGGGATTCAGAAACAAATATTTTAGCACAACGTTACGACTGATCACATTGAGAGTCCTCTGGGAGAATTCCCACCATTCTGGTTTGGTCACATTTAACTGATTGTCATGTGCCTGAAAGCAACAGTTAAAAAATATATATATAACCATATGCAAAGGAGTACTCCATTATTAATCCAAGTCATTAATCAACATAAAGATTGTGGAGAAAACAGGATGAACAGCCCCCCCAGCTGGAACAGGGATCACATCCCTGGCATGAGATAAGTCACCATAGACGTGAACGCTAACCATCCCATAATATACTAGCTTTATCTCCCCAGATTAACAACAGACCGCCAACGTGTGACGACACAGATGCGTAAGGATATACAGTATGTCTATATGCTGCTCTGACCTGTGATGACGTCATCTAGACGTCATAGTGGTCCATGAGGAGGAGGACTAAACACTGATTCTGTTTGTCTTATGATGCTTATTGTGTCTCTAACTGGTTATTAATGAACAATTAAAGTTAATAAGAAACAAACTTTGGGTTATTAATTTAGATGATCGTTTTAATATCCCATCAGTCTGTACCTATATATATATATATATATATATATATATATATATATATAGAGAGAGAGAGAGAGAGAGAGAGAGAGAGAGAGAGAGAGAGAGAGAGAGAGAGAGGAGTCCGTGACGTCACAAAACCCTGACCTCACACGGTCTCTCTCACACTGTGGATTCCGCTAGGCAGCGACCCTTCACCTACATTCCCTGCCTCTCATTCAGACAGCCGCGGCCGTGACAGGAGACAATCCACGGTCCACGGCTCTAAATCTCCACACAAAGCACCCATCGGGAACATTTTATAATCACAACTCGTGTCAAAAAAAGTGTGACTGATAAACTTCGAACCGAAACAAAGTCACCATTACTAAAAAAATAGTTTAGCGACTAGTTAGCTAGTTAGCAAAGATTGCAAATGTGTTAGCTTCCTAACAAAAATCAAAAACGTATATAACTTGTACTTTGATGCGACTATTGTTTTCGATCTTATGTCTTGGAGATAAAACTCAATAATTATAATATATGAAGCACGACCACCCGATTCTCAATGACTCCGGGGCTAACAAGCTAATTAGCCGTCTACAGTGCCCTGTAAGCTACGTGTTTTCGTCATCTTTCACCCCATGGCTGCTCTATATTTTATAAACAGAGATGAATGTTTTACTGACCTGTGCAGAGAGGGTATCTCCTTGATGTTAACCTGCACAGAACACCAAGGGCTCTTACACCAGCCATGTTGGGAGCGGAGGTCAGTCGGCTGTTTGGCGTGAAGTGAGCTAGCTAGCTCGCTGAAAGAGCCATCGCTTCCTGAAAAACGTCTCACGCGCTGATTGGCTTGCGCTGGAAAATGTCCGCCTATGATTGGCTAGCTCCGAAAACCTCGTCTCCCATTGGATATTTAAGGACTACAAAACGCCCCCTGACGCGTCAACTTTCGTAGTCCCGCGATAAATTGAATTTATGATTGCTGGTGTCCAGAATTATATTTTAATTTTATATCGTCGTTCAGATTAGGACAAATATTGGATATTGTGGCTTCACGAACACTTAAATGTGTCTAAGTATGTATATAAGAAAACACATGCATGTAAATTAGAATGCAATGAAAACAATAGCAGCAAGCTAACACAAGAGGGAAGCAGAAACCAGTTTGTCAAATTTAAATCCTAAAACACAATCAAAACTATGAGTAAATTAAATTTGCAGCTTGCCACAGAATTTAGAATGTGATCTGTTTTCGATATTTTCAAATATCCTTGAGAGGAAATATCTTAATTTTGTAACCGGAGGTTTTTACTCTTAGACGCTCTGAAAACAAGAAGCTTGAAATTCAATTATCTGGGTTATTTAAATTATTTGATTCTATGATTTGATTTAGCATTTGCTTAACATTTATTCAGTTGTGTTTCCTTGTGGACATGTTCACCTACACTGAGTTCCATTACAGAGAAAATATATGGGGTTTATTTATTCCGTTTTACCTCAAATATCAGGAACTCATCACTTTCACAAGATATGCTGTTTTACACAACTTTCTGAATGATGCTTTCCCGTGCTGTTGGAATAGTCATGAAATAGTCATTTTATTGAAAAGAATTGCTTGCCCTCTAACTTAAATCATGTCACTGCTATACCCATCTATGTATAGTGCAGAGAGATTGATGCGATCCCTTTAAAAGCTGCAAGTATTTTCACATAAATATTAACAATAATTCATCTTTTGCATCATGTTTTATTGCATGTGTGTGATGTTCTATCTAGTAACTATGTCTGTCAATAAAGCCGTACTAGTCAGAGGTTTCATGTTTACTTTAACAATGCATTGAGCTGGAATCGTAAAGTGAAATTAAAAGTGCACCAGTACCAAAAACCACAAAATCAGGATCCATAATTAAATACAGAACTTGAGTAAAGTGCTTGATTACTCGCGGTGCTGTGTGTAATACAACAAACTTAAAACGTAACAATTACGTTATATTTATCTTTATTACAACTAAATTCCGCGTAAATGACTGACACGGGAAGGCAGCATCACTGTTTTAAAAGGGGCGGGACCGTACGTGTCGGGGCCACGGAATCATCCAGTCAGAGTAGAGCTTCTCATGTAGCAACACCAATCAGCGAAGAGGAGCTGTCAGGTTGCGAGGGTAGCGATAGTGTTCTTGTACTAGATGAAGCGAGGGTTTCCTCCAGGTTTACCGCTACGTGTAGTAGCACCGTTCTATCGATGTAATTGATAAGTTTGGCGCCTAACGGTTAGGGGTTCGATTCCCTGACGTCCCCACTGAGCTCGTGCATGCTAATATCACAAACTTACCCGGGGGGGGGGACGGGGGGGCTGAACGCAGGCTTGGCTGAAGAGCATCTTTTGAAGTAAAGTGGAAATTACGATGCCATCCCCGATGGAGGGATCTTCCAAAGAAGGTGACCTCTTTACTGTGAAACACGAGCTGACAAACGGTGAGTGGACTGTTTTAACTTAAAATTAAACACCTTTTGTTTGCATTTACACATGGCTCGTGGGAATGTTTAGCGGGCTAGCTGGCTAGCTTGAAGCTGTCACTGTCAGTAGTGAAGCGCTAGCAGCGATGGGAGTCCAAACATGGCAGAGGAAGGAAGGCTAGCTGCCCTTATTAACTGTAAGGCTGCTGCTAAATGACGCCAACTAATGCTAACCTAACTGTTTCAGTAGCGTTAGCTTGTTAGTGTTCACCACCCATCTTATTGCATTAGCTAAAGCTAGCTGTTGACATGGAACAAGGCTAAATCAAATGTTATGAACTGATCCTTCATTGCCTTTAGTCACTAAGTCAATCCTGATGTTACCTGGACTTGTTAGCATGAACAGTTAACTTCTGCTAGTTTAATAAAAACTAGAAGACACTGCAGGTGTAACATGCAAAAATAATTTCAAACAGATTCAATCTAAAGCAAAATTATTGAGTTGTATCAGGTTTATTAGCTAATTTATACTAGATATAAGCACATTTGTAATAATCAGAGTTAACAAGATTGGTTTGCATGGGTTAATGCGACAGATATAACCGCAGTCTCTCAAAAATGCAAACTTATAATCACCATCATCTTCATCACCATCACCATCATCATCATCATCATCATCACAATAACATATCAGAGGTAGTTCTAACGTCTTACTTCAACAGCGGAGTCCCACAGGTTTTTCTGTTCAGGTCTAGATCTCCATCAACTTCATGAAACTCACCTCTGCTGATTCAGAAAAGAGACTCCAGCAACTCAGACGAAGATGCAGATGAACCCCTTCCTGCATGAAGCATGGCAGGGAGTCCTGGTCCACCGGAAACCTGCAGCCTTGTGGCGGGTCAGATTGATCCCATCAAAAAAAATCAGGAAATCCATAGAAGATATCTCCATCTGTGAGGAAGATGAAGCTTGGATGTTCCTAAAGGATACTGATCCCAAACAAACCTTAGAGACCATCAAGACCTGTTTCCAGAAGAAGTCCTGCATCATTCTAGAGGCATCGCAGACATGCATCCATCCATTTTTTTGAACACAAGACAACTGGAATCATTTAATGTACAGCTGTTTTTCTCCTTTGGGTTAAGATTCCTCAGGAACCGGAAGCAGGAGTCTGGATCTGCTTCAGGTTTGCAGCTAAAGGCTCTCTAGGTAAAACTGGCGACGCTGGTCATTAAAGGTCGGACTATTAGAGCCTGCAGTATAAACACTTTGAGTACCTGCTGTATTGATCTGCTTAAAGCTGCTGGGGATTGATGTGGTGGTTGAAGGAACCTGATAAATAGATTCTGTCAATTCACATAAACAACAATGTCAGTCGGAACCATTTTGCTTTTAAATGCATAATGATGGTTGGCTTTGTTAACATTATTCAGTTCCTCGGGTTCATTCCTGAATGGAGCTGCTTCAGCTCCAACTGGTTTCTAATGACACAGTAATGTTGTTCAGGCTGCAACATGACTGCGCTGCTCCTCCGTTTACCGCCCTGCCCTAAGTATGCAGTAAGTCTAGTTGTCACACAGGCGCTCGTTTCTGTTGGGATAAATTTCTCACGGTTGTGAACTCGCAGCGCTCGAACCAGGAGAGGCAATGAAGTAAAAACAGAAAGCTTCAGATATTTGTCACTATGCAGGGGCTGAAAGCGTAATAATGAACTTTATCAAACATTATCATTAAATGCTGAGAGCACAGCTCCAGTAACTTCTTCTACTGTTATTTCTGCAGTTGAATAATCTCAGTGATGCTTGCACTGATCAATACGTGATCATTAGGTTGTAATGTGTTTTTATCATTGATCACTAAGGAAACCAATCATTTTATGATTACTTTGAAGAGACTGATTTGGGTCCTCTCATCCAGCGGTGAGATGTCAAACTTAACCTCTGACCTCAGACGTCACAAACGGAAGTTCTGTTTTGAGAAGTGTAATAATTCCCTTCGGGGTGCGTGATGGGAGAAACCATCCAATCAGGCGTTTTAATTGCTCAGCAGCCTATTTCCATGGTGGGAGACAGAAGGAATGCGTCCACCACAGCGGACAAGATGTCTGCCGGCGTGTTCCGCTCAGATGGAGAGACGCCGTTAGGGCGGCGTGGCGCGTCACCGACGGCGAGTCGGTGATCATCGACGGAGGATTTTGTTGACTCGTTTGATTACAGGAGAGCGATGAAGACAACAGCGATGAACTTTAACCCCAACGCGATATTAAATCCTGTCTCTGTTTCTTCACATCGGGCTCTAAAACGAGATTCCCAGCGTTCCCGATTCAAAACGCCGCTCTGAATCCCCTCTTCTTCAAACTCCTCATCTTCAAAGCGCCTCCACTCTTTTGTGTCGAAAATGAAATGCAAGAATACATCATTCATAGCTGTGGTTACCAAACTGACTGCAGGGGGTTTGACCTAAATCACTCGATCGGTTTCACGTGCGTTCACACAGGTATTGATTAGATATTGAGGATGTGAACTCTCCAGGATTGAAGGTGGTTCCACGTTCTAATCAGACCCACTCTTGTTCTCCAATCTGCATCCGCCACTCGACCCGCCCGCGTCTGTAACGTCTTGATTGTGTAACATCATATTTTCCCATCAGCACCACCGACGATCTGAGGAGCGTACTTACTTTCCAGTGGCTCGTCTTTGATTATACAACACTGGTCATGGAGCGAACGTCAGCATCCAGATAAGACTGGGTGGAAAAATAGCTCATGTGAAAAATATTAAGGTGTAGCTGCTTATAAATATGAGTAAAATAGAGTTTGACACACGATGTGTGAGAGAATAAGCCTTAAAGGGATGATGGGGCCTCCAGGATTTCGCGGGTTTTACTCCCCGGCGGTGCAGAGAAACTGCTTTTACCCTGAGCTCTTGAACCCAAATGTGGACGAATTAAAAATGTTTGACTTCCTCTGAAGTAAAAGATCATTATTAATGACCAGTAGAGGGCGACAGTATGGCGATGTAGCATCCAGACTGTCTCATCCAGAGAAGAAGAAGAAGAAGAAGAAGAAGCAGCAGCGCTGTCATTGATTTCTGTAGTATTGCAGGTCATGTGATCTTGGTTTTAGCCCCCAAAAAACACAATGCTGATAAAGTTTAGATGAAATCTAATGCTAATGTTCGCTTTTTCTTTCTGCTGTGACTCTAGCCAACCTGACGGGTCACGTGGAGAAGGTGGGCATCGAGAACTTCGAGCTGCTGAAGGTTTTGGGGACAGGAGGTGAGCGAACTCACAACCTTCTCTTCCTGTCGAACACCCAGAGTAATTTCTGATCCGACTCGAGCCTCGCTTTTCATCCGTTTTCACCTCCAGCGTACGGAAAAGTGTTCTTGGTGCGGAAGGTGAGCGGCCACGATGCTGGGAAGCTGTACGCCATGAAGGTCCTGAAGAAAGCCACCATCGTGCAGAAGGCGAAGACCGCCGAGCACACGCGCACCGAGCGGCAGGTCCTGGAGCACATCCGCCAGTCGCCGTTCCTGGTCACGCTACACTACGCCTTCCAGACGGACACCAAGCTCCACCTCATCCTGGGTCAGGACCCCTCTGGTGGAGAACACCGACCACTTTTCTCAGGTTTTCTCGAATGAACGCCAAAGTGCATTTCGTCCCTTCTAGATTACGTCAACGGCGGCGAGCTCTTCACCCACTTGGTGCAACGTGTTCGGTTTAAGGAGCAGGAAGTGGCCTTGTATAGCGGGGAGATCGTGTTGGCGCTGGAGCATCTGCACAAGGTGACGCCCAGATCCCGTCATTCTGGTCTGATGAAGAGTTTCCCGGCTGTTCTTCATCGTCGTCTCTGTTTTTCTTGCAGCTCGGGATCGTCTACCGGGACCTGAAGCTGGAGAACATCCTGCTGGACTCCAGCGGCCACATCGTCCTCACCGACTTCGGCCTCAGCAAAGAGTTTGATCAGGTCGTTCGTCCTGACGTGAACTCCTCCAGACTTGAGCTGGTGGAAGTTTTGATTTCAATCGCTTTTACGTCATTTCCTCGTTGCTGTCAGTCAGATCCGATCAAATTCCGCCCACACAGGTTTGATAATGCAGATTAGCTGAGTTACCGAGGATGGAGCAACAATTAAATAATGCCATGACAACTTCCTGTTTGCGTTTGAGACAAATAAAAGGAAGACGAGTCCACAATGAGTGTAATTATAGAGGAAACATTAAATCAATGGTTTTCTCCTGCAGTGAAGACTCTCTTTCCTGTTTGGATTTGTCTTCTAAAGACCTATAAAGACATTTCTCCATCCTTTACTAATTCTGTGATCATTTAAACAGGTGGAACGGGCGTTTTCTGTGTGCGGGACCATCGAGTACATGGCCCCAGAAATTGTGGAAGGTGGAGAATCCGGACACGACAAGGTGATTCAGAATTCTTTCTCTTTTTACGATGTTTGATGAAATCCAGAACCCGATCCGGGATCGTCCAAATTTTTGATGTCTTGATATTCATTCACTTCACAGGAAGTCAGACGTTTTTAGTTGAATTTTAGTTTTCATGCCAGTGGAAAACCTAACAATCAAACTTGCTCGACCTTTTTTATGTAACCCTGTGACAACTTTTACCCTTTTTTTGATTTTGAGCGTCAGGGATTCTGAAGAAAGAAAGCTAAAAGAAAAGCTCAGTGCAGCACAGTTGTCCCAAAGGATTGTGGGACCACTGCCCTCCCATTCATGGGCTCAAAGGGCCCAGCTGATGAGTCAGTTGTGTTTGTCGGGTCTTTCTTTCTGTCTGTTACGTCCTGGATGTCTTCCTGCGTTCCAGGCGGTGGACTGGTGGAGCCTCGGCGTGTTGATGTACGAGCTTCTGACCGGCGGATCCCCGTTCACCGTGGACGGCGACGAGAACTCGCACACAGACATCGCCAAGTATGGATTCTCAGCCATTCACGGGCCACGGTTAACAGTTCACTAACCTCTCCCTGACTCTGACGTGTCGTATTCTTCACATCACAGGAGGATTTTAAAAAAAGACCCTCCGTTCCCTAAAGACATGGGACCGCTGGCCAAAGACGTCATCCAGCGACTCCTCGTCAAAGACCCGAAGGAGAGGCTGGGCTCGGGTCCTGACGGAGTGGAGAACGTCAAGAAACACCCGTTCTACCAGGTGGATCTCATCGCCTGTCTCCTCTTCCTCACAGTGTTTAGACAAAGCGAGCGTCGGGGTGGGCTGTTCCCGTTTGGAACAGAGTGTTTGTGTACGCCGCGCCGATAGCCGTGTTTGTCTTTTGACTCGCTTTAGAGAGTCAGCTGGGACGAGCTGGCGGCCAAGAAGATGCCCGCCCCCTTCAAGCCGGTGATCCGGGACGAGCTGGACGTCAGCAACTTCGCCGAAGAGTTCACGGAGATGGACCCCACCTACTCCCCGGCAGCTTTGCCTCAGAACTGCGACCGCATCTTCCAGGTGGGAGGCTAACGCCGGACGTCCGATGAATGAAGGACGTGTTCGTGTCAGCTGATTGAAAATAGTCCAATCAGATAGCAGGATAGTCCTGTCGAAGGGGATGTAAAGTTTTATACGTTCTAAATGACCTCCTCCAACCCTTGTTAACATCAATGCTTCGGTGTCGGGTGTGAATATAGAGACTGCAGAGGGGTCAAACTCATTTTCTGTAACATGTAACTAATAAAAGTAACTAAATGTAACTCAATCTAATGTAAAATAAATGTAACTACTCCTTAATATTAAATAACTTTGAATTTATTACTTATTCAAGTTACAAACATTATAGTTACACAGAAAAAATATGTTCGTTTGTTGCTCCGTTTTAAAATAAATCCTTTTAATTTGTCAGGTTATTAAACCCAAATCACCATCAATCAATCAAAAAAAACAACAAAAACAAAAACCCTATAGGAAAAAAATATTAAATAGAAACAACAAACAAAGTTACGACATTAACTTAATTCAAAAATGTTTTTGTCAGTGTTAAAATGGGCTTAATTGCTGCATTGTGGGAAGTGTAGTTTTTGGTCATTTTTAGACACTGACCTTTTTATTCTCTCGCGGGCCACATAAATTGATGTGGCGGGCCACATTTGGCCCCCGGGCCTTGAGTTTGACACATGTGCCTTAGAGGAAGGTGTGATGTTCTTCATCTTTCCTGCTAAAACCGGAGCTAAAAGCTAAAGAAAATAAAACAATAATTAGCGATGCTATGGCAGGAGTCGCTCCCATCCCCCACCTTACCTGTCAGTGAAGTCATCCGTCGGCAGGACCCTCCTTTAGCTGCCCGCTGTTCTTCCTGCTTTTGTGCTGATGTTTGCTCGTGAAAATGTTGACACGAGTAGAAAATGTCACATTTTTTTGTCTGCGACTATATTTGAAATACTCCACAGCAATCAGAGTAGTCAAGTGAAGTTCTGAATGTCCTCAAAAGGTTGCTGTAAGTCAACATGAGCCTGTCTGTATCCACTGCCATTCAGCCCCCCACTAAAGACTCCTTTATTGGGGTAATTGCTGCCACATGCGGCTCGTATTGAAGTAACAGATGTGAATGACTATTTTTGATGTAGCTTTGAGCCGCGTTGTGGCCCACAAGTCGCTGCCAGCTGATGGCTGTCTGATGTATTGCATGAAATTTTCAACTCTGATTGCCTCCTGGATCCTTGAGCTGGCGAGATCAATAGATCCATTAACGGGCTTCTCTCGTGGAATAAAAGGTTACACTTGGAGAGCATCGCCACGTCTGTCTCGGTTACGCCTCCACTCTTTGATTGCCAACTTCATCTTGGCTTCTTATTTTCTTTTTTTTTTTTTTTCCACCCCGCTCCCAGCTGCCATTCACCGTCTGAAATCTTGCGGTCTTTATAATTTGCAAGCCTAGCAATCTCTGAGATAACGACAGCAGTCTCAATTTGAAACCGCGCGCTTTGCCCCCCCACCCCCCAACCCCCCAACTGCGCCTCACAAAACAAAATTAAAATTGCATTAAGGATGCCAAGATGTAATTTCACAGCAGAGCAATCAAATATTCAAGCCCGGCAATTTGGGGCATCTCATTCATTCAGCATCCATCCTTCCGTCCATCCATCCATCACTACACGCCACACAGCTGTGTGTGTGTGTGTGTGTGTGTGTGTGTGTGTGTGTGTGTGTGTATATGTGTGTGTGTGTTGGTGGAAATGCCGGCTCAAAGCCCCGGGCTCCCCACAGCTGGATTTCAGCTCAGCTCCACAATGACGGAGGGGACAATAGGGACAGCTGGACAGGCGCCGTCACTCAGGGACCGGCAGAAGAGGCTGCATTGTGAGGCTGACAGGCTGCAAGGACAACAACAATTTAGAGTTTCACAGAAAATAATGCATGCATTTCAAATTTTATTCATTTACGGCGTGTCGGACTCCCTCTGGATGGTGGAACAATGTCAAAGTTTGTTGTGCGCCTTTGTGCAGCGACTTCCTGAATGTGTTAGTGTTTAAACAGCCACTGCTGTCACCCTGAGTGACAGGCCTGTCAGCCCCCGCCCCCCCCCTCCCACCAACAATCCTTTGTCCCATCAGCTAAATTTAAGTGAGGAGGAGGAAGAGGAAGGCTAGTCCTCATGCCTGCGTGTAGAAGTTTTGTTGATGCAGCCGTCAGCGAAAGGATGGTTCTGATTCACAGCTGATGGACCAGGTGATCAGGTGATGAAATAATCTGTCATTAAGATACTGATGACATCACCTGAAGTGACCCCCCCCCCAGCAGAAATCAGTCCAGGTTCACACAGTGAAACACTCTGGGCTTCTTTCTTCTGTTGCTAACAATGCTGCTAACGCCACCCCATGAACATTGACTCTAACATGGATACACAGCTTCATAAATTGAAGATATAATATTTTTACGTTTCTTAACAGATGCAGAACGGACTAAATCTTTTCCGCGGCGGTAAACTGAAGAGAACGTTTGGGTTCCTGCTGTGTGAACAGTCTCCTCCTGTGAAACGTAAACACTTTTGCGTCGCTGTGTCTCTGACTGCAGGGCTACTCCTTCATGGCCCCGTCCATCCTGTTCAAGAGGAATGTGGTGATGGACGACCCTGTCCAGTTGTGTGGGGGCTCCGACAGACCGGGCTCTGCCGCCGTAGCCCGCAGCGCCATGATGAAGGTAAGATGAATGGGCCGCGGCCCTCCGCTACAAACACACTTAAGCTAATGGCTGCTGCCAGAGACAGATGAGGCTCTTCCCCCTCCCCCTCCACCCACCGTTCTTCTCTTTCTTCTGCTTTGCTGCACTCAGATTCACTTTTCATCATTCTGTTATTTGATATGTTTTTATATAAGCCAGTTCCTCATTATCATCCTGGTTGTTTTTGTTGGCGCGTGATCTCGGTTCAGTCCTCCTGATGTCCTCTGGTGCTGGTGAAACAAACATCCCGTCGCCTTCAGTTCAGATCGTCACAATCTGTGTTTTTCACTTCCTTGTTTTCGTGCACATTTGGAACTGCTTCTGTTTTGGGTTTTTTTGGTTTTTTATGCAAATGACAAAATTGGAGAAGTGTTTGACGGCCCGTCTCCGTTCCTCCTGCAGGACTCTCCGTTCTACATGAGCTACGAGATGGACCTGAGGGACGGCGCTCTGGGGGAGGGCAGCTTCTCCATCTGCAGACGCTGCACCCACAAGAAGACCGGACAGAAGTACGCCGTCAAAATAGTCAGCAAGAGGTAAAGATCGGGCTAACCTGTTAGCTTTAGTGTGTGTGTGTGTGTGTGTGTGTGTGTGTGTGTGTGTGTGTGTGTGTGTGTGTGTGTGTGTGCAGATGTTTAATGATGCGTTTGTGTTTGCTGCAGGATGGAAGCACAAACTCAGAGGGAAATAGCCGCCTTGAAGCTCTGCGACGGCCATCCCAACATCGTCAAGCTGCATGAGATTTACCACGACCAGGTGAGTCCGACCCGTTTGCTCCAGTTCCAGTTCAGTCCTGGAACTGGAGCAGGGCGGATCCAGCAGGGAACCCCCCGGAGATCTTTGAGAACCGTCCTATAAACGTCTCTCCAGGCGCTCGCAGTTTCATCCTGAATGTATTGTGAAGCTGCAGCTGCAGACCGACATCTCGTCCTTAGTGAACAGAAACAAGGGACATCCAATCAGAAGAGAGGGTGTTTGGTGAGATGTGAACTCACAGGGTCACCCGGGACGGATGTCGATGTTAGGTACGAACGGGAGCCCCCTGGATTGTCTCGTGCTGATGACCTCAAACAGGTTGATTAGCTGCGATGTGTTCAAAACCAGGAAAACCACTTCAGTCTGATGAGCCCAGCGGGGGGGGGGGGTGTGGTGGGGGTAAGGACTGTACCTCAGAGGCATCTGACCCAGATCTGAGCCTCACCTCCATCACGACACTCACCACGACCTCTCGCTCCGTCTAAATATGTTCGGTACCCTTCAGGTTTGGACTAAACCGATACGAGAGTTCTTTGTAGAGTTTTTATCAGAAACAAAACGCCCAGTTTCAGAGCATACAGAGTAAAGGTTTCAAATGGGGGGTGGGTGGTGGGGCGGGGGGGGGTCAGGTGAGACGTGTAAAGAAAAAAACCAAAACGCTGTCATGTGATCTGCAGCTGCACACCTACCTGGTCCTGGAGCTGCTGGGCGGGGGGGAGCTGCTGGAGAGGATCCGCAGGAAGCAGCACTTCAGCGAAACGGAAGCCAGCCGCATCATGAGGAAGCTGGTGTCGGCCGTCAGCCACATGCACGACGTGGGGGTGGTGCACCGGGACCTGAAGCCGGAGGTACGGACACACACACACACACGATTCAACATTTTCTGACTCTGCCATATTCTGTGTAAAATTGTTTGACCTTAAGTCGGGTCAAATGTGGCCGATGAGACGGTTCAGGATCCATCGAGTGTTTTTCCCGAGCGCAGACAAATGACTGCCACCCGTGTCTCGGATTGCCCCCCCCCCCCCCCCCCCCCGCAGAACCTCCTCTTCACAGACGAGAGCGAGAACTCGGAGATAAAAATCATCGACTTCGGCTTCGCTCGCCTCAAACCTCCAGACAATCAGCTGCTGAAGACGCCGTGCTTCACGCTGCAGTACGCCGCGCCCGAGATCCTCAAGTACGACGGCTACGATGAGTCCTGCGACCTGTGGAGCCTGGGGGTCATCTTGGTGAGTGGGTTGGGGGGCGCCACGGGAAGAAGAGGATAAGGAAGCAAATAATAATATTAATAATAAGGAGGATGTTTTCAGAAATGCTCGCAGCTCTTACGGCGTGATCAAACCTATTTTTTTGATGACATCCTCGCTTTAGCTGTCTGAAACGAGCTACATGCTAAAGCTAAAGCCGGATTTATTTCATTCATTCCATTTGAGCTAAGCTAAGCTAAGCTACATTCACCTGTCTTGTAAACCTCTGCCCCAGATAAGTGGCATCAATTTTATTCCTCTAATAACCAGGATAAAACATCACTTCCTTTGGTGTCCTGGAGGAAGTGACCTCGTTCTGAGGATCTGAATTTAGTGATTTTCTTTTTTAAAACTGCATTTAAAGGTTTTTTTTTTTTTTTTTTTTTTTTTAATTCCAACTCTGTTAAAGAAGCGTTTCTAGAACGAATAGTTTCAGCGTGAGTCGCACAGTTTATGATGAAACAGTTGCTGATTCTCGTTTGTCGGCATTTTAGATTGTGCGTGTGTGCGCTTGCGTACGTGTGTGTGTGTGTGTGCGTGTGTATGTGGTTTTTACATATCAGTGTGTTTGCTCTGTTTTGCCTGATACTCCTCTCCCTGTTGTGCGCTACAACGCTCAGCATCCCGCGGTGAACTGACACAGTTTAAGGCTCAGAGACGCCGGATCTGTCATCCTAACGCTGCTGGGAGGAAGAGGAGTGAAGGAGAGGAAGAGGAGGCAGCGCTGACAGACTTCTATATTTGGTCACTCATCCATTCCGTTTCCTCGTTCCCCGTTCCGTTTTTAAGCGCCGCCCCCTGGGGGCAGAGGGGAGTAATGTGCCCCCATGGAGGTTTGATGAAATGTCTCCTGACAAGCTGTGTGTTCAAAGAACTGGAAGCAAAGAGAGGAAACACAGAGGGGGGGTGGGCGGTGGGGTGGGGGGGCAGGACAGAAAGCAGAACAGCCACCGCCTCCAGGGCCGTTCCCAACATCCTAATGAGACGTGAGGCCTGATGGGAGAGGAGTTTTAGAACAGATGAATGAAAAACAGGCTCTGTGGCTCCCGCTTCACGTTGGGCCCAGATCGTGTGTCATGTGACCATCGGGAGGACGTCAGACAGACGCTTTGTCTCCTGTCTGTCTGCAGTACACCATGCTGTCCGGCCAGGTGCCGTTCCAGTGTCAGGAGAAGAGCCTGACTCACACCAGCGCCGAGGAGATCATGAAGAAGATCAAACAGGGGGACTTCTCCTTCGAGGGGGAGGCCTGGAAAAACGTGTCCCATCAGGCCAAGGACCTGATCCAAGGTGAGCAAACCGTTACGGGTGTCCCAGGACGCCGCCTGGCTGGTTATCGATTATTATTATTATTGATTAGAGGTTCCTTCTCCTCGTGCCAGAGCTGCTGACGGTCGACCCCAACAAGAGGATCAAGATGTGCGGCCTGCGCCACAACGCCTGGCTCCAGGACGACAGCCAGCTGCCCTCCAACCCGCTGATGACCCCCGACATCCTGGGGTCGTCCACCGCCTCCGTCCACACCTACGTCAAAGCCACCTTCAACGTGAGAACAGTCCGCTTTAGTGAAGGACTTTATCATTATCATTTAAAAATGTACTTAAAAAGAGTTTAGAATTTTATTAATAATGTCAAATTTAGTAACCATTTTAAGCAAATTATTGTATTTTATGTTTTATACATTATTGATTGTGAAATTATGGAAAATTTTCCCACGTGGCTCATAGAAATAAAGTAACTTATTCGTTATTATTTTTATTTTTATTCCTATTATTATTATTATTATTGTTGTTGAATTTTTAAGTGTTTCATAGTTTCTTTTAAGTTAACTTTTAAAATAGAGGCAGTGAAATTTTATGAAAATCTAATTTATCAAGAATAAATGCTGAAACTTTAATAGAATATGCAGTGATTTTATTACATAAATATTTTCACATTATATGATTTAAACTGTATAAAATAGTTAATATTTTTAAAAAATTTCAGTACATTTAAAGTACTATCTTGCAATTAAAATGTTTATTTAATTCTTAATAGCATTTAATTGTATCAATTCAAAACATTTGAATAAATTCTCATTTTAAATATTATAATTAGTTTAAGCTTTTTATGATTCCATGCGTTGACTTTTGAACCCTGTTCTGAACAAAATATGTTTGTTTTTTTTTTACATGAAAAATGTTTTTTCGTTGGAAAATTTTGAAGACCCAAAAATAATCAGTTCATCAGTAAACCCCCACCCACCCCCACCCCCCTTTCTGGTTCTCATCTTTTTCTCCCCAGGCTTTTAACAAATGTAAGCGTGAAGGTTTCCGCCTGCAGACGGTGGACAAGGCGCCGCTGGCCAAGAGGAGGAAGATGAAGAAGACGAGCACGAGCACCGACACCCGCAGCAGCTCCAGCGAGAGCACCCACTCCTCCTCCTCCTCCTCCCAGTCGCAGGAGAAGACCTTCCCGGGAGGGGGCGGCGCCAACCCGCAGCCCTCCAACGCCACGCCCACCACCACGCCCATCACCACACCCACCGACATGCCAGTGGCGCTGGGGCCGGACTCCGAACACCAACCCGCCCCCCCGGCCTTTGACTTCTCAGGACCGTGACGCAGCCGGAGGAGTTTCCTTTCTTTTTTGTCCGTCCCTCAGATTGCATGGCTCGTCTGGAAAACCAAGCATGCAGCAAGAGCAACGACACCTCATGACTAGCAATAGCCGCCCCCCCCCCATCCCCACCCCACCACCCCCAGCTCCCCCCATATGGTCGCATATCAATCAGGGACTGGACTGGGACACGTTAAGGGCTGCCAGACGGTCCAGACGGACGCCGGAGAGACGTCACGGATGCTTTGTGACGTCAAAAAAGGGGGGGGGGGAGTCGACCCCGTCTCTTTTTTTGGGGGCGTCTCTGCGAGAGGGAGCAGGGTAATTTATATGTGAATTTTAAAGACTGAAGTGTATTTATGATAAGCTACAGTATATTATTAAGTTATTTCCAGCTCAGATGGATCTGAAGAGAAATAACGGATAGAAAAAAGAGAAACTTTTAACGTTTGTGTGTTTTTTCCCTCCCGTCCGTTTCCATGACGATCATCTTCTACGATTTTAGGCGAGAAGCAAATTTTTATGTTTATTTATGGATGAACTTTGGGATCGAGCTGCGTTTGTGTCAAAAAGAGAAAAAAAAAAAGTATTTATTTATAAGGACTAAAGCAGCAAAAAGTGTTTTTTTGTAGGCCAAATCTGTGGTTTTGTCGCCGTTTTTTTTTTTTTTTTGGGGGGGGGGGCGTGGCCCCCGAAGAAGAGCGATCTGTTGATAGTCTGACGACTCTGAGGCTCAGCTTTTAGTCCAGTAGCGAATTTTGTGTACGGAGCTTCGTTTAAGCTAGCTGTCAGTGCGACCAATCGGATTGAGAGGTACTCGGATCGGATTTGTCCAAAACGCGTTCAGATGTTTGAGGTTGAGGTTTTTTTTGGGCAGCTTCAAGTAGCTTCTTTAGTTTTTCAGTTTGTTTTTTTTTTTTTTTTAAATGTGCCAAAAAAATGTCAGTAAATCAGGTTTGAGTTGGAAAAAAAAGTTGCCCCTCGTTCCGTTTTCCAGGCTTTTAAAGGAACAGTTCACGCCGTCCGTCCGTCCCCCGCCCCCCCTCACCTCCCTGCTGATGGACGAAGAAGAACCCGTCCTTACGGCTCGCTGTTGGGTTAGCGCTAATGTGTTTAGCTCAGCGGCTAAAGTGAAGCTTTCAGATCTTGTGTGTTCTGCTTCTCTGACTCCTCCTTCAGGCGTCTCGCTGGACGCCGTCAGACTCCCATCAGCCTGGAGGTGAGGAGGTGATGACGTTTGGGTGAAATTCACCTGTAACGTTCCTCTACCTGCTATGAAGGAGGTTGTCCTTCAGACGCGTCTCCTGCTGTTCTTACTGCTCCACTGAAGCGGTGATCTTTTCACTGTGACAGCTCCGAAACTCAAACATCGACCTCTTCTTCTTCTTCTTCTTCTTCTGCTTCTTCTTCTCTGTTTTCTTGCCTGATTCTGTGAGTTTCTTTACTTCTCTGATTGAATCTTTGTCGTTGGAGGTAGAAACACCTGAAACCTCTTTTGTTTTTTGCAAATCGTCTGAATATCGTAACGTTACAGTATTTCCTTACTGGTGTCAGACCAGTAGACGCTACGCGCTGTGAGGTCTTTCTGGTGTGTGTGTGTGTTCAGATTCGCACACTTTCGTACCGTTCACACTCCCTATGATTCTAAATTGGACTGAACCATCTGCGGTAGAAGCAGAGGGGGGGTCAGTTCACTTAGAAGAGGATGGACTTCTAAAATACAGTATTTTCCGCACTATAGAGCACACTGGATTATAAAAAAGGCATCTGAGAACTCATTTTCAATGAATGGTCTATTTTAAAACTTTTTTCATATATGAGGCACATTGGATGATAAGAAATTGAGCAAATTAAAGGTAATGTGGAAAATACTGTACCCAGAATGATGAATTATGATTCAAGATATCGTAATATCAGTTTTTTTCTGATACCTTTCAGCCCTCATTGATAAATTTCCTGTTATATTTAACCTTTACGTGCTAAAATGCAGAGACGGGCTCTCATTGGATCATTTCACACACATATGGAGGTTTAGCGTCACTTCCCCTTTCTTCAAATTAGCAGTTAGCAGCCTTTAGCATTGTGTTACCGTCTCAAAACCACCTTTGCGAACAGAAAGTGGAAGAAATGATGCCGATCTAGATTAATTTAATTAAAAAAAAAAAAAAAAAAAAAGATTACACATGACACGTGGGATGTGATCCAAACGGTCATGTGACGCGGTACGGAGTCCATCCTGACGGCGGCGGTACGCCAGTATGTGACTGAACGTGAGTCTGTTTCCATGCTAACAGTAGAAACGTTGTGTTCCGTGTGTGTTTGTGTTCAGTGTGTGTGTGTGTGTGTGTGTGCAGCTGCTCAGTCAGGACACAAACTGTGCGTTTTAACACACTTCTCCCTCATCTTCCATCGGAATGCACTCTGAACCTGAACCAAAGCATTAACTTTTAAGGTAGCTGCTCTCATCCGCATGAGATTTTTTTCTTTTCATGCAAATATGCAAAGAAACGCTTCGTGTGTCACCGTTCTGTTTCGCCGTTTCACGTCGGCGTCCGGCTCATCGTCACGCTTTGACCTATGCAGCTCTTCTCCGTAGACGTTCAAACAGGAAGCTCGGAAGGCCGACGCTTGAAATCCGCCACAAAAGCTCTCGTCCGAGTCGGTTTGCACGAGTTCCCCCCCCCTCCTCTTTTGTTTGGGGGTATTAATAGCTCGAGTGGAGGAAGAGGAGAAGTGTCCTATATTGAGCTTTCCCTCCGGGAGCCGGCTCCATTAGCTGATGTACCGCAGACCCCATTGTTCCAAAGAAAACACTCACTTTGGGCAGATTCCCAAAAACCAGGTTCACTCCTTTTTAGGAAAGAGGAAGAGGAAGGTTTTATCATCTGTAGGTTTCTCCCTGCAGGACTTCCTCTTCTTCTTCACTATTGGAATGGAAACGTCTGGTCCTAAAGGTGACATTTAACTCTGGAAACTCACCGTCTCCTCTGTAGATGTTGTTTGTGAAGTTTGTGGACAGAAGCTGTTGGACCAGTCAACTTCTGGTGCTAGAAGGGAACCGGTCCACTTTTAAAGGAGCAGTTCACCCAGAAATGAAAGTTTAATTGTTTAAATGTCAAATCCATTCAGATGGAAAGTTTCTTGGTTTGTAAAACGTTTCTGGAGCTTCACAGTCATAAACAGCTAAACCTGTGATTGACGGCGTCTTCCAGCTCCTGCTTGAACCGAGATCGTTTGATGGCGGGGTCGGCGCAAATCGTTTTTACTAGTTTCGTTCATTTTGTTTTCGTGGTTGAACTCCAGTTAATATTTGAAAATTATTCTAAGGTGGAAAAAAAAACAAACTTGTTTACGGCTGATCATGAATTGGAACTCAGCCAATGAAATCGTTTACATCGAGCCGTGTGACGTCAGAGAATCGTCCAGTGATGTCATTGGAGTCCATCGGAAACTGAAAACGACACGTTTAAAAAAAAAAAAAATTAGCCCACCCAGACATTTCTGTCCCACCTGTTTTCTCTCCTTGAAGCTCGCTAGCACAAAAAAAAAACAACCACCTGATCCTTCCACCAAACTGTCTGTGCCTGAGTTGCATTGTGGGAAACGGAGTCATCGAGAGAGAAAACGCGTAGAATGAAAGTGAACGGATTTTTCTGTCTCGATTTCGTACTCGTCTTCTTTAGTCTGATGGTGTTTAGAGTCGTGTGTTAGCAAACAAAAAAAAAACAACAACTTGTCAATGTGATACGAATCACTAAACAGTTTACAGTTTTCTATGTAAGTGGTGTGATTTATTTCATCAACCTGTGTTCTTTGTGTTTACGCTAGGGCTACTTGCTAACTTCCTGTCTCAGTTGATGTTGATGAGTGAAAAGTCTGAAGATAAATTACAACACTGCCATCTAGTGGTTGGAGGTTTAAAAACAAATGTAGCCAGAAGTCTTTGCTGGTAAATTATTGATTTAAAATCAATGAAGTGTTTTTAAGAAAATTAAAAATATTACTTGGAGTGTGTAACTCCACCAAGATCTTCAATGCCTTTAATTCAAAGTGAATCTAAACTAATGCAAAAGTATTTATTTATTTATGTAAACATGCCCCGCCTCCTCCGTCAAGTGTCATTCAAATCCATTCAGTAGCTTTTGAGTCATTTGACTGAAAACATAACTTCTTTGCAAGATTTAATCTTCTAACTTTGTGGGTAACGTCTGCAGTGATTGGACGAAAAAGAGCCGATAACATCACCATCAGATCCAGCACACATCTGGTCTGACCTGAGATCAGCTTGTTGTGTCGACATCAAACTCATGTTAGACGACCCTTTAATGATCCGAGCAGCAGCGACCGTAAAACGTCTCGTTCAGTGTTTTATTGAGGAACAAAGTCCTCTTTCTTCATCCTCATCCTCATCTTTGCCGTCACGCGTGCGTTTCTGGATTCCTCTCTCTATGAATTCTCGTCATGTTGTCGCTGAAGCGTGTTTTAACAGTACTGTAGCAGCGAATCCCTTTTGAGATCGGTCGATATTGAACTGTTTTCCAATCAAGCTTTAAAGGGCAGAACTTTGCACTTGAATGTTATTTTTGATCATGCAATTAATTATTTTGTGAAGAAACTGTCTCTGAGCTCATTCATCTGTTTTATACTGAAACAACACCTGAGACCACAGCTGCTTCTTTTAGGCCACTGTGAGCAACACCGTCCAGGTCTTCAGGTATTGATTGATCAGTTGATTTGCTTCAATAAATGCTTTTCTCGCTGGCTGAATACATCTGTAGATTTAGTCGCCTGGTACCAGTCATGGAGTGTATTTACATATCCTAGGGGATAATAAATGTTTCATGTTCTTTTATTCATATTGACATTTAAACCGCATGTGTGGAGGTGGCCTGTAGGTGGCAGTGTTTGATAAAGCACCACTTAGAGCGTGTGCTGCATGAACTCCTGGTTTAGAGTCAAATATAAAATTAAAACAGTATTTTCATCTTGTCTAGCAGGACTAGAGGCTCATGTCTTTGTACCTTTATCCATTAAATGCATATTTATAAGCAAATTGACAGTAAATGTTCTGCTTGATTAAAATATTCGTATCCAGCCTGTGTTAAAGATGCAGCCATGTTTGTTACTGTGGGACTAGTATTAACCTGTTTGGTGTCATATCTGTTGAGAAATGTTCATTTTACATGTGAAGGGCTTTAAGGAAAACATGAAATGTTTGTCAGTTGTTTGAATAAAATAATATTGTAATAATAACATTAAATATGGTGTCCATCATGGTTGAAGTGAATTATTTTCGTCCCCAGTATGAAGGGAGGAGGGAGGTAAAGGGATGGGTTCCATCCCTCACTCTCCAATATTTTTTTTAAAACTTTTCTGCAAACTTCAATTAATTTAGGAGATTTATTTCTTCCATACATAATATGAAGTTCATTCTATTGAATATTTGTCACCAGATTTTCTGCTGGAGAGCCACCTGTTGAGTTCTGGTACATTTTAAGCTGTTAATTTTTGTTTTAAAAATTATACACAGGTATTAAGAATTACTATCACTAGGAAAAATGTAAAGAAATTCTGAGTATGTCATGCTTTTTTCTAATTAATGAAAGTTTTCTAGTGGCAGATTAGAAAATTGTATCAAAATCAAAGCTGGTGTTTTTTTTTTTTTTCCTCAATTCAGTTTCAAATTGAAGATAGAAAATTTGTGATCATAGAAATCTTAAATAAAAACAGAAAAATCTAACACATGAGAAAGTAAAATCATTCAGTTTCTGCTCCTATAAAAGATACAGAATCTATAAATCCAGCTATTGATCAGGTGTTGAAGCGATGCAGCTCCTTCATGTTGTAGTACCATATTACGACAGAGGAGGGCGCTCTTCATCTCCATCAGCCTGGCTGTGACGTCAGCGCAAAAAGAAGTTAAGTAGGACTGAAGGTGACTTCCGGTTAGTTCATGTTTATCACACAGTCTGACGTCTCTACATTCTCACATATTAATTATTTGACGTTAATATCTGGTTTGAAGGTTTTTAACGAAGTGACTCTTTATATTTATGCTTTTCCTGTCATTAAATCAAACGTCGCTCAAAACAAAAAAAGCCTCTGCGTGACGTCACTGACGCGGCGCGTGAGTTTTGAACACCTTTGAGAAAATAGTTTAGGTTTTGTTTTTTGTTTGTTTATTTATTTATTTATTTATTTATTTATTTACTTTCGTTCTTTTTAAGTGTTTAAAAAAAAAACAGAACTTTTCCATCCAAGTCATGTGACTCACGTTCCCACATGAAGCCCACGGAGGGGAACCGGAAGTTATTATTATAATTACTTTAATAATAAGTGTAATAAAACATCAAGGCTGCACCAGTGGTGCCTTATCTTAAGGACGTGATTCAGACAATAGTAATATAATACCAGTAGAATTACACAATGCTAGAAACAAAATTATTTAGCATCCATAAGTAGCCTAATTTGTTGAGTAAAGGTTTTCTGACTTTTTCTGTAGAGGTAACACCTCTAGAAAGATTTCGTCTGGGTTCTGAAACCTGCTTGGGATCCTTTCTCTCTTTGGACCATCCAAACTTCTTCTCCATCACAGATGAAGATGCCTTCATCCAGGATTTTCCTGATCCGTGATGGGATCCATCTGACCGGGCTGCGGGTTTTTTCAGGGGACCAGGAAGCGAAGCAGCACCTGAGCATCACTGAGCCCCTCTTTTCTGGGTCCATCCCAACACACACATGCAAACCCAGCCGCTACTATCAACATCCAGTTAGACAAGAGCGGTAACAATGAGAGCAGATACAATCAAGTCGAAGCTCTCGGCCTCCTTCTGCACAACATTTCAAAAACAAAGCAGCTGCTTGAATTATTGTGATTTCAGCCCACTTTACTACCGTATGCAGAAATACAGCTGGTGCACTTAGAGGGCACTTCTGCTGGGCTAATTCTGCAGTGTGGATGTCAGTATGGAGCAGGAGACTCATTACTCCGTGTGTGTGTGTGTGTGTGTGTGTGTGAGTGAGAGAGAGATCTCTTTGAAATCTCTCAGTACGATGCATTATAACAATCCACTGTGTTCCACCGTCAAGTGTTCAGATGGAGGCTCTGATACAATCAGACAAGAATAAAAACCAGATCTTTAAAGGATCCGGATCCGATCAGACGTCCCGTCCCCCCCCCACCCACCCACCCACCGTTCGCTGTCGTCACGGATCAGGATGGATTTAATCAGCCGATGAAAATAAAATCAGTACATTTCAGAAGGAAATGTCCTGATTGTAAATAAACAATAAAAATCTGTCGTGTTTTAAATAAATATGTGAATAAATGATTAAAAAAAAAACAGCTTCATGTTGTTTTTATCTGTTAATTATTGTTGTGAAGGTTATTGATCGTTTCCACCCATCTGCTCCTCAATAGATCTTTTCAGGAAACTTCCTCAAAAGCATCAATCATGATATGAAATGATGCTTTTTTTTTTTTTTTTTTTTTTTTTTTTTTCTTTTTGGGAAGTTCTTTGATTTAAATTTTTTGTTTTGTTTCCATGGTTACAAGTTTGTCTCAGAGGAGTTGAAGAACGGGAAAAAGAACCTTCAGACTTATTTCCTGTGCAGCGTTCCAGACGTCCTGGATCAGGTTTAAACCCGGGTCTAGATCTAAACCAGGGGGGGCGACTGTGATCCATGACATTCCTGCTTCTCGGCCCTCAGAGGGATCCGGGGTCCGGCTGAAGTGCCCCTGGCTCCTTTTGTTGCCCTCCACTTTTTGCTGTCTTGCCCTGGCATAGGATCATGATTGGGCTGTTTCTATTATCCGCTTCTCCCCCCCAGTCCAATCCCGTAAGGAGGGGGGAGTGGAGGTGATCAGCATTCCTGGGGGCCACCAGAGAAGCGGCTTTAGAGTATGGACCCTCTGGCTCCTGGGTGGCCCCTTGTGCTCGGGCTCCGAGGGGAGGAGACAATGTCTTATTAATTGACTGGCCGTCTTGGGCAGAGTTCAGGAATTTGAAGAAGGGGGGAGACGGAGAGGAGGGATGGGGGGAGGGAGGGGCGGGGAAGAGTCATAATCGACCAATGAGGATCCACGAAGCTCAGATTTATGTCTGTTTGATTTACATCAGCAGGAGAGAACGATTCCAATGTTTTTACCCTCCTGACTTTTCAAATAATTAATTGTGATAATAGTTTATAAAATATTCGGATCGCTCCAGTAAGAATATCATCAGTGTGCTTTTTTTTTTTAAACTATTGGAAAACAAATTTTACATTTTATTTCAAGTGTTTGAAAAGTTACTTAAAAGAATTCCACAAATTGTCGTTGAAGGATCCGGAAAGAGTCAAGGACTATTTTTTATTGCAGATAAAGGGACAAATCTGAGAGGTCTTTCCTCAAGGGATATTTTTTTTCCCGCCAAAACACAAAAATAATCCAGATGTAGCGTTGATGTCTGTTGGTTTGTTCCAGATTTCCAGAATGAAAGGATTAATTTTAGCGTAGATCTGGATTTAAGGTGCAGAGGAAAGAATTTCGTCAGGTTTTAGTTTGAATTACAAATTTGGAGCCACTTTGAGCTTTGCTTTTTATGAATAATTTTAAATACTTTTAAA
Source organism: Antennarius maculatus (assembly GCA_013358685.1). Classification (NCBI taxonomy): domain Eukaryota; kingdom Metazoa; phylum Chordata; class Actinopteri; order Lophiiformes; family Antennariidae; genus Antennarius; species Antennarius maculatus. The sequence goes on along the minus strand of CM023621.1, from coordinate 18,240,954 downwards.
ATATTTTTTTAAAAATTTAAAAATGTATCTTTTAGTACCTTAAATATACTAAATATTCCAGGATTTCAGGATGTGAAATCATTTCTTGATCCCAGACAGCTGGTTTTGTGCAGGATTGATGGAGTGGGACAGGACAGGGACGTTTTTTTGTTTTTTGTTTTTTTTGGGGGGGTAACATCTCCCCATGTGGTCCCCCCTAGGTGTCCTCACCCTAATCTGGTTACATGTGTCCCACATTAGCGCTAATGGAGCAGCCATTGTCCCCCCCCCCCCCCCCGTTGTTCCCCTGGCCCAGACACCTTGAGTCAGTAAACTCAGGCCTGTCATGTCTGGACTGCTTCCCACACAGAGGCGTATCCATGACGACCACAGACAACCCCTCCCCACAAGCAGACCTGGTCCCGCCCACTGAGCTGGAGGAGGAGGCGGGGCTTCCAGGGGGGATGCTGATCATCTCACGTCAGCAGGTTGATAAAAAAACACTTAATAAAGAAAAATAATGAATAAATGTACAAAATTAATTTATTAGATATATTTTTATATCAGCAGCTTTAACTTCCTGATGAATCCAGGGGGCGCTGTGTTTGAGCTTCATCTTTGCTGACGATGTGAAATGATGGAGGGTGTGGGTAAGGGGGGGCGTCACCCGGGACGCCCCGTTTGGTGCGTTCCAGGTGACCCGGCCCCCGGTGCTGCATCCATCATACGGACACTGATTGAGCTGACCTTCGGGCCGGCCCCCGCCGACCCCCGGGCTTCCTGTTCTTTGTCAGCCCCTCACAATACAGCTGCATCACACAAACGGGGGGGAGGTCTGAGAACCAGGCTGGGGAGTCCACACAGTCCCGGGTGGGGACAGCGGGGTGGGCTGGAGAGGGTCTTTGGGGAGGGAGTTGAGGACCCCCTTTTCAGTTGGTCTCAGTCTTTCCAAAAGGAGAGAAAAGGCTGAGTGGTGTCTCCGACCGGGGGCCACACAGGCACCTGAAATAGAAGAGACTGGAGTGAGGTGTCCCCTCCAAGGACCACAAAGAAGGGCAGAATGAGGGGCCAAGAATTTAATGATGGTCCTGCTGGAGGGAGCTGCCGATGGGGGGGGTTACAGTTACAAAGAGCTGCTCGCTCTGTGTCTGTTTAGATCTGTAAAATCCAACGGGCCCTGAACGTCACACAGGCATGTTTGGCAGGTGAATCTGGAACAGGTGAAAACACTCAGTGATAATTAAAGCAAAAGCAGAGGAGTAGAGAAATAAAATAAAATAAAATAAAATAAAATAAAATAAAATAAAATAAAATTAAATTAAATTAAATTAAATTAAATAGAGAAATGAGGAATAAATATTTTATTTTTTAGTAGAGGTGTCATTAAATTTGTTCCACAAGAAGCTTCATGGGATCTAAAACTAGAACTTCTTCCTCCAACTCAAACATTTATTAAATGTGAAAATCTTGCAAAAAATAAATAAATAAATAAATAAAAACACCCCCACAGGAATCCACCAATACATGCTGATTGTGGGCGTGTCCCGTTCTCCTTCTGGCATCCTATTGGCTCTCATGACCCAGGTTTGACTGCGCAAAACGAGGAAGTGTAGGATTCCAACAGTTTAACCCCGCCCCCTCCTCTTTATCATCCACTGTCAGTGGGCGGGGCTTGTTTGGCACGTCCTGGGTTCATGGCCAGGTGTTTCCTGGAGGACAGGTGAGGACAGAAACATCTGAAGTCGTTTCTTCACCAGTTTAATGCAGTATTGATGTAAACTTGTGTTCCGGTTTTCATCATGGCTAAACCTTTAGCTTAATGCTAGCGCTTGATGATGTGTTGCGTTCAGGGTCCAGGACATCGGAGCTCTAATTTACATTTTGTTAAGTTTGGGATGAAATGTTTTCATCCAGTGAGGAAGAAAACTGAGACAAACTGAATTATCTCACAAGGAGACTCTTTGAATGCCTCGTGATGCATTCAGGTACACGCGTTTGACGCCTGCTGTTCTGCTTTGTCAGAATTGCCGACAGAGATGATACGTCCTTGGTTCCAACAGACGGACTGGAGGAAGGTTTAAGTGCGTTATGTTAATCGATCTGCGTTTATTTGTCAGTCAGTGAACGCATCACCCCTTCAGGACAGCAGGAGTCCTTGGATTAATATGAAGAAAAAAATAATCTGGTGTCTTTTTTCCCTCAAATACTAACACGTGTAAACTTTATTAGCCGTAAAACTTGATATCGTATTTCTGACTGTTTTGAGTTCAAATCCAACTTTGAACTCGGGTGTCGGGTGCTGGAGCCACGCCCCTTCTTCCAATCAGTAGTAATGATTAAAACCTAATATAAAGGATTTTTATGATTAATTTATGGTCAATTTATGGTCTGGAAATTAGATCCTGAGAATATGTGGAAAAACAGGAACACCAGATTAATCTGTTCACATGAGTGAAGGTGTGTTTGCATGGGAATGTGTGTGTGTGGGTCAAAAACATCTTCTTGTCTCTAGAAACTGCTAAAGCGGCTATAAATTGAAATATAAAACATTTGAAAATTAAATTTAATATGAAGACCTCAAAATATTGAATATAAAATAGATGTAAAAGCAGAAGTAAAAACTGTTCCAGATTCTTAAACACACAAGAAAAAATTGAAAACAATTTTTGTTTTATTGTTTATTTTTTAATCATCACATTCCGGTGGCGGCTGCTTCTCATCACACAGAGTTCTAAACCCGTTGGGATCCTGATCCTGATCCCAATCTCGATCCTGATCCTGATCCCAATCTCGATCCTGATCCTGATCCCAATCTCGAGCCGTATCCCAATCTTGATCCTGATCCCGATATTGATCCAGATCCTGATCCCGATCCTGGCCCTGATCCCGATCCCGACCCTGATCCTAATTCTGATGCTAATGCCGATCCTAATCCTGATCCTGATCCAGATCCCAATCCCGATCCTGGTGGGTTCAGACCGTACATCTCTGGTTGGACACACATAATCCTCATCTGTCCTTCATTTCATTTGCAATGCTGATGCTCCGGAGACAGCTGTCGCCCTGATCCATGATCAGTACGAGGGTGGGGGCAGGGGAAGGGTGGGGGGGGGTAAATCAAACTGCTGGGTAAATAGGTCGGCCTATTATCTTCCGGCCTTGTACGAGCGCCGGTCCTTGAGTGCCTGAATTTCAATCAACGTTATTTTCAGCAAGCGAAAGAAGAAAGAGAATAAAATATGGAAAGATTCCTACAGGAACAAATGAGAGCAGAAAACCGGAATGAAGGGAAGCAAATAAGTTTGGTTTGCAGTTGAAAGTCCTCTTCATCAGGCGCCTGGAGAGCCTTCCTCTTCACTAGGTGTGTGAGTGCTCTTCCTCTGAGGCCTCTCCTCTTCAGACATGTATATCTGATTACTTCCTTATTCTGAGGAACGTCTGACAATCCGGTGCAGGAACATCAGCGTCCGTCCGCCGGCTCCAGCTCCGTGTTTCTGGAGCTAAGTGAGAAGCTCTCGCTGAAATGAGACGGTCATTTAAATTCACACAAACTTAAGACGAGAATATATCAAAGATCAAAAATACGTGAAAGATCACGTGTGGAGGTCTAATTCTAACTTCCTGTACTTTTTTGTTTTACTGAACGAAACTCCCATTTTGTGTTTTTTTTTTTTTTTTAATTTCATGATAATTTATTCAATATTACATGATATGACATGACTTAGCCCTGATGGAACATTAGGAATGTCAGGTGTTTCCATCAGTAACAACAGCGTTACGTCCCTCTGTGAAGTGATTTTGAGTTAAAACTTTTTTAAGTTGCAAATCCACATTTATCAAATGCTTTTATTGTGATGAGGTCTGGAAACTGTTTCCTGATTGTTTAGGCTCTAAACCCTGACTCATCAAACACTTAGATCGTATTATATTAATAATAAATGACGCTGATGACTAATTTAAACTTTCCAAATGTAAAAACTAAATCTCACACATTTTATGGTGAAAAATTTATGACAGGAAGATTCCTCAACTAAATTTATCAATTATTCAAGCTGAAATAAAGAACTCATTATTTAATCAGTAATATTTAACTAGGCACACCTCAGCAAAATTATTCTTCTTGAAGTTAATGAATCTTAATAAATGAATATTGTAATGTAATGTTGTATAATGGAGAGGTCTGTTTACTGTACTGGTTCATAATTACTTTTAATTAAAGTTTTGTATTTGGGAAATGAGGTAATTGTATTGGATTTAACAGATCAATACTTTAATTTAATTAGCCTTAGCGGCTACATTACAGCGGCCTGTGATTTATAAAGCTCCCGATGGAGGTCGGTCAAACAGGAGGAGCGATTACTCTCCCCCCACCGCTTCACTTCCTCCCATAATAATGTTTGTTTAGGATACACTGAAGGAAATGAGCTGGAAAATTCAATGTGTGTGTGTGTGTGTGTGTGTGTGTGTGTGTGTGTTTGGGAGGAGGGTGGATCGTTTTCAGGGTGGAGGATTGAATCCTGTTGTTAAGGAGCAGCGACGATGTTTCATGTTAAGATGTCAACCCCCTCCCACCCGCCCCCGCGCCCCCCCCAGCCTGTTGATGTCGGAGGCGGCGCTAATCCCTGAGCTCGGCCTCCCAGATCATTATAGACTCTGATCTGCAGCCCCAGAAAGAGGGAATTAGCTGGGAACACAATCCCAGCGACCCCCGTGACACCGGGACAAAGCGTCAGCTGCTGGGGGGCCACGTCCCCTAAACCAGCCCATATGGCTGCTACAAAACTGTTACAATGGACGCCACAAAGGGAACACGGTGGGAGGGGCCCCGCCCTGCGGGACCTGACTGTGTGTGTTTGGGTGCTGATGTGTTGATGTTAGCTTGTTGACTCTCAGCTGGGTGGTTATAACACATGCTGCTGTTCCCTACGACTGGTCCCTTCCACTGTTCCCTGTGACTTTTCCTTAGACTGTTCCCTTCGGCTGTTCCCTTCATTAGTTTGCTGACTGTTCCTTAGATTGTTTCCTTTACCTCTTCCCTACCACTGTTCCCTTCATCTGTTCCCTACACCTGTTCCCTACGACTGTTCCCTTCATCTGTTCCCTACGACTGTTCCCTTCATCTGTTCCCTACCACTGTTCCCTTCATTTGTTCCCTACACCTGTTCCCTACGACTGTTCCCTTCACCTGTTCCCTACGACTGTTCCCTTTACCTATTCCCTACGACTGTTCCCTTCACCTGTTCCCTACACCTGTTCCCTACGACTGTTCCCTTCACCTGTTCCCTACCACTATTCCCTACAATTGTTCCCTTCGACTGTTCCCTATGACTGTTCCCTTCGGCTGTTCCCTATGATTGTTCCCTTCACCTATTCCCTATTACTGTTCCCTTCACCTGTTCCCTACAATTGTTCCCTTCATTTGTTCCCTTTACCTCTTCCCTACCACTGTTCCCTTCATCTGTTCCCTACACCTGTTCCCTACGACTGTTCCCTTCACCTGTTCCCTGCCACTGTTCCCTTCATCTGTTCCCTTTACCTCTTCCCTACCACTGTTCCCTACCACTGTTCCCTTCATCTGTTCCCTACACCTATTCCCTACGACTTTTCCCTTCACCTGTTCCCTACACCTGTTCCCTACGACTATTCCCTTCACCTGTTCCCTACCACTATTCCCTACAATTGTTCCCTTCGACTGTTCCCTATGACTGTTCCCTTCGGCTGTTCCCTACGATTGTTCTCTTCACCTATTCCCTATTACTGTTCCCTTCACCTTTTCCCTACGACTATTCCTTATGACTGCTCCCTTCATCTTTTGCCTATGACTATTCCCTACGATTGTTCTCTATGACTGTTCCCTTCACCTGTTCCTACGACTGTTCCTTACAACTGTTCCCTTCACGACTGTTCTCTTCACCCGTTCGGTACGACTGTTCTTTTCGACTGTCACCTTCATCTTCTCCTTACGACTGTTCCATACGACTGCTCCCTACAATTGTTCCTACGACTGTTCCCTTCATCTGTTCCCTTATCTGATTTCTCTGATTGTTCCTACAACTCTTCCCTATGACTATTCCTATGACTGTCCAATTCTTCTGTTCCCTACGACTGTTCCCTACAACTGTTCCCTATGATTGTTCCCTATGTCAGTTCCTGATGTTAGTTCCCTACAGCCTGGTTTAGTAGCGATTCAGAGAGGTTGGCTGTTTTTATAAAACACACCATGGAAACAGGATGAAGGTCTGACAGGTTCCTTTTAGAATCGGATCGATGAGTCTCGATGTATTTTTGGATGTTTTGTGCAGTCAGCAGTTAGAAATCCCACCCGATCGTTGTCACCTGAATGCGTCTGACATCCATTTATCGATCAGCCCAATAAACCGGTCCTGTGTGGTTTTCATCAGGCCCAGCTATGAGTCTGACAGGTCCTGAACCGAGTCGGAGAACCGGTCTCTTTCTGTTAAATGTCATCATCAGATATTTAAAAAACACAGAAACGGGTTGAGCTGCAGGAAATAAGGCGATCCTCCCAGTGATGTGTGTGTGCTGCTCCGGCGGTTCGACGTGATCCTTGTGGAGTCGATGGCGTCGCCGCCGAGGTGCATTTCCTCCATATTCCCTCTCTCCTTCCTCGCCACTCTCCACCCTCTCCAATTAGGAGAGCTCCAGCTGTGCACCAGTCAGGATCAGAGGCCCGTCTATTAGCCAGATCCATTTGTGTGCTGCCCAATCTCCATTCCCCAGCACACACACACACACACACACACACACACACACACACACGCACACACACACGCCAGCTTCTGAGCTCATCCAAGATCAAATAGTTTCCTTCATTGAGGCATTTCTGTTGTTCCTATTTGCAAATAATATCCAAACAATCTTCTGGTTGGTCGGTTTTATGATCTCAGGAAGTTCTTCGTTTGGATTTTTGCAGAGACACGATCCACGGAATGAGGAAGATGCAGATGCAGAAACATTTATTCAGGTTCTTCATCAGTCAGATTTATCTTGATGGCTGTTCTTTTTTCTGCTGTTGTTTGTGTTGACTGATTAGCAGCCTGTAAATCAATGAGTCATTTATATTTCTTTATCAACATTAGTTCAATAAAAGTAGGTTAACATTCTCACTAAATGATTCAAACGAAACATCCCTGACGTGAACATTTACATTTAGTATTTTTATATTATCTGTTTTATTTAAAGTGGTCTAGTTATCATTTATAATTAATAAGAAACACATGTTTAGAAAGGATCATATTATACTAATATAACATATTGCATTATGTTTTTAGTTTATTTTTTTATTTTTATTTGCTGTAACATGTTGATTATCATTGTTTCTTTAGATACGTGGTTATTATTTATTTAGATTTATTATAATTTATTTGTAATTTCTACAGTATTTCTTTTGCTCAGTGACAATTTTTGTTTAACAGTTCTCATACAGCTTTGTTACTTCTAGTGTACAAAACATGAATTATTTTTTACATATAATTACTAGAAGAAATCTTCACAAGAAAGTCAAATTATAGAAGTTTAAAATAACATTTTAACACCGAGGAAATCGATCTGTTCGATCAGATATTTTCTATCAAGCTGAACCTGTTAACGGTGTTATTCCCTCCTGCTCCAGCAGGTGGCAGTGTTGTGTAGGAGCTGCTCTCAGACCAGCAGCCGTGACCTCAGAGGGGAAAGGTCGGCAGTGACGTAGGCAAACACAACATCCACCTTCTTTCCTGCAGCTGAGAGACCCCCAGCCCCCCACACCTGAAAACTTACTTCACAATTAAAATACAAAAACTTTATCAGGGGAATATAAAGTTTCTAACCCCCCCATCAAGAGAACTTTTCTTCTGTCCATTCTCTCCTGTTTTCTGTCTCTTTATCTACGCCGTCCATCTGAAGCCACAAACATCATGACCTCTGCCCGTCTGGTTTGGATCTGGATCAGGATCGGAAATTTTTTTGGGGGGATGGATTTCATGATTTCATTAAAAACTCTTTACGTTGAGAAGATTTATTCCAGCTCTAATGAATAAACAGGAAGTAGTTGGTTCTGTTATTATAATGTGGAATGGAAAAATATAAAATATCTGAAACTGATGCAAACAAACTACTTTAAACTAGTCTCTTCTTCCTCAGGTCTTTTGTTGCGACGCCCAGAGACGTTTGAACTAAACCACTTCCTGCGGCCGTGAGGTGAGTAGGAACCCTTCCTTTAAGTGACAGCGACATGCATACACCTGTACATGCATCCATCTGCACACGTATGTATCTGTACGTGTGTGTGTGTGTGTGTGTGTGTGTGTGTCCCCGACACCTGAACACACACCACAGGTCAGACTGCGACGCTTCCGCTTTATATTCCTCATCTCAAAGGATTTTTTTTCCCCTGTGTGACTGGATTCCATCTCTGTGCCGCCTGATAAACGTTACACTTTAAAAGCACCTCGATGAAAACATTTGGAGGCTGAGGCATTATTCCTGGGGGGAGCACGCACCTGATCTGCCTCACACTGATGTATTTTGCTGCCAGGTCATCGTCCCACTTCAAAACCCAACAAGTTCAAGGCTGAGAGATGCCTCTGGTGCTCTTCATGACACGAGCTTAAGAAAAATGTCTGTCTAAAAAGGCTTGGCAAGGTTTCTGCATGGGCATCTGAGTGTGTTTGCTTGAGGGGGCACACTTGACCTCCCGCTTGAGGAGCCATGGAGGAGACAGTGGGAGGCTGCTCAAGGCTGTCAGTCTGATGTTTTCCTCTCCCGCCGCTGCGACTCCGCCGCGTAAAAAAACCCTGGAATAAACCGATGTTATAGCTTTGTCTCGCTGCAGAGCTGCTTCCTGTACCGACTGGAATCATCATATCACATGTTAGGATTCAAAAGCGTCGCGTTTAGAGTCCAGTTTGAGCTCCGATCAAAGGTTTTGGGTCAGAATAGACCCCAATACAACCTGATCCCAATCCAGATTTTTCAGATGGGGCCCATTTCATTCAATCTGGTTTAAAGCTCACAGCCCCTCCCCCACTGGAGAACACATTTAAATCTGGTGGATCTGGATTTTAATTTGAAAAATCAACTCATAAATAGGCCTGATTTTATCATGCAGATAATCAAACTCATCATCTTTTATAAATAATTCACGCACATTTTCTGTTCAGTTGCTCCCATGTTTGTCTCACGACTCCCCCTCCAAAGAACTGTGTGATGTTCTTGACCTTTAACCTTTCTATGTGACCTCACAATACAGCAGCCTTGACTCGGTGAAGCCCGACATGCATAATAAACGTTGTTGTGTAAAGATTAAATCCACAAACGAATCAAACTTCAACGCTTTAAACCAGATCAGACCTCAATCTGGGGGTCAGAGTTCATCCACGGGACGTGGTTAAACTTTAAATTACGCCTCTAACTTGTTCCCGATTCGTCGCTCTGATGGAGATGATTGCGCTTTTGTCTGTTCAAAGCCGGGGCGGGAAAACAGCAACGGATTCAGGGGGTGTAGGTGTTTGCAATGGAGAAAAAGACAATACAATTAAATGATTAATGCACAGCGGGGGCCGCCGACAATTAAAACCATTATAGAAATTAAATTGGCATCATGTCACAGTGGAGAGCTGATGACACCCGCACCGTCTTTTTTTTTTTTTTTTTTTTTTTTTTTTTCTTTTTTAAAAAGCAATTTTCATAATTCCAATAATTGAAATTACGGCATATTCATTCATTTACCGGGTGAGGAGGGCTAAGAGCGGCTACTAATGAAATGCAATCATTAGCATCCAAACAAAGTAATTGTGCGTCTTTTATCCTAGGGGGATAGGTGATAAGGCACAATCATCCTCTACCCCCCCCCCTCCATCAAAATGCAGAAGCAAGTAATTAAAGCACAAAGATGGGAGCGGCGGCGGCGGCGGCGGCACACCTCTGACAACGGCACTGATTGCCCTGATTAGAGACCTTACTGTACCCCTGATTTTGTTTGTAGATGCTGATGCTCTTGGGGAGTCGGAAGGGTTTGGGGTGGGGGTGGGGGGTGGGGGTTTGCAGGGAAAAATTGGGAAGGATGGGAATTTTCTCCGCAACTTTCATGTGCGGTTCCACCTTCGCCGCCTCACAGGTGAAGCTGAAACGGGCGGGGAAATCGCCCCCCCCCCCCCCGGATATGTCAGCGACTTTAACGTCGACGTCACAAACGACAGTTTGCTTTTGCGCTCCGAGTCTGAAACAGTCAAGAATGGGATCTTCATCAACAGCCCTTCTTCAAACTGAGGGGGCCCCCCGGTTTCATCTTCATCGTTCGGGGGGGGGCGGACATCGGAATCCACGTTTAACTCAGTCAGGTTTCATGCTCCTTGTACATACTTAAGCTAATGGAAAATAATGCTTCTGTGTGCGACAAACCTGCTCCAGAGGATGGAGATGAAAAGAGGAGAGGATGGGTGGAGGCTGGAGAGGTGATGCAGGAGAGACGGACTGAAGTGAGAGGAAGATGGGAGCATGAAGAGTCTTGAGAAAAGGAGCTCCTTCTTGTCTCTAGTGGGGACACCATTCTCTCTCCCCTTTTTTCTTGGCTACCTCCTCTGTGGCATTCGCCGGCGCTTCCTCCTGGTATTCCAGCCCCCCACCCCCGTCTCACAAAGCATCATTAGGCCCTCCTGGAGGGGAGTCAAGAATATAATGCAAGAGGGGACACCTTCTTAAAAAGAGCCCAGTAGCGCCTCTTTCTCCTCGAGCGCTCCCCCTCATTAACACTCTCCTCCGCCTCAGACCCCAATCTCACCTTCGTCTTCATCTCCTGGTCCCGGGGTGTACCTCCTGCATCCAGCCCCCCCCTCCCCCTTTGATGGGATGTGAAGGGAAGGAGGAGGGGGGGCACCTCCTCCCATGCCCTCGCCTCTGCGCTTCCACCTCCTCCTAGATGGACTGATGAGAGGATAACAAAAGAACCTGGAGGGCGAAGAACCTCGTCTCCTTACAGCCTTGGCCCTGAAGCCCACCTTTCCATTTTTGCAGGCGGGTGAGAGCGGTCCTTTTCATCTCTGAAGATCAACACATTTGTCTCCGGAAAGGCACCTACACCTTTTTCTCCATCCCCATTTTCTCCCTCCCTTTTTTTTTTTTTTCCTTTCCCTTTTCTTGCTCTTTGGCAAATGGGAAAACTGTCCTTGGTTGGATTCTGTTTTTCAAAGAAGTGTGTTCTTTGTGTGCACTTCACCTGACCCTGTAGCAGGCACTAAATGCATCCTCCCGCCTGATACTTGTGTTCTATGTGCGGATGGTCCATTACCGCACACATACCATCACTTGCACGCAAACAAAAAATAAAAAAAATACATGCACACACGCGTGTGTGCGCGCACGTGCATACAGATGCGTCAGACGTGTACATTATGGCGCGCTAGTGCTGCAGCCCTGAAGAGGCTTTTTTTTTTTTTTTTTTTTTTTACCTCCGTGTCTTTTATCGACGCAAATTCGACAGACTTAAAAGTTTTCAGACCCCTTTTCCATTTAAATATCTGTTTTTCTCCTCTTTTGATGGAAGATTCTTGACGATGAACACTTAGTTAGATCGAATAATCAGCTGATGTAATGACTGTGATGCATTAAGCCTCCAGAGAGAACTACAAAAATGGCTTCCTCTGACTGATGGCTAGCAGTGACAGAGGACGCATTAACAGTAAACTTCTGTTCAGGTTTTTTATGTCATCCATTTATGCAAGAACGAACAAAGTCTTGATAGCACCGCCTTCCTGTTGCCGTGGAAATGGGTAAAAAAAAAAATGACGTCACCGCCCTCTTTCTGGTCGATTCTGTTTCCTGTTTGGCTTCTTCAATCAGCTGAAAAGAAAAACAGGAACAACTGATGCTCCTCTGGTGTAGCTCTTCAGATCCACCACTGTGATCTTATTCTATGGTGTTAATTGTAAAAAGTCACACTGCCACCTACTGCCCTGGCATGCAAACTACAGCAGTTTCAATTTTTTTTTTTCCCTTTGTAGGGGAATTATTCTCATGTGACCGCAGAACTATTTCAAAAAATTCAAAGTGAAATTATTGCAGTTTTCAGCACAAAAGGTGTGACGCTGAGCTTCGTCCCCTAAACAGGAAGCTAATTTCCCCAGCTGTCACCTCCTTCCTTCACCCAGCGCTAGGAACACAAATTGACATGATACTACTTGGAAAATGTTTGTTTCTCTGTGTAAAAATGATCAACAACGGCCGACCATCCGGCCTGAGGATGAAGCATGTAATGCTTTTTTAGTCGGTATCGATCCAATAGAGATTTGCGGGTCAAATGAGGTCTTAATTATTCCATTTCTTCTCGGTTGCGTCTCGTGCTGACTAAAAAAACCTAACTGTATTTTAAAAGGGGAAAAAAAAAAGACAGAAAAAGGAACCCGGAACGACAGAAGAATGCGTTTGATTAGCACAAGTTTGCTGTTGGCGTTGTGTCTGAGAGCTGCCATCGAGAGCCATTGTGCTGCTGTGTGACTGTTACAGAGGGGCTAAAAAAATAAAAAGACACATGGGAAACATGCACGCTGACATTTCTTAATCAAATATGGCAATCAGGGGGCCAACCGACAGCATACCATTTGCAATCCCTTTTAATTCATAATCAAAAACTGAGCAAATGAGGGAGAAATTGCAAAAGACCAGAATGGGTGGGGTGGGGGGGAGAGAAACGAGGGCAATGCAGGTTATTACGTCTCTTTTTACTGGCCAAATGAGAGCGATGTGGAATTAATCAGAGGCCATTAGGCTGTATTTACTTACCACTGCAGGGGCTCAGTTTCCCCCCCCCCCACCCCACCCCTCCAGCATGGATGGAGAAACCTGATAGGCCTCCATCTGACCCCCTGAAAGTAGAGCGCTGCTCCAGACTGGTGTTAGCAGGAAGGCTAGCGTCAGGTGAGAGCTGCAGACTGGAGTGATGCTGCAGAGATGCTCTTAAACCAGAGCGACCCCCCCCCTCCCCTCCCACAGTCGTGGGGTCGGCCCCGGGGCCTCTGATGTTGCCTCACATGTCTTTCCTAATGTACCACTGCCATTACTCACCTGGTGCCAAAATCTCTGCAATAATGGGCCCCGGGTCCTCGAAAGCATCTTGACATAAAGTGAGTGTCATTATAAGAAAAAAAAGAGAGTGAAACCTCGCGGGGGGGGGGGGCTTTTTAGGATGTAACTGTTCTTTTTTTTTTGCTCTAAGGTCAAGGATGAGTTTGCGTTTGCAGATTTTCTTCCCTTTTTTCAACGCAACCTGGAAACTACAGGCAAACCTCAGTTTCTGACTACAATTCGTTCCGGAAGGCTGTTCGAATAGCAATTTGTTCGAATTCCAAATCCATTTTTCCCATTACAAATAATGTAAACGGTCTTAATCCATTCCAAGAGGCTAGAAAACTACCTTTTTTTCAACCTAATGTTGTTTCATAATGTCATTTATATATCAAATTATATTGTAATGAAACATATCAAAGAAGCAAAATTGAGAAAGAAAGAAAGAAAAAGAAAGAAAAAGAAAAAGAGAGAGAAATAAAGTTAAAAAAAACAACGACGTAATCAGGTTAGCCTAAGGTATGAGTTACCGTCGTCTTTTGGACAGAAGTTTATGGTAACTTAAGTTGTACCGTAGACAATGGAACGCAAATTAAGTGAAAAATAACTGAACACAGTAAACTAAAATAAAAAGCACACTACAGTTAAAGCATAAGAACAATAAAGATAAGAATTTTTACCTTTGTGGTGGTGAGCAGTTTGCATACGTGAATGTTGGCGGTGAGAAAAAGACTGTTTCGCGTTCGACTTCCAAATGTTGTTTGACTTCTAAGACAAAAAAATCACAAATTTTCTGGTCGAATTCCGATTTGTTCCATGTCTAAGGCATTTGAAAACCAAGGTTTGCTTGCATGTCCTGATTGACTCTGGGGTTAGCATCGGTGGTGGGCGGGGCTAGCTGTGTTGTGCTTGATGGAATGTGTTGGGCCTGATGTCTCAGATTAGGGGGGTTCTGATGCAAACCAATCCAAAGGACGTTCATGTTGTGTAAAACATTAATACATTACAGTATTTTCCACACTAAAAGCCTTTAATTTTCTCAAAAACAGACATTCCGCCTTATAATCCAGTGCACCTTACAAAAGTTTTAAAATAGGCCATTCATTGAAGGTGCGCCTTATAGTCCAGTGATTTGGCCCATTTGAAATGAAAAAGACAAAAATCTTGTTCTGAGCACCTTATGGTCCAGGTGCTATAGTCACTTGCTATATAGCACAGGTGCTATATAGCACTTGCTATAGTCTTGTTATAGCACCAGTACCTTATAGTCCTGTTATAATCTTGTTATAGCACTTGTTATAGCACTTGCTATAGTCTTGTTATAGCACCAGTACCTTATATTGTCCAGTACCTTATAGTCTTGTTATAGTCGTGTTATAGCACTTGTTATAGCACTTGCTATAGTCTTGTTATAGCACCAGTACCTTATATTGTCCAGTACCTTATAATCTTGTTATAGTCGTGTTATAGCACTTGTTATAGCACTTGCTATAGTCTTGTTATAGCACCAGTACCTTATATAGTCCAGTACCTGATAGTCTTTTTATAGTCTTGTTATAGCACTTGTTATAGTCTTGTTACAGCACCTTATAGTCAAGGTGCTTGTTCTTAACACCTTATAGTCCAATTATTATTTTTAAGGGGCCAAATTTTTATTTTGTTAATATGCATTTTAATATGTAATTTTTCTGTTCTTATTTACTATTTGTTTTAGTAAAAAGAAACCGCTCATAGTCCAGAAAATATATAGTGCAGAAAATACTGTACTTGATGAGTCGGTATTGGAACATGGTGCCGGGTGTTTCTGCCACCCTGCAGTCTTTGTTGGGGTGTTCGCCGGGGGGGTATTTCTGGGCATTTCGGCCTTGGATCGCCGTGACCATAGAGGTTAATTCCCCCAGAGGAGACGTCGCTTCAAAGCTCCCGGCTCTCGCTGGCCACGCCATTACAGCACAAACCTCTTTAAACAACTGATAATGAGACAAAGGAGGCCGTGGCGTAGTTTCTGTAGGCGATATGAGCAAACAGTTAATGACGTTTACTTTAGATTACCGGAGCTCACCAGCAAAGAGTCGGCCTCGGAAGGGAGAGAAAGAACGGCAGAGCGGAGAAAGAAGGAAGAACAAAAGGAAGGCTATTCAACACTTTTAGTCATTTACTCCACATTGTTGTTTGCCTGTTTGTCGGGCGTGTCCGAGGAGTGGAGGAATGCTGCCTTCAGCGGTGAATCATTCGCTCGGGCCTCGAACGCCTTACCTGCACACAAAGGAAAGCATCGCATGAATAAATACGTGATTGGATGAGACCCAACGGCTCATCAGGGATTCAATAAGTTGATTTGAAAACAAAGATCGCTACGTGATCAGAAAGAATGAACGCTGATCTTATAGAGGCAGGTGACCGTAAAGGCGCTGATTTATCATCCGATCCGTCATTATTTAACTCCCGTCTATTTTTTTTTTTTCATTTCCCTTGAGACGGGTAAATTCGCCTCCAGGAAACAATGCAAACATATTTCACCTTCTCCCGTCATTTAAACTTTTATAGCCTTTCGATAAATGAGCTTCAGAAGGGATTGATGAAACAAAAGGAGGTAAAATGGATGTAGAGACTGAAGAACAATAAAGATAGAAATCAGAGAACAATGCGGCGCCATGCAGTCATTTTATTATACAATAATGTAATAATTATGTGTAAAAAAATGAGAACATTTGTGTCCAATGACTCTGACGCTACTAGACAAATAAAACTCACCGAAGTACAAATAAGAAAACCAATGATGAGAACCCATATAACGTATCTGTGAAGTTAATTACAAATAAATAATGTTAAACACGTATGTCTGAACTAAATAACCTCGCTTATAAAATAGCAGCTTTAGCAGTAGCTTAGCAACTCATGCAGCAGCATGGAATAAGAATGCAAACTGAAGTTTGTGATATAAACAAGCTACCTAGCATTGCTAATTTATTTGAAAAAATCTGTCAAACATAAAAAATTCTTCTTTTGTATGAATTTGTCGAAGCTGATTTTGACCCAACTCCTGGGAATATTATTCAATCTAAACACTACCTAATTCACAACTAGCATAAGATAGTGCTAGCTCTGTTTGAAGATAAGCATAATCAAGTATAAACTGACACCTGCTTACAACTACTTACAATTAGTTAATGTTAGCTCTGCATGGAGCTTTATTGTCAAATATGAAAGTTATCTTACCGACAACCAACATTTGCTCATGTTGGGGTTGAGATCGGAACTCTCCGGTCCTCAGAAACCCGGACAGGGATTTTGTTTATTCCAGAAACGACACCGGACAAAGATGTCAGATTTCAGCAAATCACAAAGTTTATTGAACTGAAAATGAAATGAATAATAAACTCTGCAGAGGGTTCATTCAGCGACATTAGATCTCACCAAGAGGACGTCCAGTCATCGGAGAACGAAGAGTCTAAACTGGGCTAGGATTTGCCTCCCAGTATTTCTAGGAGGTTAATTCCACCTAAATTTTTCATCTTCCTACAAAAAAATGCAGAATTATTGTTAAGATATTTATTCAATCACATAATTAATCTACATACATAATCACATAATCAATTTAGTAGAATAATTGTGTTGTTTGCTCAGATATGTGCTTGATCAATCAAGGAATCATTTAGTAGACATAACTAACTTTAAAGGTTCATTCACTTTTAATATAGCATAATAGAGTCAGATCACTTCAACTTATGCTTTTGTATATTTTCATATGTGTTTAAAACTGAATATCCTGTTCCTCACACACTCAAGGTCTGGGTGATAAAACGTGAGTTTTGAATGTCAGAGTGTTTAAACCAGACGACAGAAAACATCCAAGAGGTCGTCAAACCCGTCAGGGTCGTCCTGCATTGACTGGAGGAGGAGGAGAGAAACGCCATCGGTTCTCAGCATAGATTAGAGTCTTTGTTCTTCCATGATTGGACGTCCTCTTGGTAAGATCTCATGTCATTGAACGAAACCTGTGCAGAGTTCATGATTTATTTCACTGTGTGTTCAGTAAACCTTGTGATTTGACGTCTTTGTCTCGTGTCGTTTCAGAGTTTTTTTTATCGGATCGGAGAGCTCTGAATCCTTCAACCCCGACGTTAGAAGCTCTTTTTGAGTCTAAGCTTCATTGCATACACATCGACAGACGCTGACGACTAATATTAGCTAACTTTTATTGTGTTTGGATAAGAACATTCAAATGCAAACATTACTGACTGCTAATATTAACTAACGTTAACTCGCTTTGGGAATGGCAATCATTAAATATAAACGTTACTGACAGCTAATATTAGCAAACTTTAGCGTCCCACAAATTCTGCTAGCGAGCTGCAAAAGTACGTCATCATTCAGTCGTTATTTCTGCTGGATAAAATATTAGAATTAAGGCTTTATTTGTTTCTGCTGGAAAAACAAACTTTATTTTTAGATCACAATTATATTTTACTCTCCAAAATGAGAGTGTCTCCACAAATCTCACCCGTAAGTACGCCGGGATAGGCTCCAGCAACCTCCGTGACCCCCGAACGTGATAAAGCAGTACAGAAAATAAATGCATTTATTGGACATTGCTGGCTCTGAAATAGTTTTTATTAGCATGATTATTCTAGGATGAATAATACAAATTAGCAGGAGCTGATCGACACGAGTCTTCTTGTGTTTATATTTCCATTTATGTCGTTTTTAACTCTTTCACCTCTGTGATTACAAGTCAGTCAGTGTTGTATATCTAATGGGTGGGACGGTGGAGGTGAACTGGAGCTCCCACACCTTTAAAAACTGAAGTTTACCATCCACCTCCCCTCCCTCGCCTCCTTCAAACAGAGCCAGACGTGTGTCTGTGCGCAGATACGCCTGCAGCTGCTCTTTAAAAAGCCGCCCCAACAACTGCAGATGATTCCTCCCGGAACGTGCAATTTTCTCATTTAGCTCACGAGCGCTCGGCCCGACACCAATTAGCACGAGGCCCTGACCTCAGATACGGTGACGAACGATGCACCACGCGGCGCACCTCAATCAGACGCCGGCACCCTCTTTTCTATTTTGCAGCCATCAAATCATCGCCATATACATAATTCATACACCTCAGATTTGGAAGTTTATTATAAGCCCCTCTAACTCTGAGAGTATGATTATATATTCAACTTTATAAAAATAGGAGGATGGGCTGAATCTGCTCCGTCTGTCTGTCAAGATGTGTTTCAGCCATTGTTGTATTATTATGATCAAGTAATAATTCATTCCACTCCTCACTCGGAGCGCCCAAATCATCACTGAAGCCTTATTTACTAAAATTGGAACAATAAGAAAAATGGTCTAAATTCCTGGATCGGCTGTTTATCAGTGAGGCATTTAAAAATAAAAATAAAAAAGACGATGTTATAAAACTTTACTCTCACTAGATAGATTTTTTTTAAACAATAAACATCAACACACATTAGAATTTTCACCATGAAAATTTTTACCATTAGCCACCGTTAGCTTTGCTTTAACATAAACCTGAACAAATACAAATGTTACCACAATGTCAAATACCATTAGCTAATGTTAGCACCTGGCGCCACCTTCAATGTCCTAGCCATGCTACGCTAGCAGAGACGCTATGTTCCTGTCTTCTGGTCATCATGTTGAAGGTGATGTCACAGTAGTTTTGCAGTGTTGCTATGACAACCAGCTACAAGGAGGTGGCACTATGTGATGGAACATGTCCTCCAGAAAAACCAGTGGACGCTGTCATCCAGGTTTGCTGGCAAATTGTAGTTTTGTTAATCGTCCAATCACGTCATTTGGGGGCGTGTCTGTCTGACAAAAACCAACATCAGCAAGAATTCTTTGTTTATATATATTTTGAAATTACATCTAACCATTCTTTGACTCTTGAAATCAGTATTGGACTAAACTTTTGTTGAACAAAGGAATACAATTTTAATTTTAATTTTAGTTTAGTATGTAAATGTTTAAAAGATAAAATGTATTTATAATTCAAGTTATTTTATGTATTTTTTAAACATCTATACAGAAACATCTTTAATCCTGTGTGAGCCTTGAAGTTGTAACGTTAGTGACGTAACTTCATGCCAATGTGCCTCTTGCTGAATTAGCACCACCTACCCGACTGTTCTTCATATTTCAAATCATAATTGACACTACTTCATGAATTCCTGACAAATATTTTAATTTCAGGTGTTCATTTTGATCTGTGCTTTTTGGTTCTTTTTTTTTTTTTTTTTTTTTTAATGTGAAACATTTTGAACTGCAATTCTTTCATGAATGGTATTTTTTTTAAAAAACTGTACAAACATAATTTTTTACATTTATTTTCATCGTGAGTTTGCAAATAAATTTGTTTGGAACAAAGAGTGTATTTCATTCAATTCATATATTATGTATATAATATAATATCCTTATCAAGACTCTAAAATCCAGAATCCACAGCTACACTAAGTAGTTCTTGAGATACACTGCAGAAAAACACACACAAAAAAAGAAAATCGAATTCTGATCACGTGACTTCTCCAGCTCTTGCCGACTGAAGCAACCCTTTAAATCTCAGACACGTTCCCTGTATGTTGAGCAGAAGTGCAGAAACACCCACCTTCTCTTACCATGTTATGCAATACCGCATCTCACCATGGGAGGGTGGGGTCATACCAGAGTCACCCACGTCCCCTCAGGACGGAGTCAAACCTGGGAAACTGGAAATGTAAGAACTGGAAATGTTTTTGCAAAAATTCCCTCCCAATCCCTCCTCGAGTTGAAAGTTTCCTCTGGTTGCTTCGTTCCACACGCGTGTTCCACGTCTGCAGACATGGGCTCTCCACACAATCCACAATTAGCTGAACTTCACTTGTTTTGTCATTAACCTCTCGCGCTCATCTCGTTCACATGTAGTGGACCCACATTATATCTGATTAGTTTCCTGATGCAATTATTTTTAATGGGATGTGTCAACAGGCTGGCGACGTATATGCGCGTGTTTACAATCGTGTGCATGCATGCATACGTCCGTGCGTGCGTGCATTAGCACGTGCGTGCGTGCACATGTGTTCTCTCCCCCTCCTTGACGTCGTCTGTGCTCCCCCACCAGGCAGCTCTTGGCCTCCTCCTTTCATTGCTAAGAAACCATCCATTCTGTGTGAGTAATCAGAGCTGTGCCTCCAGGAGCCCAGCCAAGCCTCTCATCCTCAGGCTGCTCAAGAGCTGCTTTAATTAACCATCATACCACAGATGGGATCAATTTTTCTCCCCCCGCCCCCACCCACCCTCTCTTTCTCTATGCCTCTCTCTCCCCCTTCTATCTCTGCTGCTTCTTTCCTGCACCCTTCTCTCCCATACACAAGACCCATAATTGCACTGGAACGGTGCCAGCCGGGTGGGTCGGGGCCCCCAGACTGGAAGGCTCTCCTCCCTCTGTCACCCCCCCCCCCACCCTCAGCCCATGGCCTCACCTGCTCAATACCTTATTAGTGTCAGGATCTGGAGAGAGCCATCGCGGATTAACTAAAGAGATGTGAGATTGATTTCTGCCCCTGCACATGGAATTGTTTTCTGTGTGTGTGTGTGTGTGTGTGTGTGTGTGTGTGTGTGTGTGGCACAAGATCAGAAAAGGCTTTTTGTTCGACGGCCTCTTAAGAAAATGCATGTGTACATACATGTGTACATACTTGTGACACACACATATAAGCATGCATGTTCTCGGTCCTATTAATAAGGGTTTGATCATTTGCTTCAGGAAGGCGTACTTGAGCCTCCGCTGCTCTCACAACAAATTAATCCCCCCCCCTTCCCCCCCCATCATTGGTTTCCACGTGGAGACGAATCCCTCTGTACTCCACGCTCCACCCACCACCACCACCACCTCCAATTTGAAAGTCCAATCTCTGCTCCTAATCTGCCGCAGTAATGGCGACTAGAAATGACCTGTTCAGGGACATGTGTTCACAGGAAAAAAAAAAAAAAAAGAGCGCTATTGATTATTCATGGCTCGGGCGCCGCTATGTGTGTCAACGAGGTCTTCGCCGTTTGGTCGAGATATTAACATCTGTTTCAGAGAGAGGTGAATTTGTCATCGGGTTGGGTGGGTGTGTGTGTGTGTGTGAGGGCTGGAGGCGGGTGGAGGGTTGTCTCTTCAGGATTGTGCAGTAATCACAGGCCTCCGTCTGCATGGCACATCTCAAGAGTGGTGTCAGCTGGGCTCTCTTCTGTTTGCTAATAGCAGGGGGTCAGGCCTCTCGCACAAAGAGGTGCGTTTGATCCCCAGGTACGGGACATGGCGGGAGGGAGGTGACACGGTTGAATACTAACAGGGCGAGCTACGTAGTTGCTTGCTTTTCATCGTGTGTGTGTGTGTGTGTGTGTGTGTGTGGATTTCGAGATCTACAAAAACATTAGGGATAAAAAATCAATTAAATGCTTTTAGTAGAATGATAATCATACCAATATCAGCACATGATGAACCCTTTCAAAAATATGTGTAACATCAAGGTGGATCTAGAATATAGAGGCTAACAGTCATTTCCTGTGTCCAGTCGTCTTGTGTTCCAGCTTCAGTTTATGCTAATTATTGATTATATATCAGAAGTGGAAAGAAAGCAGTCCTTTAGTTTCTCTTGCCTACCAACTGCTAGCATTTCGCTAATAAATTCTGATTGGATGCATAATTGATTGTAATCTGATACCCATCCTCAATAATCAATGTAGTTCTGGTGATATTTGTGTATCGTCATACCAAAAACAAAGTGCGTCGCCGTGGTTATACTGAAAATCTAAAGATGATCTGGTTGACTCTGTGGGCGGGGCTTATTGATGTACATCACCTGTTAATGTATGAAGAAAATAGGCGAATGGATTTTGCAGGAAAGTTGTTTTCTATGGGCTGTTGCGCCATCATTCCCACAGTGAGATCACCATTTTCACAACATCTGAATTGTTCACCAATTCAAAATGGCCAACTTCCGGTTTGGTTGAGATTACACCAAGTCTTTTTTTTTTGGAGGGGGACAAGACACATTCCACTACTTTATTGGCACTTTAGAATCATCTCTACCAAACCAATCATGAAACCCAAGAAATTTCCCCATTTCTGACAAAAAAATACCAATTTCTTGACTTTTCCAGTGATTGGAATGCATCAAAAATGGAAAAAGACAATCTCTGCAGGAGCCAGGTCGGTCGGTTGCACGTCTGACCCCTCGCACGTCGGGTCCCGGCAATCAGCAGCAGATAAAACAGACGATTCCAAACCAAGCGGGAAAACTTTTCCATCAAATCGGTCCCATGCGTTGTTGTCGCGGGACGGCAGGTGCATTGCCTTTGTGTGTTACAGCTGCTGATTTGTGGCACAGCGTTTGTGCGTCTGTATAACAGCCATTGTGGCGGCGGTTGCGTAGCAGTTCATGGGTCCCAGGGCCCAGCTGCCAGAGTGAGGCACAAGAGTCAGACATCATTGTGGTGTGATTTCCTCCTCTCATTGCAGATGGAGTGTTTTTGTGAGAGCGAGGGCCGCTGTGATTGCCTCTTCGCCGAACGGTGTCAGCCCAGGATAATACTGCAGCCGTCCCCCCCACACACACACCCTCCCTAGGAACAAAACAGGATCAGCGCAATCCATTTTCTTTTTTCTCAAACCAAAATGGAATAATTTCAAAGAGACCATCCTTGGTTGTCTCCAAAAGCCCCAAGAAAAACCTAAAGACAACCATTATGGCAGAAATGGTGTCCCACCGTTACCTTTGCTCTGCCAAACACTAGCCGGCTCTGACTAACAATGAAGGTGGATTGAGGAGCCGAAGCTAGCAATCTCACAAAACACAGCTACACGCAGGCAGACTACAGATGAGACACTCAGATCCTTAAATTTAAAATATGGTGCTTCTACAGTCCATACATCTGCAGATCTATGGCAGCCTGCCCTTTACAATCCTAATGATACTTCAGCAAAGTGTGACGGCTGAGAGAGGGCGGTAGTCGGGAGGTGTGGAGAGCATCTTATGGGAAAAAGGGGCTAAGAGTGTTGTTGTGATGCCTGACTGACTCCATATTCTCTTACCGTTCCTGTTGTAGCACCGTTCGGGCGGCGTCAGCCACCTGCTGATGAATACCGATGCAGCAGAGCAGTGGAGGGGGCTCGGCGGTTTAATAAACGGGGACAGGCGGAAAAGACTTGTCTGAAGTTGCCTCCATGTGAAGAAGGTGACAACACTTACCTGCGACTTTATTCCAAGAAGTTGGGAAATGTCACATGTTGGCAGCGACGCTATGCACAGGTGCTTGGCGGAGTCTATTATTGTACAGTGTGAATGAATGAAGAGTGATTGAGTGCAGTACTCCATGCCACCTATATAAAGCAGAAGCATTGCGGTGTGATGGTTGGAGAGAGAGAGAGAGACGGAGGGAGGTTGAGGGAGTTCTGGAGGACTAAATGACATGAAGGGAAGTGTCCAGTAGGGGGTCCACTGGAGGGAACTGGAGGTGGGGGGAAGGAGGGCTTGCCTGGGCCAAAGCGTGAGGGCTAAGTGTCTCATCAGCATCCAGCTCAGGTGCTGCCAAAGCCCACGCACTAACTATGTGCTGACTTGATTGTAATTGCCTGAATTCAGCTCCCGCTGCTCCCCTCCCTTCAATATCACCGGTGCATTTAACTCCAGAGAGCCCGGGGACGGTGCAGCGGGGCCACAGTGCAGCTGACTTTCCTCAAACCATCCAAGGGGGGAACCTCTCTGACGCTGCCTCCTTTCTAAAGTGGGGGGTGGGGGGAGGGTCACAGGTGTGCACATCACCCACCCCCCTCCTTCCACCGGGTGATTTTTTTTTTTTTTTGAACATGAAACAAGCGTGCTCCAACAGTGATGGCATGAGAGGCATTTTCTGTTTTAAAAAGGAAACCAAAATTGAGAATCCCGTCGTTTTCCCACTCAGCCCCACGCTGAAGGAAAGTCAGGGAAGTTTCAGAGTCCATGGAAGACCTGGAGAGGATGGGGGCCGGTTCTAGAGAAACAAACTGTTGGTGTGGGGTAATCTGTAGATGTTGAAGACTTGAAGAGATGTTGTTTCGCGGTAGCCTCTGGGCTAGGAGCGCTAGCGGCTACCTCAACAGCAGGCAAACGCCGTCTGACTTTTAAAATTCTGACCTGGATTTTAAAATTTTAAGAGGATTATGGGGATCAAACATCAGACGGAACCATAATTCTGTGTCGAAACATTTTTATCAGCTGAGTTAGAATTAGTTGAACTGGTGTCCAGTTGAAGCCGAGGTTGACTCCTCCTCCTCTTCCTCTCTATTTTTGAGAATTGTGATGGAATATGAAGTGAATTTATAATCTAATATTTTGACATTTACATCAACAAACCTGGAACTGAAGCTTGAGCTTCACTTTATTGAATTTTTTTGCGTCTTTATATTCTTTTGCCGCCTTTTTGATGCCGACTCTTTGGCTGTGTTCCGCTAGCGGCCAACTAGCAATAATATCTCTGATTGGCTGTTGAGTTTCATGGAAATCTGTTATGAATTTGACAACTAAAATTTAAAAAATGGAATATAATAACACCTGGACGTACTTTTTTGAGAGTGCGCTAACTCGATAGCACGCTTACATGGCGCTAGAGGATAGCCGTTAGCTTAGCACAAGATCTCACGTTATAAAAGTAAAAAATTCTTCTGAATTATTTTGAGATCTTCAATATGGAGGGAAAACGCCTTGATGCTCTTTCACTGTGATGCTCCAGAAACACATTTGGAGAAACTTGACTTTCCATTAGCGTCAGGAGGAAGTAGATAATGACTTGATAATGAATAGATAATGAATTTTTATTTCTTTTCTTTTAATGCCGCCATTTTTCCTCCATCTGTCTTGAGGCCACTTCCACAAAGCTCTACAACATATATTGTACTTATCAAGCAAATTCAGCCTAGGTTATTCATGAAATTATTATTTTTAAATCTTAGGGGTTTATCCTTGAGTTTACAGAACTTTGAAAAAAAAAATAAAAATAGACCAAAAGTGGTGTTCCCTGTGTTTATCATGTCCACTTCTGAGCCGGAGCATTTGATTGCTTCGTATGTACAGTACTTTTATTTCATGCGTAGTGGTGAAAATCATCAACACGGTGCAGTTATGTTGATGCTTTTCCAAAAAACCCATGAATGCTGGGAATAAGCGGAAAAACAACTTTACAGAAGGAACATTGGAGCTCTCTGAACAATGCACTTGATATTCGCTATAGTGCTTTAAATCTCACTCCTCTGCTGAATAAAAACCACGTATAAAATTATGAGCAAAAAACAAAAACAAAAACATTTCTCACTGGTTGATTTTACGTTTTGCAATCACCTAGCAGGGTTAACTTAAAGAAGTTAGCCTCCTCATCCTGTGATAATAGGCCAGTCTTTAATGAAGAACAGGCTTGTTGCCAACAGGTGGTCTCTTTAAAAGACCAGAGCCACAGCACTCAGGGTGAGGAAAAAAAAACTGCCGTGGCAAAATGTGACAGAATCTAATGTTCTGCAGAGTGAAAAGCCTGTTTTCTGTCTTTTGTTCCCAGCTCGAGATTTAGCCTTGTTCCTCATTGTTCGGGGGGCACAAACGAGCAACAGTCTTTTTTGACACGGAGCCACAGATGAATAAAGACTGGAGCTGACTAGTCACAGGAAAGAGCTTTCTTTTCTGGACGGCTTGGGAAGCCCATTAAGAGTTTGTGAGATATGAATGGATATGAATCCTCTCCTTCGACCTCACCAAAAAAAAAAAAAAAAATACAAGCGGACCCATAGAAGAGGAGGAACACCTCTGTGTCCTTTTAGCGAGGTTCCCAAGAACATAACAAGAAATCAGTCAGAGGGAGGACTGATTGACAGGCAGGAATTACACCGAGTCAATGAGGAAGTGGCTCTTTGTTCATTTGAAAGGGGTACACTATGCCCACCCAACCTCCGAGCGCTAACCGCTAACACTAGCTTTGACATATTGACTTTTATATTCTTGACATAAGCTGTGGCAAATGAGCCAGGTAATTATAAGCGACATTATTCTGTGTGACTGACGTGTAAAACATACAAGAACTCTGATTATTATTGTGTTTCACAAAACCTGAACATAGAAACGTGATAAATGGTTTCAAACTGGTGTTTAATGGGAATTTTGATGTCCAGACTGGTTTTCATGAAGTCCCAGTTCAGGTTTGGGCTCATTTTGTCTGGGTTCATGTTTGTAGTGGGTGTGTGTTGCAGGAATATTGAGTGGTGACATCATCATTAGTAGTGACATCATCATTATAGTGGAGGAGAGCTGGTAATTCATTTTAAAATTTCTCTTACTCCATCAGTTTTTACCCCACATCCATGATTTTGACGTAAAAACGGGGTTAAATCTATGCTGATGCTAACGATGCTAATCTGGAAGCTAAAAGACGTACACTTCCTGTTCAGGGAGGAGCCACAGGACCCCTAACCGACAACATCATCAGCTCCCATTTTAACTTGGAGCTGATGGAGGAAAGCAGACCGGAGTAGTTTCCTGTCTGTCTGTGTTGGTCACATGTTTGACTTTAACCAATCAGATTCTAGATCTCCATCACCTACAGGTTCTGGACCAGGATGTCTGCTTCTGGTGCTGCTTTAGAGACTTTCTGTCCATCTGGATTGATGAGTCAACAATTTTCAGATCCAGAAACACACAGCTGATGCTGATCGGTTGATGAAACATCCAATCAGAGTACTCCTCTGCTCTGATTGGTCCACGAATTACTGAATAGATCTGCACCACTACTCCACACAAAATACTACAAATTCCTACTATATCTCAGTCTGACTCACTGAACTATGTTTAGTTCTATACATCACACCTGACTGGCACTCTATTGGCTCTAACGGGTTTTTCTGACACACACTTAACATCCTTTTTGTGATTCTCAGCCACTTCCTGGTTCCGTTGCGAGCGTTCTACCCAGTTTACCTGACCGCAGGGAGCTGCATCCTGTAACGTCTCCCGCAATAAAACAGACGGGATAAAGATAATGAGATATTTAGTGCGGCCACTTCATGCTAGTTAGCGTGGCCGGCTCAATGGGCAGATGATGGGTGGATCCCGGCGAACGCGGCCCCCAGAATCCCACCTTTTGTCGACTCCATAATCCATTTGTTACACTCAGACCAATTTGTCCTCATTAACCCTCATAAGTGGTCTGTGTCTGAGACAAAAGCTCCTGGGGAACAATGAGCAACCCCCACCCTCCACATCCGTCCACATTGCTGCAGCTCAAGTACCCCGCCCCCCACACCCCCATCTCCCTCTTCCCAGCTCATTGTGGCCCCCTTGTTGCCCAGAAGGTCCCAGTCTATGAGCAGAGCGAGGTACACCTGAAAGACGGAGCGCTAGAAAATAAAATCCCCGTCTCCACGTGAACAATGGAGGGATCTTCAGGAGAACAAGCCGGCGTCGCGTTGGGGGTCACCCCATCAATCAACTGTGAAACCAACCTGGACCCGAGGCACAAAGAAGAAGTTCTAGTTTCTAAATACGTGAAGTTTCCGTTAAAATTAGTGGAAAATATTGAGTTTGGGAGAAAAAGTTTAAAGTTGGTTTTTTTTTTTTTTTTTTGTTCAGCTGTGAGGGGTGAGGGTTTCGCTCTAAAGCAGCTTTTATATGGAACTGATAATCACTATTAATAATAATAATGTAGATGCTTCAAACAGACACTCCAGGCGAGCAAGGTCATTTTAATATTCATCTCAGAGCGAAATGAAGAGTTTACACTCGACTGAATTTACATCTGAAGTTGGTGTTAGCATTTTTACCTCCATCAAGGTTTTCATTTATTATTTCATCTGTCTGTGTTATTTTTTTATTTTTTTATTATTTTTTTAGCAGCTGTTGCTAAAGCTGCCGGTTGGATTCTGATGGAAGTTGGTAGAAGGATGGAAAAGATGAAATAGAATCAGTCCAATTTTCTCAAGAGTTTCCACAAAAAGTTTCTCTTTTTATCTCCATCAGATCGAGTGAAGTCCTCTATCCTGTGTCGACTTTTATTTTTGGAGGGAATGAGAGGAAGAAAATGTGTTTCTGCCCTTCTCTGGTCAGCTGACAGGAAGTTTTATAGTTTTGACACACCTGTACAGGTGTAGCATGACAGCAAGTGCGCCTGTGGAGCAGTGCATCATGGGTAACCAGTCAATCAAATGTAACCAACTGAAGAAGCTACATCTAAAAACGTTTTATTCGCAGCATTGGCCATCAAATATTTCATTATTAATTATTATTATTTAGATTTTTGGACATTTTTTTTCATTTTGAGGTAAAATTTTAAACCAAATCAGTGAAACATTTTCAAACACCTTCAACAAATTTGTACAAAGAGATCAAACCTGATAGTGATGCTTTTAAACTTTATAAATTCTATTTTTTCAGTTCTTTAGAGTTGGTTTATTTTGATCCCATTTCACAAATTTTAATCCCATTTAACCCATATTTACATGACAGATTGTGATGACATGAAATTTTCATCTAATCCGATGTCATCTTTAAACTGGCTTCCTCCTTCTTCAGGCGTTTTGCTGAATGAACTTTTTCTGTGATGCTCCATCACCAGTCAGAACCTTTCCATCAGCCTGAGGTGAGCAGTGTTTTTAAATCTATTTCAGCCAGTATTTGTTCAGTGAACTCTTCTTGTGTTACCATCACACACTCGTCTCAGTGCGAGTTAACAGTAACTAAATGGAACATGAACCTCTCGCCTCCAGGGACCCCTCAGACGCTGGTTTGTTGGATGTGTTTTCCAAACAAGAGTTCAGTAATCAGGTCATTTGTTCTAATGACAACCATTAGAGGTGATCATCATCACGCAGCAGTCAGCCACCAATCAGGTGCTCTCTCCAGCACACACAAATACACACACACACACACACACTTCAAATGTTAAATAATGAATTGATTTAATAATACCTTATCAATTCCAGATCATTCACATATAAATTACTCATTTAAAAAAAACAAGTCTTCAAATATAAAACTTCTATCATGAAGGGAAAAAATAAGAGTTTTCAATTTAATACAAAGTTTTTGTTTTAAAAATCACTATTTTCTACCAAAAAAGGAAGAATTTGGTGGAATGAGTTTGACCAACAGTTGAAATAATCAGTCAAAGTTAATGTGAAGATAAAAAAAATCAACTTTATTTACAGAGGAAACAGTCTGTACTGGAAATGTGAACTGGGAGCACTGGTTTGGAGGTTTTTTGTTGTTTTTTTTTTTTTTACAGCGGGAACTCCGCTCCGTATCCAGGCCCAAATTCGTGCGCCCTCTTCAGCAGTGCTGCCTTCACGGCGCTGATCTTCTGGTCCAGGTCCGTCAGGGTGCAGGCCTGCAGAGGGACACAGCGGAGAAACCCCCCCCCCCATTAGGACAGGATGACAGGAGAACGACTGACGAACCAGCAGCTACTGACCTGAGAAACAGACGTCCGCGGTCGCTTGTGCAGGTGACTCTAAAAAACACAGGAACACAATGAGTTTGGTTTCTAAAACAAACACGTTATAGATGCCAGGATGCATTATGGGTAATGACGGACACATTCTTAGCGGTTAATCAGTTCTTTTAATCCTGCTTTGTCTTTATTTGGATGAGTTAAAACGCTCGTTCACGCTAAACCGCCTAAAATAGAGGAATTGTTTATTCCTGCATAATTTGTTAAAGAGCCTCTTTTGCTGTTCAGGATTAAATGTTTGTGAAAAGCCAACTGTGTGCAGCTCTTCAGAAAATCCCAAAATACAGTATTTGGTGAAAAAAGTGGTACTCTGAGTATAAAAGGCTCCGTGGGTTTATTCAGACACTCGACATCTCTGCTAACGCAACATGCAGCGAGTCAAAAGCAGAAGGAGAGCAGCTCTCCTCAGGAGCAGCATGCGGTGGAGAGACATGCAGCATCTGAAGCACTCACTCAGACGGCTGAACAAACGCCGGACAGAATCCTTCAAGATGGGAAATTAGAGTCTGTGTGGCTCTGCCGGGTGAATATCAGGGCCAACGAGAGCAGGTCGCTAAAAAGTACTGATTGCTAATGAATTTAAAGCAGAATTTTTGGACTCAAACTGACAAGAGTGAAAAGTGTTGAAGGACAAAACTCCTTTAAAATCCTCAGCAACTACGTTTCAACTCGATTATTGTCTGCCAACAGAATATTAATATTCCAAACACCTTATAATTAAATAACTGGATCCACGCCTCACCGTTTTAACGCTTATCCCCTTTTTTTAAAGAAAAATATTACTAAAAACATCTTGTTGAATCAAATGTGAATCTTTTTCGTATGTGATCCTGGATCAGATCCTGGTGACCTGATCCAGGTCACCAGGATCTGGTGACCTGGTCAGACTTCATTTGTTCCCACAGATAAACGTGTCCTTAGCGCCGTCACCACCATCCAGCATCAACAGGAAGGACATAAAGATGATCAGAAAACTCACCATGGACTGAAAGTACTCCGGCGAGAGTCCCTCCAACTCCAAGATCCGATCCTCCAGCTTCTTCAGCCTCTGGTAGACGCCTAACGGAACCGGACCCACTGAGGTATAAAGCATTTATTGAATAGTGATTATTTTGAACAGTAAATTCAGGAAATGTAATGAATTAATAGATTTTAACAGCTCAATCAGCTTGATTATATAAAATCACATTTCAAACCAGGTTAGGTCTTGTTTACTGAACTGATAACGGCACAAGATCCAGACTGAATCTGAATTTACTCCTTGTAGTAGAAATACCAGATCAGACAAGGAATCTGTGCACAGATCTGGGATCAACATACATGGAGACTCTGAGCTCATGTCAGAACTGATGCTAAGCTAACATATTGACCAGCTAGCTAATTAAAAACAAGTCATGAAGCGGCTGATGCCTCACGTAAAGCCTTCACAGAGGCTCAGAACTTCCACGGTAACGACACGTAAACCCTGGACGCGTTCATTCAGTCTCTGACCTGCAGGGACTCTCAGGTGTGCCTCGATGTTTTGAAGTCTTTCTTCCACTGCCATGTTCACACCGTCTCTGGTTGTCGGCCCCTTCTGCTGCTCCCCCAAGGCTCCTTGACCTCCTCCGCGGGTCTGGGGTCCGTAGGTGTTGACCACCCGCGTAACTAGCAGCCAAAGCAGAGGTGAAACCGTGTTAACCAGAGATTAGTCAACATCAGTTTAGCATAAAGCCTGGGTGGGGGGGTGGGGTGGGGTGTAGATTAATTTACAGTCAAAAATCTTTTTTTTTTTTTTTTTACCGCTTCTATTTTTATGATTTCTGTCACTACAGCTGTAGGGACTGATTTAATGGCGTTAATTAAAGAAAAACAACATTTCTTGTCAAGCCTCATTTTTCAAAATGATGTGTAATTTTTAAAAATACCTCAAATGTCACATTGACATTTGAGGAACATTTATTTTCTTACCTTTCACATGGCTTTTAAAACCTGGATAAGGGGTGAAGACTGCGTCGGTCCGGGCGCAGCTGTTTTCTACAGGAGAGATGTTGAACTGTATTTAGAATGTCATTTTAAAGTGATATATACAGTACACACATCATTAGCCTGTCCTGGTTTCTATAATTGGAGTCTCACACCAGCTCTGAATTAAAAAAAAAAAAAAAAAAACCCTCTGTCTTGTTTTTCTGGACTGAGCTGCTGGTGTTTTCAGGCTTGGGGGGGTTGGGGGGTGTTAGCTACTTCAGCCCCACTCCTGGAGCAGTTCAGCCTGACCTCTCGCCTCTGGAAATCAGCTCTCTCCCAAACATTGGCAATCTGTGTGCAGGCTCCCTCTCCACCCTGCTCCCACCCTTTTCCCCATCCTCACCCTGATTGCAGTCAATCACGTTGCAAAACTCGCGCACATTGTTTTCATTGATCTCCATCTGCTTGCGTTCCATAAATGCAGATATTCGTCGCTCAATCTGCGGTCAAAGGAAAGACACAGATAATAATAATAATGCACCATGTGTGTGGTTTTTCTTTTTCCTTTTCTTTTTTTTGATTACATTCAGGTAAGGCTCATTCAGCAATTTACAACCCATGGAATATGAAATGTAGAAGGAAATTAGCCAAAACAGTAGAAGTGCTTGTCATCATCGCAAAATGGAATACGAACACTGTTTGCTTGTCTACCAAAATAAATGCACAACAGAATGAAGCCTCTTGTTCTTCATCCACATGCAATCTCAGTGTAATGAGCATCCACTTCATAATCCAACAAGGACCCGGGCCTCTCTCATAGCCCTCCAGCAATGTGGTTTGTTCTAACGGACCACAGCGCTGAAGAACCCCTTATTCTCTGCTGAACTTATCAGATCTCCATCAAGCGTTGCTTCGCGGCGCCACATCCTTGGAAGCAATTACTTATGATTATTCATTTATTCTGACAAAGTAAAGAGGGCTCAAACCCGTCACTGCTGACAGATCTACGGGCTGAGACCAACCTCTGACTTCCCGGCGCGGATCTGAACCATGACGTCATCTGCTGCCCCCGCCGACCCGGGAGGTAGAGGGGGCTCTTTTATAGCATAAGAGGCGACGGCGTCCTCAGTTGTGCTGTCTTGTGCAGATGACGTCGAAGCATCCGATGCCACCAGAGCGCTGAGGCGTTCTGAAACGGCCTACATTAAAAAAAGAGAAGATTACTCAAAAGGGGCTTGTAGTGTTTTTAAAATGAAATAACTGCAAAAAATAATTAATAGTTTAAAAGCCATCCAGTCAAAAAGTTACTGTAAACCTTTTGGCACTAACACACAAAAATCTAATTATTCAATCAGCGTTTATCAGCAGTCCCACAGCGTGTGTCCATCTCACCTGTAATTTACTGATATGTTCCTGCAGACAGCTGCACAGGTGAGCATCTGGAGAGGATGGAATGTCCAAAGAATCGGGGTTGACTTCTAATTTCAGGACAGCATTGCTTAATTTGAGCTGAATTGCAAAAACACAAAAAAAATTTAAATCACACATTTAAGAAAAAAAATTATAAAATCTCTCCTTTTTTTAATCTTAGTCTTGAATGTGACATTTGTAAAATGATCTCACATTTACAACAAACCTGACACTGAATAACAGAAAATGTCACTGGAATACCATTACATCTCATTATCCACATTAATGTCGATGCTGATCCTGTACTGGATCAGATATTTAGGCCAGGAAGGCGAAAATCAGGATTTAACTGAAGCATTTCTCATTCATGTAATCAATTTGGAACCTCATGTGTCTCAGCTGATCCTCCATGATTGACTTTGTCCTCAATGCTGTGGGAACACTGATCTTGCAGGAATTCTGATGTGATCGTTCAAACTAGAATCGAAATTGGCAAAAATCGGATTTGATTCATTTATGAAAGTGCCTCGAATCAGAAACTGAAAAAAATCCATGTGATGCGTGTGCTGTTTACACATGTTCAATAATTATATATACTTGTATTAACAAAACAATTTAAATTCAACCACTTTTTCCTGGCGGCACAGTGGCGCAGTAGCGCT
This sequence comes from Antennarius maculatus, assembly GCA_013358685.1. Classification (NCBI taxonomy): domain Eukaryota; kingdom Metazoa; phylum Chordata; class Actinopteri; order Lophiiformes; family Antennariidae; genus Antennarius; species Antennarius maculatus. The sequence continues at coordinate 18,207,397 of CM023621.1, read as the reverse complement.
GTCGCCTCACAACACGGCGGAACCGGGTTCGAGTCCCGCTCTGTGCGGAGTTCACATGCTCTCCCCGTGTCTGCGTGGGTTCTCTCCGGGTTCTCCGGCTTCCTCCCACCCCAAAAGCATGCGCTTTAGGTTGATTGGCCGGTCCCAAATTGACCGTAGGAGTGAATGTGTGTGTGAGTGGTTGTTTGTCTCTGTGTGGCTCCGCGGTACACTGGCGTCGTACCCAGAGTGTCCCCCGCCTCACGCCCTGAGACTGCCGGGATAGGCACCGGCGCCCCCGCGACCCGCGTCAGCGGATTAAGCGGGTTAAGATAATGACTGACTTTTTCCAGCAATATGATTAGTTCAATGTGAGTTTTAAAGGCAACTATATCCATGTATTCTCTCTGTATTATTTGTAATTAAGTTAAAGCAAAATTATTCTTAAGATTTTTTTTTCTTTAGCGTCAACAAAATCACAAAAACAAAACATAAGAGGACAGAACTGCAATGTTATCATAAAAATAAGCTATAGATTTCTTTTTTTTTTTTACTGGACAACATAAAAAAAAGACACAAATGTTCAAAACAAAACAACCAAACCGCACCAAGAACATGGGGGGACCGAATTTTGGCTAATTTAGACACTTCTGGACATCTACATGACAAATTAATTTATCAGAAACACATTTAGAGTTATTTTTTCGTAACTTTCTGGTAGAATTCCTCCCCTGAATGTTGAATGAACTGAGAGGAGCTCCGCAGCTAATGTTTTTAGCTACATGCTTTTTAGCTACGTGCTAAAAACATTAGCATGTAGCTAGCTATCGCCTCCGGCTAACCCCGCCAGAGTTCGGGGACAAACGGCTCGAACAGTTCGGACAAACCTCTTTTCCGAATTCTGCTAGCAGCTTCAGAACCGCACGCAAACAGTCCCTGGAGCCGGACGAGGCAGCGGGTTGAGCTGAAGCTGCGCGTCTCTCCACCGTCTTCATTGTCTCCGCCATGACAGTCCAGCGGCTACACCGCTGCCGCCCGCTGATTGGTTGAAATCAAGAAGCGCGTGCACGAGAGATGAGAGCGAGCCTGCACGCGCGCACACATCCAGCCAGTTCCGAGCGCTCATAGCGAATCCAGAAGCAACTGCACTTTATTTGACTCTGTCACATATTTAATCTTTATTTTTAAGCTTTGATATGAATGATATAAAATCTCAATTATCGTTTATATTTTAAAAAAATATATTTTATGGTTAATTTCTCTTCCATCTTTCCTCTCCAGGCAGGAGAAAGGGGCACCAGTGACGGAGCCTGCAGCAGGGCACCGGGATGGGAACCTGGCGACAATGGCGTATTTTTCTGAGCTGAGTGACTGTGGGAAAATCTCTCTCCTCTATTCAGACATTTTTCTCTTCTTTTCATATAATGAGCAGAGAGACTGATGAAGGCAAAAACAGAAAAAAAGAACAATTACAGGCAACGAGAAAGCTCCACCACTCAGAGCTCTATTATGTTCAGTAGAAGGGTTAATCATTTTAGGAAGGGTCTGAAGACAAGCCTTTTTACTTAAATTCGTCTCTGGGGTGATTTTTTTCCCCCCACCTGAAACAGGAACTGTAACACTTGACATGGTCTGACATGCTGAGCTGAATGTTCCCACCCAGCAAGAAGCTTCAAATTTAAAAAAAGCTGCTCATTTAATTTGTTTGGCTGCAAACCGAAAGCAGCAAGAGATTTTTCCCCCTTTAAACTGAAACACTTGATTTGAGGTCCTTAAAGGCAACTTTGAGTTTTACTTCATAAACTATGAAAAGAGTGTTGAAAGAGGAAGTCTGGGTTTCTTTAAATTACTACACTCTAAACCTACAATATGTGTACAGTAATCTAATTTTTTTGTTCTGTAAGCTACACAAGGTTAAACTTAATTTTGCTGAGTGTATACCAGTATCATGTCTATACACGAAGAGTACGGTATTAGTGTCTTCTACAGGAAAAGAAATACTAACAGAAATGAGCTTCAAAAATTTGAAACCAGATCCATTTCAGAATATTTTTCTTGAAATTTCATCTTAACAACATAATTTATAACATTTATATATAAAAATATATGCAACAAGTGTCTTAATAAGTTTGAATACACCATAAATGTTTATACATATATGCCTGTTTATCTTTCACATAAAATAATTTATTTTAAAATGTCTTTAAATGTTGGCCAGTGGTGGTTGATGATTTAACATGTAAGAAAGGAACAAATCACACAGAAGTGAATATTCAGCCATGATAAACTCAACCTTATGATGATGGAACTTTTGTCCACCAGTCATATCTGGAGCGTCTTGGTGAATCATCACTGCAGCATTCTGCTAAAAATCTGATGAAGATCAAGACTATACAGGTAGTCCTCAACTTAGGAACACTCAACTTCAGAACAGTCATAGATGCGAACAAACTCGAGCTGTCATATCTGACTATTGTCCTGCAGTTCCATTTCCTACCACAACCTCCGGGGGCAGCACCACAAAGACTAGTGAGGACAGTGGTGGTGTGACCATCTCTCTGATGACAACTCTGTCTCTGACAGACAATAACGCCTCCATCCTCCTCCTCTTCCTTCACTCTAAAGGTAAGCCATATGCTACATGCTAATCTGAAGAGGATCCACGTATCTGTCTCATTGCAAAACATTAGTTAATAAAAATAAGTACACTGGATATTTAGCCCTGCTGTCAGTCACAACCCAACTTCACTGCAGAACTGGTGTGATTCAGGCTTTACAAATAAAGTTGACTTGTGTTTGAAGATCTTAAAAAAGTGGTGGAGAGTTCTTTGCCCTGTAGGAGATAAACGATGTGGAACCAATGTCGTCTACAGGATTTCATTTATTATGTGTTGTTTTTATGTGCTGTAATTGTTTCTGGTCAGTCTGAGGGAATAGGACTTTAGTATTTACAGTAATAATCACATTTAAATGACCTCAAATGGAGATTATAGATTGGAATTTAATAAGTAACAACTTACGAACAATTCAACTTACAGCAACCTCGCAGAACCAATTATGTTCGTATGTTGAGGAATACCTGTAGTCAAATATATGAAAAGACTTCATAAGACTACTTGGTGAAATTGACAAGATCCCTAGACTGGATAGATGTTATTTGCACCCATTTCTCAAGCTAATTTAAGTTCAAAACTTCCTATAGCCCCTGAGCTAAAAGTGTTAGCATCGCATCTGAGGGAGGTGCATAAGCTGAACCTCTGGTAAACACAGCAAAAAAAGAGTTAAAATATATTTGTTAGACGAGTCAAAGATCTTCATCTGCAGTCTAAACACCTTTTGTGTTCAGTTCATTTCTACCTGAGCGCTTCTTCAGAGAGCTTACGACTTCAGAGGAGACAAACAACATCCTGCAATACCAGCGGAACTGGTAGGGGGCAGCGTCGCTGCTATTCAAAATAGAGCTCTAAAAATGCGCAACAATAAAGTAGATAAAAGCGAGGTAAGACAAAGACTCTCGTCCTCATGCCTCTACACCTGATGACCTCGCAGACCGTTGAACCACACAAGGTTCAGCCCATCCTCCTCCAACCACCGCTGTGTTTGTTGGTATAGAACCTTTTGAAACTTCATTGTTCCCTCGTCATTGTATCGGTGTCAACCTTAGGATGTACAGAACGGAGGCGGTAATGTTCATAAGAGCAAGGAGCATTAATGGGCCTTTAGATTCTTTTGTTGTTTCAAAACTATTGATGGAGATTTGGAATCTAATGAAAACTCGTCTAGTTTTTTGTTTTTTTTTAATTATCAACTATTCCCCATCTCCTCCAGCTGATCAGGATTTTTGTGACGCTCCATAAATGTGAAAAAGTTTGGACAATTTCCCAAAGCAGTGAAATTAAAACATCACAAAATCAAAAATCAGGTTTCTTAGAAGGTGACATGACATTTATTAACCGCCTGTACGTGTTAAATAGCCAGCCAGGATGCCTGGTGAAGGGATGGTTTTTCTTCTCGGCTTCATTAGGATGCAGTCTGCAGAGAGATGGAGGTGGTGTTGTGAAACCCGGTGGTGGCGGTGGAGGGAGAGCGTGAGGAGGGATTGTTGCTGCCTCTCGCTTCAGTCACATCAGCCACCTGCAGGAAAGTAGAAAAGCTCTGCTTTTTAGAGCCCGCCGGCTCCACAGCAGATGATGCTCACAGAGCAGGAGTCGCTGCGAAGGCCAGACAGAGGTCAGGAGAAAGACGGCGCACAATGTGGAGAGGAGGCGAGAGGACGGGAGGTTTTGTCTCCTTTAACTGGGGGATAAATGGCTGCATTCATCTCCTGCCGATGAGTCGCTGCAGCTGAACGCGTTTTGATAGCAACCATCACAATAAGTAGCAAACAATCAAAACGTGTCGCTAACTGTAAAAATATACACATTTTCACCATGAAAAACATCGCATAGGATGAAACAGGCGACACTTTCATGTGAGTCACCTGAGCCGATGGCGAGATTCCTGGTGATGTGCTGTGCAGCTGTGGAGCTAAGTCACAAATAAATGCTAACTAATAAAAGCCAATGAGCTGTGAGCGAAAGGAGACTTTTATGCAGAGTTTTTGTTAAGAATAATGTTCATATTATTTAAACCAAGATTCTAATTTGAAGAGATGTAAGCTAGCATGGCTAAAAACACTGACCCGACAGTGAAGTGCTCAGAACAAGCTGAGGAGAGGTGGCGTGATGGGAAACGCTGTTTTCCCCGTTTCATCCTTTTCCACTTGAACTTACCCGTCATAGTTAGCCAGGTTAGCTTTAGCCTCCTGTGACTGTGGGGGGTGGGAGTGGGGGTGGGGGCGTGAACGACACAGAGCAGTCTCCACGTTTACCGCAGCTCACCGCCGCCCGATGGCGTTTCCCATCAGGATGATGAATAGTCTACCATCACCGCCTCAGCCAGCTCATGTCCAGCAGCTTAATCAGCTTCATACGTGTTCCCCCTGCACATGCATGTGGAGTGAAGAGGTCTGACCCGTGTTCTGATGGCTTTCCGTCACATGATGTTCTGTAAATCACGTGTTTTTAGTCGCCTCATACCCCAACATATCACGCGAAAGAGCAGAAAGAGCACAACGACGGAGAAGCCGTGAATAAATTCACTGGAGCTTTTCTCTTTAAACCTGCAGAGCGACTTTTACACGTTTTAATGAACGTTTATGGTTACGATGCTCGAGGACGACTATAATATTTCTCCTGGACAATTGAATGAGTCGGTACAGTTAGCTTCTTTCTATTAGCTTGTTTCTAGTTTGATCTAGAATCCATCAAACGTTGGTTTGGGCCAGATCTAGAAGAAAGAACCAATCAGGAATGTTTTTAGTCTTTTTTTAATGCCAGCGGTTTTTTGGGGGGTTTTTTTTTTGGATAATTTCAGTATTTTACTAATTTGCATAAACCTTTGTAGAGGGGTGGGACTTTGCCCAGGCAAGCCAATCAGATGTAGATTTGGAATTTTTATCATCTTTAGCTGTTCAGGAGAATATAATAACACTGGATGATGTTGTGTTAACACCAAACACAACTTTTTAGACAGAACAAACGATCCTGAGTCCATCGCTAGGACATGACAAACTTTTGGTTTATTTATTCTGGTTTATTTGAAGTTAATATTGTTATAAGAATAATAAAATACTGTGTGCTTTTTTTTTTTTTGTATTTATCAAGCTCTATCCTCTAGTCCCAATGTCCTGCAAACATCTCCCGCTCCATTCCCACCTCCTCATCTCATGACACCACCCCTGCCCCACCCCACCCCCCACCCCCACCTCCAGCCAGCTGCACCTGTCACCTGCGGCCCGCTCCTACATTCAGGATCAATTTACATAACCTCATTTAGCAGTTCACAAATCAGAGCCATTAAGAGCTCCTAACAGGAACCGAGGGTTCTAATTTAGCTTTCCTTTCACAGTGGGAAAATTGTTCAGTTCAAGCCTGCAAATAAAGATTCAGGTTTTGGCTTTGATTGTTGATTGTGATGGTAAATGTACAGATGATTAGAACACATTTTCCACCCTGTATTGATTTCCTGCCAAAACACAGCAGGCACTGGTCCTGCACTGGGAAACCACTGGAGAGGTGAGCATTGATGGAGTTTGTTGCAGACATTGATATGTACATATATTAGTTGAAATTAAACAGCAGAGCTGTGAGTTCTTTGCAGGATAAGGTGCTCCAAAATATGAACTGAACATGTAAAGATATGTTAATTATTAATTGTTGGCAAACAGAAGCATTTGTGCCTGTTTGGAAAAAACAACAACAATCTATTGAATCAAATGATTTCAGAGTTTCGGTGCAGCATTCTTTCACTCTCTGCACATTTTGAAGGATTTTGATGCAGAATTAGATGTTGTAATTTACATTTCTGTGGATATTCACCAATTCAGTGTGAATAGAAGTTGAGTTGAAACATTATTTTCAGTCTGCATTCAATTGAGGAAACGATGAGCTCATAGAATAAAGAGGCTGATTCAAATTTTCCACTTGTTAACCACTAAAAACTCGCTGGATCGGTATTGTGAAAGAGGGCAGTTTCGGTGGAAAGTGTGTTTTAATTAATCAACAAATCATCCCTCTTCTCCCGACGTGCAGACGCATATGTTTGCACTTCAGCCTGTAGGATAAGGAGGACGCTCGGCATGAGATGCAACCAGCTGCCTACAGATTTTGTCTGTTGCAAAATGTCATTGCATAACAGCAGTCAAGAGGAGGCAGATGAGAGCCGTGATAACATGGAGTTTGCAAGGTTCACGCGCTGAATGACCCAGACGTGTTGCATTGACTGTATATTTATATAAAAGCTTTTGGGGTCAAACACAGAAATGTTCCTGAGGCAGGATGAGTAAAGTGTCCCCGTCCAGCTCCGGTCCGGCTTGTTTTAGTCGTTTCACTTGAGAATAATTTATTACAAGTGTGCAGAGCAGGTCTATGTGGGGGTTGGGACTGAGCAGAATGGTGCTTGAAAATGCTATAGCAACCAACAAGAGGTTGTGGGCCTTTGGTGAAAGCAACTATTTAAAAAGAGAGTCGGCATACTGATCGTGATGGGAGAACATTTTAACAAAAACCTGGTTAAGCCGCAGAGTTTCTTTGCAGGTTTATGACAAAAGACTGTTCCAATGTTTTTTAATGCTAAGAATGTTTTTGGGTTGTTTGGAATGAATTTTGGTTTCTGTGATCGTGAAGCTGCAAGATAAATGTTAAAAACAGTTTCTGCATCGTTCACTTTGTTTAAAAATTCATGACCTCATGTTGCTTTTAGATGTGAGCCAATCAGAGTTTATTATACTATTATTATTATAATATAAAACCAACATTTTGTATTGATATGATGGCAAGTTTTTTCAATGCACTGTGATTGCCTTCTTTGTATTTCTTTTGTTTTGTTTTTTTAAATGAAAAATATGATTAATTCAGCATGTCAGCCCTGGTTTGCTTGGAGATGTGGTGAGACTCTGCTACCACTGGTCAACACTGGAGTAGCTATGATTAAGAATCCACTTTGAGCATGAAAATACTGTATTTCACAACAAAATTAACCAAGTTCATCTGAAACAACTGTGAAAACAGTAAAGCTGACTAATGATATAATAAATTAATCCCTCAACTAAATCCCTTTTCATCTTTACGTCATTTGGTCCTTTTGCGTAAAGGATAGAAAGGTGTGAAGTAAGAGGAATTAAAATGCTGCAGTTGGCATGCCAGGCCAGTAGGTGGCGGTGTCATTTTTAAAAATCTACAAAACACAGTAAAACCACAGGTTCTGTCCACACTGGGGAGAAAATATAAAACCCCAAACCGAGTTTCCACATAAAGCAACTATCGAACGACAACACAACGTTAGTTATTTTATTTCTTTATTTTTTACTTGTACCGTTTCATGGAAATGAAATCTAAACAGAACAACCCAATATTTATGTTATCATTTATAATGTACAGTAATCCCTTGCACATTTTGCGCATCAACACGACTTCACCTCATCGCGGATTTTTAGTAGGAAGTCACGTGATACCGTACGCGCATTCTATTGGCTGACGGCATCCGGACGTGCGCTGCATTCCGTGAGTGCTTTAAACAGTCTATCAGAGTGTGGGAAAAGGTAATACAAATAGAAGGTGGTTTAATATCAGTATGGGGAGGGTTCATAAAATTTTTAATTAATTATTATAATAAGATAAATAGTTTGTCGCTCTGTAATGGAATTTGTTATTCGCATGTGGTTCCTGGAACACATTAACCGCGAGGAACGAGGGCGCACTGTAGTGCTAAAACATCACACGAGACGTCGCTAACGCTACACGTCACACCAGTGGTGCTGGTGAATAAACCAGCAGAAAAAAGTCAAATATAATCAGTTTTTTATTCTATTTTCCCAACATTCGGACTGTTTTGGCTCCGAGCGACTGAAACTCTTCTTCTCCACATCAGGCCATTTTCAGGCCATTCTGAGCTGAAGACTGGCTCCAGCAGATGCTCAGTGAACTCATCTTCCTCCAAAAGCCTCCCACTGACTCAGATTAAGCTGCTTAAAAACTGGGGAAGGGGGGGGGGGGTTTGGACTCCAGCCAGTCCATCACTCCCTAAAAAATAAAAAAAAAAGGGCCACTGAGGAGACAACTGTTGTTGTTGTGCAGCCCAGACGAATTACTTTTAATGAACATGTAATTAATGGAAATAGACTCGACGGTCTCAAAGCAAACAACGATTCTAATTGATTTGCATTTCCCTTTTTTTTTTTCTTTTTTTTTTTTTTCGGATGCTCCGATTCCGTCTTTGTCCGGCATCTCTATTGATTAGCCACTCTGTGTATCGCTCCGCATGTGTTTTCCTTCATTAGCAGATAACGGGTTCCTGACTACTCCCGTCTCGGGGTTTAATGTCGCTTAATGTCTACTTTGTTCCCGTGTCATGTTGGAGGGCAGCGGGGGATAATGAGAGAGTGGGTGGGCCCACAGGAAGGCAATAGTGTTTAGGAGGCCGGTTGCAAAGGGGATCAGTGGAGAGGTTAGAAAAGCAGATCCTTTTCTGGTGCTGAGACTCAGCGTGAGGCCGATTCTCACTCACTGTTTTCTGCTAAACTGCCGTTTTACCAGCAACTCCTGATTTTATTGAGCTGCTGACGTCCCTGAGATTTAGGCCTGGGTGGGGGGTGGGGGGTTGTTGTTGTTGGGGCGCAGATGCACCTCTATGTGTGTCTTCAGGATTGGAATATAGGAGCTTATATACACCTCTGTTAGGATTTAAAGACTCATTCTGTCAATTTTTTATTATTTCAAGTAAGAAATCAGAGGCTGTACCCCCATAGAGTAATTAATCCACCGGAATAACACACAATGACAACTGCACGTAAAAAAAAAAAAAGCCTTGTGAACAGAATTGCATGTTAGCTAATTGTTAATTTAAGCGGCTCGCAGTGGCTAATTATGTCAGCACAGCCAAAGCCATTTGCATGATGGACCAGCCACCTGCCTGAAGGCACTGCCAGGGCAAACTATGTAATTACTGAACAGCAGTCGGGCAATTTTTGACTGTCACCCCTTTTGTGTCACATGAATTCCTCATAATGACATATTTCATTAGAGGGGGCAAATATCACCCCCTCCTCGTGGGATGGGGGAACAAAAGTCTCAACAGGTCCTAATACGAGACCTATTTACATCCACCTCCAGCCCCCCTATGGATGTGTGTGTGTGTGTGTGTGTGTGTGTGTGTGTGTGTGTGTGTGTGTGTGTGTGTGTGACGCCGCCGTTGGTCTTTACCGAGTTAAATGAACATTGTGTGTTTTCCTCGGCTCATGCGACGCTGCTCCAGGTTCAAATGGAAGCTTTTCTTTAAAAGTGATTGAAGGCCTGAACTCATTAAGCTGTCAGATGTCAGGATCCTCATCAGAGCAGCATTCATGGGGTGTTTTTGGTTTTTTTGGTTGTTTTTTTTTTTTTTACACACAACCAAATGGGCGAATTTTTTGATTTTGGTTTCCTTTCTGGTTTCTCCGTGAGCAGCTGCTGAGGTTTTCACACACACACACACACACACACACACACACACACACACCCTCTTTATTTATTAAAATTAATGACTTGAATCAGACATGATGGGATAAACAAGTCCACTACTTTGCATCACTCATTTTGATTTTATCACCTCCAGCAGGTTGCTGTTTAGGTGAGGAGAGGGTTGATTTATTGGTTGGTAGGTTTGGTTTATTATTTTTATTACTATTTTTACCTCCTCTGTTTTTGACCTGCACCTTTCAAACATGTGAATTTTCCATTTTAGTGACTTTTGAATGTTTCTTTACCCAACATCAGTGGAACAGACCTATTTTAGAATCCATCAGTGATGTGAGAAGAGCCAAGTTCATTTTAGCGTGGCTTCGGGTCAAGTCTTTTTGTCAGGCTGTCCTGGGACTATTCACGGCGTCATTAATTGGAGACGTTGCTGCTTCAGGCCTGCAGAGCGAGCAGCGGGCCCCGGGCGGGTCTGGGGGGGTGTGCTGTTAACGGGGTTAGTGATGGCTCGCTGCTCCCCAAAGGACTCCTGCTGCTACTGTACAAACACACCACTGGGCTGGACTGGTGTAATTGGCATGTTTAACGGGATCGTGCACACACACACACACACACACACACACACAGAAAATCCTTTAAGAAGTTTATATTATTGATGAAAACTTGAAGTGATAACATTGCAGCTGATCTGACTTCAGTTATGGAGTTTGTGCTCATAATGTGGCCAAATGTGGGGAAATCCTAATTCCGAACTTGATAAATTGGCTCAATAGCGCCCCTAGAAAATTTCGAAGAAGTAACATTTGAGGTAGATTTTACTGAGATGGATTTATACATGAAAAATGATGGACATGTGTATTTAAATCTGCAAAAAAAAAACACATTTTATGTCATTTTATGCAGCCTCTTCTGGAAAGAATCAAATGGACTTCAAACTGAGTCTAAAGATGTCTGTTGTTTCCACTACAAAATACTAAAGGAGTTGCTCTTAATTTAAATTTTTTTAAAATTTTTATAAAGCATTTTGGAACCATAATCTCAATTTAAGTGAAAGTTGCCAATTTGTTAACTATTAACCAGGTGGTAAACTAACTGCTGTCATGAAAGAGAAGTTATTAGAAACTGAAATATAAGATGTCCAATATTGAAATTTGACAATAAATATATTCATTTACAATTCTAGCATCAACTAGTGGCAAGAAAACATGACACTTTTCCCTAATCTGGGTAAAGACCCTTCCTCATCCACGTGAACATGGGATCAGATTATCAAAAGGCTGCTTTATAATTTCATTGAGATTATGCTGGATTGCTGTTGTTCTGTCGCTACGCCGCGGTTTGCTTTTCAATTTCACATCCTGTGAAGCAAATTGTAAGACTTTTACAATGTATGTGTTTATATTTCATCTTAACTTTTCCGTTTCTAGAATTTTATTTTGTCCCTGAGTCTTGACACAGCCAACACCTAAGCCACACCCACTATTAAATCATCCAATCACTTTTTGAGAAGTTGAGTTACAGCTCTCACATGACTAAAAAAAAAAAAAACAGCTTCATAGCTGTTCTGGCAGGAATTATAGGTGAAGAATGAGACTTTGCCTCTCTTGTCAGTCGGATTTATCCTCTATGCAGATGATACTCTACTTAAACTGTGAATCTGCTTCATGTTTCAGATGAAACAACAGCTAAACCTCAAAGAGAACTCATAAGATCACAACATAAACGACTGTAACAGAGTTGTTACTTAATCCTGATTGGCCCTCATCAATGTTCACTGGTTTATTTATTTATTTGATTGGTTAAAAGGCTCAGAAAGAATTTCATCAAATTTTGAGGAAGGTGCAGATAAAAGAAGAAATACAGATTTTTGTACCACTTTTTAAGGGAAAAAAATATATATATATATATATGTGTGTGTGTGTGTGTGTGTGTGTGTGTGTGTGTGTGTGTGTGTGTGTGTGTGTGTGTGTATATATATACTGTATATATAAATACAGACTTTCTTTTTTCCACCACAGATTTGCTTTTTCATTTGTCGTTTTTTTTTTTTTTTTTTTTACACTTTGGCTTCAGATTTCCACCAAATAAAATTAACACGACTTAGTTGCTCCTATATGTTTGTTTTTGTGATTGTAAAAGACAAATCGCCTTTAAATAAGCAGCTGCCACTGATAAATGATAAGATGTGGGCTGCCTGAGTGTCCTTGAGGAAGAAATCCTGCTGCCTTAACGTCTGCCATGTTGAACCGATGAAAACATCTTTTTACAGGTTTTCTGACCTTCCTTTGGGGGCTAAGCATCAAGTTGATTGTTAAGAGCTGAATTGATAAATCCTGTGATTTGTGCCGTTCTCCTGCTTCATGTAGCAGTGTTATTAAAATGAAGATAAATTGCAGTGAAGCCAAATGAACACCAAAGGTGTATAAAATGTGTTTTGTTCACCAGAGGAAGGAGAGAGAATGGACTCCACTCACTGAGCTCTGAAAGCTGCATTTCATGCCTGCAACAATTACGCTGAAAGGTCAAGTATTACAGCATCTTGTTCTCCGCTTTGCATGTAAAGTATTTCAGTTCACAAATGACCCCTCCTTTGCACTTTTTTGAACAATGCCTTCAAGAAGCAGATAAATAGAGCAAAACTAAAGATTTTTGCTGCTAGCTGGCAATAACATTTACCAAAGCATAATTGCTGTTGCCTTGTAATTGTCCTATTTGTGAATGAATGCTTGGGCCTGCTGCAGCCAAGTGTTCAGGAACTCCAACCTTGGAAAGACCGAAGGCTTTAAAAGTTGAAACATTATTATATTATAATAATGACTAAAAGAATTATTTCGAGGCTGCTTGTGAAGTTCAAGAGATTCAGGTTATTATTCTGTTAACATTCTGCTCGGCCTTTTATTTACAGTCAAATTTATAGTCAGACCCTTCTTTTAAAATAACTTAAAGAACCACATGAAAGAAAAGAATGCCAATTATTATATTTCCTCAAAAATACAATATAATTCAATGCTAACCCTTTTCTTTACATAAGATTTGCTGACAAGAGATTAAATATAACTAATTTAAAATATAATAATATGGGTTCTTCTTACAGTTTTACTTATTTAAGATTTGATTAAAGTGGAGGATGTCAACCATCAGCAGAATTATTTTGTTTGAAATGTTTGTTTGAAACAATAATGATGTCATCAATTATTGTTCAATCCTGAGGAGGGATTGCAAAAGAAAAGAAAAGCTCTCAGGTGTGTTTACATTTTGTTGATGATATTAAAATCAAACAATGATCTAATTATATGTCAAATGCAAAATATACTCCATAATGAAAGAGAACTCCAAATTTACTAAGTTAAACTGAATGTTTGACTGAATTTGTGGAAATAGGAATATTTTTTTAAATGTATTATTTTAAAATATTTTCTCAGAAAGTGTTTAGTTTTACAGCAAAATAAATGTTTTACTGTGTTTAATTTATTCATCTGCTTTTATGTTATTATTATTATTATTATTATTATTGTCTCATATAAATTTCATTTCTAATTCCCATAAATTATATTTTGTTAAAGTCAAATTAATAAACATCAGTATTGATAAAGGTCTAGTTCCATTTATATTTGTAAAAAAGACAGCATGACGTAATCCATCTCTGTCCTAAACGTGTTTGATTTAATAATAAATCAAATTTTATCGCAAACACAAGCAAAACTTGTTGATGAATATGATCGATTAGGTTGATTGTAAATATTAATTTGACCCTTCGTCACATGATTGAGAAAGATAAACATTTGAATTTATTTTTGCTTCCTTTTTCTTCGTTTTATATAAAAATAGCTTTTAAAAATGCCCAACACATCGATCATCATCAAAACATGACGGTTAAAATGAATCAATTATTTTCTTTCACACAGTTATTCATAATCTGTATGGAAACAAATCTATAAATTTGATTTTTTTTTTTTTAAAGATAAAATCTTAATATAGTTCAATTGCATTTTGTGACATTTACCGATTAAAACTGTAATTTCATTCTTAAAATTCCGGCTTTCCTTTCCTTGGTGTGTCTCGTGGAATTCATCAGTGGATTCTAGACACATCATTTCCACATTATCCATGATTCGGATTCATGAAACAGCAAATAATCAGGGAATAAATTCAGCATCCAGCCGCTGACTCCTGCGTGATTACCTGGAGATTAGGGACTAATTGGTTGGTTTGATGGAGACCAGTCCCGCATAAAGCCGGGAGGACCCCGACAAAAGGAAGCGATGAGAGCACACACGCTTCCAACAACTCATTCTCAACAGCTACAAGATGCACACAAAGACCACACACGGCGCCAAAGACATGTTAATGTAATCCCGAACTTCTCACTTCTGGCTCCACAAAACCGGCTCCGAAAAAACACCAAATAGAAGACAGTTAGAGTCGCTGTAGGAGCTGGAGTGGGGGGGATCATGACATTTCTGCATTGTGTCAGAACCTAAATCGAGTTCCTCCTGTAATGATTCGACCTCACAGAGACGCCAGTTCACGTGCGTAAAGGTCAAAACCTGCTGCGTCAAAGCCTCTGAAACAGCGCGCATATTAAGACCCAAGAGTTTTAATCCGAACCGGTCCAGTAGAGACAGGTGTCCAGAGCCAAAATGTGACGTTACAGAAACAGAATAACTGGTGGTTCTGCCAGAAAATGTTTTATAATCCTGTTTAAAGTGAAACAAAGCAGCGGAGAGACGCTGAGGTCACATTTCACCGCAGAGCGGAGACGGACGCGGATCCAAACAGGAAGAAACGACCTGACCTGTGTGTGTGTGTGTGTGTGTGTGTGTGTGTGTGTGTGTGTGTGTGTGTGTGTGTGTGTGTGTGTGTGTGTGTGTGTGTGTGTGTGTGTGTGTGTGTGTGTGTGTGTGTGTGTGACGCCTGACAGGCAGGGATGATCTCTCGTTTAATGTCATTTAAGGGGGGGAAAAAAAATGGTTAAAACATTTCATATTTTTCTGTTTTAGTCTCAAACTCGCAAATTATTGGCGAAGCGATAATTATTTTTGACTGAGAAAAGCTTCAAAGAGCGTGGATTCGAAAGGCCATTCAACCAATTTAAAACAATACAAAGCCAAATATATTCTTTTTTAAAAAAAATCGCAAAAAATAAGCAGCTATTTTTTTTTTTTTTTTTTTTTTTTTTTTCAAATTTGTAATCGGTAGATCTGATTTATCCATGTCAGACCGGAACTAGACGCTCACAGCTGCAGAACACTTTTCCTCATAAAATCACCTGTCTTCACCTCCGTCGCCTAGCAACCACAGTGTTTACAGTTCCCACTATTAGCTGGCGGGAGAATAGTCCCTAATGATTATTACAGCTCAGATCCACAGCGCTGCGTCCGCGGAGAAATAAATTACTGTGTGTGCGTTTAAAGGTGAAACAGGCCGAATGTCAAAGAAAATGTTTGTGTTGGTTTGTTATTGACACCGGACACAAACATGATCTCCTTTCAAATCGATGATTGATTACTGATAGAGCAGCTGATAGCCGCGCGCCGCCGGCAGTGATTGGAGGAGAATCCCGGGCGCTGTTTGGTCAGGGATTCCATCGATAAGCTGTTCCGAACGCAGCGTTTGAAGTTCCACACCTTTCTGACTCACACAGAGTAAAGAAAAGAGCTGCGTTTACTCTGCGGGTCACTCTGAGCCACAGCCTTCAACGATAAGAATGATATTATTAATAATGTCACAATAAAAGTCGAGAAAGTTTCCAGCCTGTCAGGTTGCCAAAGCGGAAAGAGGCAACAATAAGAATCACTGAATAATAATAATAATAATAATAAGAATAATAATGATTATTTTAAATAATATTAATGGAGGATTTTTTTTCTCCCCCTCTATTTAACGTCTGATATATTTCACAATAAAGCTGAACTGTCTTGTTACATAATTTATTAATAGGACTGTTTGGAGTAAGTCAAATATCTATATAAGTTACAAAGAAATCAAGCGTACAAATACCAACGAAACGACAACAAACCGGCAAAAAACTTTGTACAACAAATCGCTAAAAGTTCAAAATCTTTTACAGAAAAGCACGACCTATAGAGATTCTACGGCTGACAACGTAAGAAAACCAGAGTCAGGTGTTCGGGTTCGACCGCAGGTTCAAGCTCCTGGCACCCCCACCACCACCACCACCCACGGGGAGGGGGGGGCGTTCAGCTTCAGTCTCAATATAATTTACATAAATAAATCCAAGACTTTCCACAGATTTTCTGCTCCAAAGAGTTTTTCTTTCCTCCTCCTCCTCTTTCGGCTCCGGTTCCAGCAGGTTTGTTGCGCACATTTACAGTGAGTCTGGAGAGAAAAAGATTCGTTTCTTTTTCGTTTTTTTTTTTGTTGTTGTTGTTGTTGTTTTGTTTTTTTTTGTTAATTAAATCTCTTGTCACCACGTCCTGCCGTACAACAGGGCTGAACACTGCAGGGCCGAGCCGTACTCCGCGCCGGGGGAGTTGAGGTGGGACAGGCCGGCCACCTGGCTCTGCAGCGACGGGGGACTGGATGAATGCGGCGCCAGATCCGGAGAATGACCCGTACTGCCCACCTGGTGGCTCTGATGCTGCACCAGACCGGAAGTGTTGTTGGACATGATCATCCCTCCTTGCTGGTGGTGGTTCTGGGATGTAGGTGTATGACCGCTGCCCTGGCACGGCTTCCCGTCCTTCACCAGTACCGGCACGGCCACCCTCCGGGGGGACTGCTGCTGCTGCTGCTGCTGGCAGGAGCCCCCGTCCTGCTGCATCTGCTGCTGAGACACCTTATCCTTCGCCTGCCTCTTCATCTTATAACGATGATTCTGGAACCAGATCTTCACCTGCGTGGGGGTGAGGTGGATCATGCTGGCCAGGTGCTCCCTCTCCGGCGCCGACAGGTATTTCTGCTGCTTGAAGCGCCGCTCCAGCTCGTAGACCTGCGCCTGGGAGAACAACACCCGCCGCTTCCTCCTCGGGGTGCTGGTTAGAGAACCCATACCCTTCCCCACGTCAGCCAGGGAGCTCAGGCTGCCCATGCTGCCCATGTTCATGCCGGAGGAGGAACCCATGAAGCGAGAGACTGAAGAATAGATAAGAAAAAATTATAAAAACGTCACCCGGAAAATTGTTCTCCAGCATAAATATTGTAAATTATGATGTTGATTAATAATAATTAATAATAATAAAATGAGCTGCAGGAGATGAAGATAAATGTTTAAGTCTTTCGTCACATTTTAAAGCTGAAGCTTTTCTTTTGCGCACAAATTGCGCATGACTGACAGATTTATTTATTATTATCGGATTAGAATTAAAATGCTCAACATGAAAACAAATAAAGACGATGAACTTTATTTATGAGAATTAAATCCTGGGGAATGGAACCGAGCGCGCATTTAGCGCGCACGCAGGTGACTGGAGCAGAAACGGCGCGTTTTTGATGGAGCGTAAAAGCTCCGCAAGCAGGTGCGGACTACTTACTGGTGGAGAAACGCGGGTCCGGGTTGGCTCCGTACCAGCCGGTGGCCGTGGTGCTGCCCCTCATGCCATCCTGGTAAGACGACAGGTCGCCCATGTTGCCCAGATTTCCGTTACAGTAGCCCCCCATGGCCGTGTGCGACAGCTGGGAGACACCTGCGGCGGTCATGTGGTAAGCGGCGGACACCGTCCCGTTGTGACCCATGTGGTGCTGCTGCATCGCCGCCTGGGAGACCTGCGGCTGCCGGTAGGAGGTGAGAGGCGCCCCCAGGTTGTTGTTCTCCATACTTACTTTCTTATAGCTCTCCTCAAGGGGACTCAAGATATCGGAAACAGAAAAAGGAGTCGTATGTTTGGGGCTCATCGACATTGTTCTGTGGCTGGATGGAGAGGGAGAAATTAGAAGGCAAGGCGATCTCTCTCTCTTTTTTTTTTTTTTTTTTTTTGGTCCAAAGCTACTCTGGATCCTGTTGTCTCGATCCTTCTGGATGAACACGTAGCCTGACCTTAATTGGATCGAGTGGGAGCTCGGTGCTGGCTTTGGTTTGTTTTAGCTGGGTGCCAGGTTTAAGGCTAGCACCAGAGGCGGGGCATCCGCAACAATACAAAAAAAAAATAAGCGTCGAGCCTCCTTTTTTTTTTTTTTTTTTTTTCCTTCCAGCGTAATTTCACTTCCCAAGACATGCGCTCCCCTCCCTCCAACAATGACATGATGAGAAATGTTCATCCCTTTGCAGCTGCGTGGAGTTTTTGACTTGTTGCTGCGTGATAAACACACTGCTGCTGACCACAATACACTTTATTAACTGTAGCGATGTTTACGAGGGCCTCTTGATGAAAGGAGGCCTGTGTGGACTTGAGAGTTGGAGAACCACTCCTCAGTTGAACTAGTGACTTTTAATGGCCGTGAGGGGCCTGTAGTCTGTGATTGCGCGATTGTTTGTGTTATGCCTTATCGTACTCAGACATGCAAAAGTGCACTTGCGGGGAGGGAAATTGACTGATACTGATAAGTAAATAAATACACATCCGCGTGCTAAGTGGCTGCGTAAATGATTAACCCCCCCTCTCGTTCTTTTTTTTTTTTTTTCTTTTTCTTTTTGATATCATTGGACGGAAGCAGCGTGTTACCTAAATTCAGATGCACACACTCGTCTAAAACCAGAGTCTGGATTAAGAGAGGCTCTCGTGTGGAGTTAACGGCGTTCAAGGACTCTCCTGCAGCACAACGCCAGGTAGCCCTCAGTAACGTCGTGCCTTAATGCTCAAGGAGCCGCAGCAGTTTAACCCAATCATGTCTCATTTCTGAATTTCACACAGGAGCAGTTGTGGCTTCATTCAGCCCCGCTTTTGAAGTTATGAAATGGGTTTCTGTGCTTCTTTTTTTGGAGCCAAAAATCACCTTTTTACGCGCGCGTTCCAGTGGATTTTTGACGCGTTCTGACGCGTTTTTCAGATTTCACTCTCGAAAATATTTTAGATTCATTCAAAAGCAGCTCGTGGCAAGTACGTGGATTCTTGTTACTCGATTTAATAGCAAAGGTCGACTTTAGGTGACCTTTTTATCCACGTTTGCGCGCTGAGACTGAAAGTTACACCAGGAATCTTTTCAGTTTATTCAAACCGGGTTCGAGTATTTTTTTTTGTCGGAGTTTTAGGATGGAAATTAATAAATCTATCTTCAAAAGATTTTTTTTCTTAAACGGAACCGCCTTTGAAGCGCTCAGCTTTTTGTGCGTCTTTATGACCCAAATTCCACTTTTACGCACCACGGTGAGGAGACGTTTGATCTGAGGACTGCTTTTGTATTTTCCAACCAGCTTTGAAGTGAAAAATGGTTGTTCTTAGAGTAAAAATTTTCGAGTTATACCACAAGATTTTGAATGAATTCTAAAACGGTTTTAAATCCACGATGTGGAATCAAAGCCCAATTTTACGCACAGCTTTTAGGAGACCTTTTATGCATTTTTAACGTTTTTAAAGCCAATATTTAGTAAATCATACATTTGTGTTTATTATTTTTGCTACTCATATTAGTGGAAGTGTTTTAATATTGTATTCATGTTATCATACAGCTGGGTGCTATAAAAGGCTATCACTGATTTGACCAAAGGAAAGAAATAATATATAATAAAAAGTAATTATATTTTAAGAACCAGCAATATTATTTATTTTAGTTCGACTTTACCAATATTAAAGCAAACCAGCAACAATTAATATATAATAATAGTACAGTGTAACTAATTATTGATCATTCCCCTGCTGTTTTTCATGCACAAATTAATGCATCCAACATAAAAAATACTATTTAAAATGAACAAAATTACATCTAGCGTCAAGTGGATGTCAGGACCACAACTAAGAGATAATAATAATAATAATAATAATAATAATAATAATAATAATAATAATAATAATAATAATAATAATAATAATAATGTTGATCGATCTTCTACAGGAATCACAGCATCTTCTGGTGGCATGGAATCTTTTTATTTGAACCTGTCAGGTTTTTTATATATATATTTTAGTTGGTTTTAGTGTTTCTCTATTTGCGCTCCTGACGCTTCTTGCCGCCAAACGCGTTAGCGGCATCCTGACGCTGAACGGAGAAGCGTCACCGCCGGTCACCGACGGTTCGTCCCTGCGCTCATCAGCCTCACATCAGCCTCCGGCTCCCGCATCGGAGCAGGATAATCTGCGCAGGAGCTGCGTGGAGGTCTGCGCCACAATTATCTATAATGACGCAAGATCGTCGTATAGTTCCAGTCTAAATATTACAGCGCAAACAAATTGTTTGGATGGAGCCATATAATCGCTGCAATTAAAATTACAGCATGTTCCTGCACCCAAGGTAAGTCTGGATGCCTTGATTAAGGAAATCCGCAAGACATTCTTAATAATCTAAATCAGCATCTTTTTACTGTTGTGGCGCACGACTGTTAGCGCTAATTAGCGGCAATTAGTTGAACGTTCCGACTAATTCTTCACAATAATGAAGACACTTTAAAGTGGAGGCTATGAGACGACCGAGACTTCAGGTGGCTGATGGTGAACTGATTAGTGAGACGGTATAGAACAAATAATAAGAATAAAAATTTTAAAAAAAATACTGAAAAACTACATTAAAAAAATTTAGATTTAATCATGGACCCGGAAGTTGTCCCCGAATAAATTTTCAATATAGAAAATGTTATTCAAATTTCCTCACAAACTGACTTTTTGAAGTTGTGATAAAATACTTATTAAATAAATTAAATATAAAACCTGCTAATCGAACTTATTGATAGATACCAGATCTTTAAATCCATCCCTGCGCAGGTGAGTGGGCGGGGCTTAGAGGCACCTGATCACCAGGAGCCAAAAGTTGTGAACGTCTTCAAGTCGCCAGAGGATGGTGACGTCATCACAGGTCGGGTAATGGTCCCTGAGTCACCGAATGAAGTGATCCTGATGAACCCCCTCCCTACATGACGCATGGTGGGAGTCCAGTCCCCCCCCCCCCCCAAGGGGCAGGAGACGTAGATCAGGAAATCTAGAAGAAAACGTCTCAGATGAATCATGGACGTCATGATGACCTCAGAGTCCACCAACGGATCGTTTTTTTACACCCCATAACCCCCCCACAGAAAACCTCTGGTGGGAAAGAAAACCTCTGATCATTAACATCTGATCGATAATAGATATTACCAGTGAACTTGTGTTGAACAACTTTCCTCACGAATTTACACTTTTAAAACTTCTTCACTTTCTTCATCATAAACTTACAGTGTATGAATGACGCCCCTCCCCCCCAGAAGTAAACCAACCCCAAAAAGACACTATTGATCCATCTCTTATTATCTTCTATAAAGTTAATAATTATCGCTGTGATTTTCTTCCAGAATGAGAAGAAAGAGAAGCTTCACACAATATTTCCTTCTGTCCTTTGAAACGAGGAGAAAGGACTCCGTCCACCGAACACACGCCAAGCAGGAACACGTGACAGCTGCCATCAGCCAATCAGAAACATGGTCCAGAGGAGAAGAAAGGGTGTGTGTGTGTGTGTGTGTGTGTGTGTGTGTGTGTGTGTGTGTGTGTGTGTGTGTGTGTGTGTGTGTGTGTGTGTGTGTGATCTACCCCTAGTGGCCCAGCACCTCTGGGAGTCAGGTGAGCGTCACGCTGTCTCACTGCGCCCTCTGGTGGACACTTTAATGACAGCAGGCGCAACAAGTCCAACAAAGTATCTACTGTACTGCATACATACTTGTACTTTATGGTGAACACACACACACACACACACACACACACACATAGACACACACACACACACACACACACACACACACACACACACACACACACACACACACACACACACACACACACAGCACCAAACAGGAGAGTAAATTATTAAATTAACTGTATTTATGAAGCGAAATTATTTAAAGACACATCATGTATTTGGGGGGCTCAATCAATCAGATGTAATGATCTGCAATCGGTGAATTTAATTAGAAACTATAAAAAAGCTATGAGATTTACTTTGGATGGGGTTGAATGACACCCACAGCACTGATCTGGTGACCCCAGTCAAAACGTCACAGCTGGGTGGAGTCAGTTAATAATAAATAATAAATACAGGTAGTCCTTAAATTACCAATATTCCACTTATTAACATCCGGAGATTTGATCATATCCAACTAATATCCTGCAATTCCTCTTTCTACCAGAACCTCCACGGACAGACTTCTGATGACCCGGAAGTGACGTCAGCGTGTCATTCACGTCAGTGTGGTGGAAAACCTCAGTGGATTAAAGATCGGATTAACCTCTGCGCCCCCCAGGAGAAAATTCATTCAGCACAGGTAGAGATGTTGAAGTTATATTTCAGGATTTTATTTATTCTGTGTTGTTTTAATGCCCTCTAGTTGTTTCTGGTCTGTCTGAGGGAAAAGAACTTTAGTGTTTATAGTAATGACATTTAAATGACCACAAATGGAGATTAGAGATCGGAGTTTACGAACAACCTCTGTTGGTAAATTGAGGACTAGCTGTAGTACTCAATAATACCAGCAGTCATACTCAGCTGTAGGATTTACAGTAGCAGTATTTTTACTTGACTTTTTAGGCTAGCTGCTAAAGCACAAAGCTCAACAGGGAAAAACAACCTGGTTGGGTTGGACTTGATGGCTCCACAGCGCCCCCTACGTGTCACCCCAACAGCTGCAGCTTCTGTCAACCCGACTACCAGTCTCCTCTTCTTCTTCTTCTTCTTCTTCTTCTTCTTCTTCTTCTTCTTCTTGTGTCATCTTTTTCCTTGTCATCCTGTCTTCTTCATCCTCCTCTCTAACCCCAGCTGCCCTCATGTCTTCCTCACTCCATCCAGTCACCTTCTCTTTGTTCTTCCTCTTTCCTGATAGCTCCATCCTCATCACACTTTCATCAACATCCTCACCATCTCTCTTCTGGACATTTCCAAGCCATCGGAGTCTTCTCTCTCTAAGTTTGTCTCCAGAACTTCTCTTTAGATTAACGCTCACATTTGCTTGGTAAAGTTTTTTACTCTGGATGCCCTCCCTGCCACATCCCTCTGCTTTTCCCCGGATTGGGACTCCTGTCCAGGCTTGTGTACCTGGACAGGAGTGGTCTAACTTTGGGTACTGAACTAGTACCCAGTTAACCAGGTGCCCTCTGGCCCCTCCTAGTGGACGCTGGACAGAATCACATCTGCTCCGTTCCAAAATTTTATTAATCAATATAAAAATATTTGTG
The DNA here is from genome assembly GCA_013358685.1 of Antennarius maculatus. Taxonomy (NCBI): domain Eukaryota; kingdom Metazoa; phylum Chordata; class Actinopteri; order Lophiiformes; family Antennariidae; genus Antennarius; species Antennarius maculatus. The sequence goes on along the minus strand of CM023621.1, from coordinate 18,184,122 downwards.
ATGAAAACCATGAAGGGAAATTAAGATGAGATTATATAAATGAGGTATTTAAGGACTCTTACTTTAGGTTTGAGTTTCTTTATTTCTGAATGTTGACATTTCTCACTCTGTGTGTATATTTCCTAATCCTCTTGTGAATCACACACTGAATAGTTTGAAAAGTGGTATTTAAATAACACTGCGTAACCTTTGTATAAGAGCCTTTAACCTGAGGAGATATTCTCCTTAAATATTCTCTTTAAATATCCTTTGAGGATATTTAAAGAGAATATTTTAACTTAACCTATATCTTAACTGATAGGTGACACATAATCATATTGATGACATGATAAATAGACAAACACAGAGTGTCAACACGAAGACGTGTTTGACATCTTTTAAGGACAGATAATGTTCTCAGTTCCAAAAGGGAACACACACTGTCTCTTAATGTTTCCAGGCAAAATGAGTTTAATGCTCCAAAAATGGATGTTTGTTCTAGGTTTCCGGGATATGGATCCAAACTCAATGAAATATTCTTCTCCGTAAACCTGATGTCTGATCACTTGGAGTGAGTTTAAGACGAGTTTTGTTTTTTCTTTTTTAACGTTTGAGTTCCAAGACAAAAAAAGATCGTTTGACTCAAAACCTGAAAGTCTGAATTTTAAAATTTTTTAAACATTCTGTTTCTTCCTGAGGAACTAATATTTCTGTCCTTAAATAGTCTGAAATATTTTATATATTATATATAATAAATATTATATTAGAATAAAGCAGTTGATGGATAAAGAATACATCTGTTATGATGAAATACTGCAAATTAATCTGAGGGTTTTTTTTTTTTTTTACAATTAAACTCCACCAGTAAGACACACGAGGAGGAAGAGGATGAAGATGAGGAGCATGTTGAGTGCTCTTCTTCACTTCTTGCATGATGATGAGGAAGACGAGGGTCTGCAGATGACATTTTAACCACATTTAACACAAAACCTTCACCTAGATAGACGTGAAAAACTGAAACTCTGACGGCATTAATAAACATTTGAAGTTATTCTCCTGTGGCCTGGTTTTTTGTGGAGCTCCTAACTCTCCAACTGGCCCCCCTAGGGGCCGACCAGTCACTAAAACTATAAGATGGGGCGGCTAATACAGGCCCGTCCTTTCAGACAATTCCTCCGACCAACTTAAAAAACCAATGGCAACCTCTAAAAGCCTGTCTTTGTCACCCGTAAAGCCAGAGATGCTCTAAAACTCCATTGTGCAGTTAAACCTCATAAATTTGTCGCTGGGACTGATTAAACATCGCTGGAATTGAAACACTAAAGATTTTGTCTCGGTCCCTTTGGGTGGTGGGACAATGGTGCATTCACAGGAGACGTGGAGACAAAAAGGGTGTTTAGGGGGAGATGCTGCGGGTTGAGGGGTCCGGACAGTCCCCTCCATATGTGAAGCAAGGTGGCCCCAGCGAGGGGGACAAAGGGCCAGGTGACAGGGACGATGGGCTGCGGGGTCACAGGACGAGCAAACAACATTACAGGGGGCGTGAAAAGCAAAAGACCCCCCCCCTCCCTCTCGTCACGGATGAAATACTGACATGACTTTAAACACAGGCTCATTTTTTTAAAATGATATTTAAATTAGAAGTGAAATATTTCACCTTTAGAGCGACATAAAGGCCAAAACACAGAAAATTCTGCTCAAATTTTTCTACTTTCTTGCTCCTTTCTGGCTTTAGAAGCTTTTTCTTTCTCCTGTTTGCTTCAGATTAAAATATGAGGAATATTTCCTTTATTTCCTCTTCCTTGAGGGTCACTATAGGTTGGAAGTCTCCTCTGACAGCAGGGAGCTGCCGCCTCAGAGCCTCCATGATTACCAGCTATTCTCATGCTGAACCAGCCAGGCCTCTGTTTGCTCAGCTCCTGCTGCATAATTAGCTTTTAAATGAGGAACAACCTCCAGGCCCTTTTAGGACCTGCTACATTCTTACAGGTTAAATATACTTTACATTATATATAACTTTTTTTTTTTTTTTTTACTAAACTAAAATATTTGATTTCGGAGGAGCCTCCCTTTTTTTTTTTTTTTTTTTTTTTTTTTTGGAGGGGGGGTGAAGAAGTGAAGAAATCACAATACAGCTTTTAATTTATCATAGAAAAACATGAGAAACTTTTATTAATAATTTTGTTCACCAAAATCCATGAAAGACAACAAATGACTTCACTTTCCTCCATCTCTGGCTGAAGCTTATTTATTTACACAAATATAAATTTTAAAGAGCTTGATTATTACAGCAGAGGTTCCTGCGTGAGAAAAATATTATCAGCATTTTAAAAATAGTCACAAATAAAACACCCAAATGTGCAAAAGAGTCTAAATGTTTAAGTTGCTTGAGGAATTTATGTGCGCTGCGTCTTTGCGTCATTTGAAGGGGATGAAGTCGCTCCAAAAGTCCCTCCAGGCCAGGCTGGAGGGGGGAAAGTGCTGCTGGTACCGCGGGGGGAGAGGACCGGGGAACGGGTGCTGGAGGGGCGGGTAGGCCACAGGGAGCCCGACCGGAGAAGGGCCCAAACAGCCCCCTTTCTCCGGGTCAAGTAAGCAGGTGGGGAAAGGTTTCCCGTCCCGCACCAGGATCGGAACCACGACCCGGCGCAGCACCGGGGGGGGCGGCGGGACGACCTCCAGGTCCTGCAACACCCCGTCCACCCGGCCGCGCTTCATCTTGTACCGGTGGTTCTGGAACCAGATTTTCACCTGGGTGGGGGTCAGGCTGAGGAGCCGGGCCAGCTGCTCCCTCTCGGGGCCCGACAGGTAGCGCTGCTGCCGGAAGCGCCGCTCCAGCTCCAGAGTCTGCGCCTTGGAGAACAACACCCGGCGCTTCTTGCTCTTCTTCGGTTCCGAGTCCAGAGACGCGTCGTCCGGTTTGGTGGAGTCTGGAGAGGCCCCCAGGCTGGCTTCATCCGAGGCTGGGGGGTACAGGAATTAATAAGAATTAAATAAAATATCTATCTATCTATCTATCTATCTATCTATCTATCTATCTATCTATCTATCTATCTATCTATCTATCTATCTATCTATCTATCTATCTATCTATCTATCTATCTATCTATCTATCTATCTATCTATCTATCGATAGATCTATCGATAGATCTATCGATAGATAGATCTATCTGTTTATTAGGTTGCAAAACTAAAATTACACAGTAGAAATAAATTCTTTAAGTTTAAATGAGTTTAGATGTCTACAGGAATAATCCGATATTAAAACACATTTCTCAGTTTTTATTTGTCTTTTCATCCAAAGAGAAGATTTTCAAAAATAAAATCCGATGGTTTACTGACTTTTTAATTTCTAAATAAAATTACAAGTTGGTAAATTTACAGTAAATTTATATTAAAAATAAATGTTATTCTCCCCATCCTCGACTCACATGTGCTGGGGCTCCTCTCGCACTCCATCCAGGAGGTGAACGGGGAGCTGGACGAGTCCGCGTCCCGGTCCGGGAGGTCCAGGATACTCCGGACGGAGAAACTGAACTTCGTCGGTGTCGCCATCGTGGAAAAGAAAAATCCCTCCGAGTACCCACGGAGGAGCAGGTCGTCCTGTGAGTGCGGCTCCGCTCCGTGTTTACACAGACGGCCCTTATAAAGGCTCCTCCTCCGCGCCGCACCTGATGGAGGGAGGATGGAGGTGTGGAGCGGCGGACCGGGGGCAGATAATGGGGATTGTTGGGGCTGAATCACGTCTTGGGTGGCAACTGACAACAGAGGCCGTCCCATCACCCCCCCCCCAAAAAAGGACCCCCCCCCCCAAAAGACACCCCCCCAACCCCACGGCCCCAACAGCGTGGCCGACATTTACATCCAAAGTGAGCAATTAGTCCGCGGGTTGGTTTAACATGAGGCCATTAGAGGCGCGTTAATGAGGCCGTGAGAAGCGAGGACGTTTATGACGCAGAGAATTGGGATTAAAACGCTATAAACGCAGCTATAAGCGGTCTTATCAAACAACTGTAAGCGATCATTTATTCGTTATAAAGCAGCTGAAACACATTGAAATATAAAGAGATTATTTGTGGAGGTTATAATGAAGCTATATGTTTATGAGGCGTTATAAACATACAAATATATATATGATAAATTAAATACAGTAATTGTTTGAAGATTTCTGACAACAGCAGGAGCGGATTTATTAACAAATAATTATATAGAAATTAATATGAAAACAACATTATAATAAGACTTCCGGAAGTATATGACGCTCACAAACTAATAATAAAAGTTTTACGGCAACTAATAATAATAATTTCCTTACGGGGAATAAAGTAAATAAAGTAAATTAGAATTAAATAAACAGAACCAATAAATCAAGGAAACTCGTTCAGCTTCTTCCTGACAATCTGGTTCAGAGTTTTCTGATTTATCGATCGCTAATCAGATAAATCAATGATTCTGCTTCAGGACACGGGGAAAGGGGAGGAGGGGTGTGTGTGTGTGTGTGTGTGTGTGTGTGTGTGTGTGTGTGTGTGTGTGTGTGTGTGTGTGTGTGTGTGTGTGTGTGTGTGTGTGTGTGTGTGTGTGTGTGTGTGTATGATTCTGCTCTATCTCTACTCCCCCCGTATATAAAACGTATTAAAGTCATGATTCCCGCTCGGTGCGGACGTTTATTTGATATTGATATCGTCCACTTGAGCGGGGCGGGCCGCGGAGCCCCCTCTTCCTGGGTGGTCGGACGAGGGGGAACACAAATACATGCCAACCAGAGGAGGGGAACAAAGGGGGGAGATGTAGCCCCGCGTCCGAGACCCGTTGGAAGCATTTGTTCCAGTCAAGATTTTGCATTTGTTCAGTTCCGCAATAATGGCTGATTGACGCGCCGGCACAATGTCCTTTAGCTCAGCAGGATAAATCCGAGCTTGTTCCGTGTTGTCATGGTTCTGAATGGAGCTGAATGGGACGCGGACAACATCTCCTGCTCCGTGTCTGATGCCGCCAGCTCCACGGAGCGGAGCGGGACGATTCCACCCGCGTCACCCCCGCTGGTGCGCCTCCGGAGCGCGGAGGAGGCGCTGATGCGACGGGAGCGCGTCGATCCATTTTACGCGTGTTACGCACAGCTTTACGCATTTTTTTAAAAGATGAAATATTAAAGAGTGACTTCTCCGGACACCTCCTATAGGACCTGACACCCCCCCACACACACACACCCTTCCTTGCAGGATGACTCGCTGCGGATTACAGTCGCGCAGGTCGGCTGGAGGGTCTGGTTTACTGAGGACACTCCACTGGAGAGCAAAACACGCGAAAGCAAAGAGAAGTCATGTCCAAAGAGCGGGAATTTCTGAGTCCACAAAGAGCCAACAGACACTCAATCTATTTAACACCCACAGGCTTCAGCCCGAGAGGGCCCTCCCGGCCCCCAAGAGCCCTCCACTGCCAAATATTTACTCTGTTGTTCAGCTCTCCATCCTCAGTCCTCAGGCTGAATCCCACGGACTCTGAGTGGGTTTAGTTTAACAGAGTAAACAGGTCAAAGCAGGGAGACCCAGTAAACAACCGAGAAAACAACAACTGGTCATTCCAGACCATAAATAAATAAAATGATCAACAAAATGAAAGCATCTCCTGATCAAATGTGAATGAATGAATGAATGAATGATCCTCCACCAGTACATTCAAGGGGTTGGAGATACTCTAGCACTGTCTGCTGCTAGCACCGTGCTAACATGCTAAATTATGACGTCACATCTGTGGGAGTAAACAGAGACGAACATAGTCTGACAGCCGAAAGCTCACCTGTTCAGGGCTCGTTACTCTTACTCTTGTGTTACTGGTTAGTCTTTAAGCTATTATTATTATTATTATTATTATTATTATTATTATTAATATTATTATATTTTATTTTTATTATTATTATTATTATTATTATTATTATTATTATTATTATTATTATTATATTTTATTTTTATTTTTATTTTTATTTTTATTTTTATTTTTATTTTTATTGTTATATTTTATTATTATTATTATTATTATTATTATTATATTTTATTTTTTATTATTATTATTATTATTAATATTGTATTTAATTTTTATTTTTATTATTATATTTTATTATTATTATTATTATTATTATTATTATTATTATTATTATTATTATTATTATTACACAAATATATCTTAAAGAATAATAAAATAAAACCTGACAACTGGCTGAAAATTGAGCAGCTAATTTGAAATTTGAGTTTTAAGAACCAGTGGACCATGACCAGGCAATGATTTAAAAAAAAAACGTGTGTGTGTGTGTGTGTGTGTGTGTGTTTATATATATCGAGTGTAACAAACAGTATCCCAACGGGATGAATAAAGTTCATAAATCATTTTAAATTTACTTATTGTTTGTGAAATTATTGAATAAATAATCAATTGTTGTCTGAAAATAATTTTCTGAGTGATTGTTCATAACTTTACACATTTGTTTGAAATAAAACAAACTTATTATATTACTTATTTGAGCCATGATTGGTGAATTTTAACGGAAGCCTGGAGGTGGTCTGACGTCATACTGAAGCTTTTTATTGATCACAGATACCCGGAAATAAAACCTGATTGGATGAGAGGCGATGTGATTTCATAAAATAAAGTGTTGCAGAACATTAAAAAAAAAACAAAAAAACATTTTGATGATTTTAGTGTGAAAACTGAGCTTTTTAAAATCGATTAAAAAAAATAAAATAAATGGTGATTTAATCGTTGAATGTTTCAAAGCGTGTTATCAGATAAAGAGATGATCCATCATCTCAGACACAAAGACTCCTCTGTCGCTGCTCAGAGATGCTCCTGCTGCACCTGCTGCTCCTGGATAAACACCATTATAGGGGCGGGGGGCAGTAAGGGGGGGGGGGCAGCCGAGTGAAAGTGTGTCGGGTTTGTGTGTCCGCGGCTTCAACGCTCTTGTGTTGTGTACCGATGGGATTTAAACCATAGTTGTGACTTCATGTATGTTCAAGAGCCCAGATCGACCCCTCCCTCAAACACACGACCCCTCCCTCAAAGAGACGAGTCCATAGATAATCATCACGATTGATATTTGGAGGAGGATTAGGAAATTAAAATGACCCAAAGTTCATTGAATCACTTTAAATCGTTTAAACTGATTTTCGTTGTAATTTCTGATCAGGTGGAAATCATGATTTAAATATTTAAACATGAACTACTGATGTTTTATCTGAATGATTAAACGTAGAAAACCTTTTCAGAGTTTGTGTCGAAGTAAAAGTTGATTAGTTGGAACATAAATAACCCCCCCAAAAAATAAGAATCAGAACCAGAACAAATGTTCCTCTGTTTGTACATAGACATTAAACTGTTTGATCTCAATTTACCAAGAAGATTACTCCATTACACTATATTATTTACGAAGTAAATGATTAATTAATTAAATTGTTAAATAAGTAAATTTTATAACACTAAAAAAAAAAAAAAAAAAAAAGCTATGCAAAGCTACAGATAAAACATTTTTAATCTTTTAAAATTGTTTTTTAAAAATTTGTTTTTAAATTTACCAGTTTGGGATCAATAGAGTGCATGTTATTTTAACACCTGATAAAACATAGACAGAAGACAGCGAGATTCTGCTATCAGATTATGTTTAGCCTCGGGATTACAGTCTCAGATTACATAGGTGTAGAAACGGGGGGGGTGGGGGGGGGGGGCAGGCGACTTTATCCCACCCAAAAATTACACAGGGAAGAAAAATATTAGATTTTGAAAATTCACGTGTTTTTATTTTGAAAGCGCAACACAGCGTCCTGTCATTGGCCCCGCCCACTCCATCACCTGTTCTGAGAGCGATGCGAAGCAGACGAACCAATCAGAAACCGTCTTGAGCGAGGCGGAACTGTCGGTAGGGAACGTTGCCATGTGGTTTGTTTGTAACGTCTTGTTCTAGTTTATATCCATGTTTAGAAACTATACCTGTTGAGTTAAGTCAACGTAACTCGTCCATTATTTAACTTTTAACTCTATCAGTGCCGAGTCAGCTGTGCGTCCGAGTGTGTGGCGTTTTTACGCAAATCTACCCCAAAAGCGGAGCCGCCGGCTTCAACTGACTCACAACCGGAACCAGCTGCGTCTTCTCAAAGTATGCAAATAATAGGATTTGTCTGAATAGGTTTATTTGTATTCATCCATTTACCAACTACATTTTCCATTATGTTTTATTTTCAGTCATTGACCTGTGGAGGCTGTTCGACAGGAATGCGGAAGTGGAGAGAGCCTCCAGAAATGCCGTCGGTACCTCTTTCTAAATAAAAATAAAAAGAACCCCCAGTTGACCCAAGTGTATGAAAACGTAAACGTTTACAAAGCAAATGTATGAGAGAATATACGAAAACAAATAATGACGGCCAATAAATCAGTTCTCAGATTAAAGTCAGAATCTCACAATATAAACTGTGGTTTTTTTCCAGTGCTCATAATCCTCCTGTGTAACTCACGCACACAAACACATATGTTTGTATTTATATTACACAGACATGCATGAATATGTAATCTATATCTCTTATTGGTTTATTGAACCCTGTAAGGATCAAGGATAATAAATCAATTTCCTATCATATATGTGTGACCCCCCGCCCGGCCGGTTTAATAAAGAATGGGTTAGGGTAGGGTTAGGGTTAGGGTTAGGGTTAGGGTTAGGCTTTGGCTTAGGGTAGGGTTAGGGTTAGGGTTAGTCATAGGCTTAGGTTAGGGTTAGGGTAGGGGTAGGGTTAGGGTTAGGGTTAGGGTTAAGCTTAGGGTAGGGTTAGGGTTAGGGTTAGGGTTAAGCTTAGGGTTAGGGTTAGGGTTAGGGTTAAGCTTAGGGTAGGGTTAGGGTTAGGATTAAGCTTAGGGTAGGGTTAGGGTTAGGGTTAAGCTTAGGGTAGGGTTAGGGTTAGGGTTAAGCTTAGGGTAGGGTTAGGCATAGGTTTAGGGTAGGGTTAGGGTTAGGGTTAGGGTTAGGGTAGAATTAGGGTTAGGTTTAGGCTTAGGGTAGGGTTAGGGTAGGGTTAGGGTTAGGTTAGGGTTAGGGTAGGGTTAGGGTTAAGATTAGAGTTAGGGGTAGGGTTAGGGTTAGAGTAGGGTTAGGTTTAGGCTTAGGGTAGGGTTAGGGTAGGATTAGGGTAGGGTTAGGGTAGGGTTAGGGTTAAGATTAGGGTTAGGGTAGGGTTAAGGTTAGGGTTAGGGTTAGGGTAGGGTTAAGGTTAGGGTTAGGGTAGGGTTAGGGTAGGGTTAGGGTAGGGTTAGGGTAGGGTTAAGTTTAGGGTTAGGGTAGGGTTAGGGTTAGGGTTAGGGTAGGGTTAGGGTAGGTTTAGGGTTAGGGGTTAGGGTTAGGGTTAGGGTAGAATTAGGGTTAGGGGTTAGGGTACTGTTAGGGTTAGGATTAGGTTTAGGGGTTAGGGTTAGGGTTATGGCTCAGGAGTCGAGGTGGATCACTTGTGTATTTATGCAACCACACACAATAATAAATTGAGTGTTGGTCGAGATACATGCTCCAACAACACCACAGCATAACAGCTTCTCTCTGTAGGTTACTCACAGTGATCGTATAGTGGTTTGTGTGTAATTACACGAACAATATTCGCACACAATAGTCACGTTCAACATTCACATTCAGTCACATGAATCAGTAAATCACAGCCAGCTCAACCTAAATCCATACTGTGGTGCTCTGCTGCCACCCTCTGGCGCTTATAGAACATAGCAGGTACCCTCTAACACACATGATGAACTCACAACAAATCCAATCACAATGACTAACGTTCTAAGACATGTTCTACATTCAAGGTGAGCTGAAATATACGAAATATAAAATCATGAAATCATCATGAACTATCAAGATGATGCGTTTCGACATGGGGGGGGGGAAACAAACACACATTTTTTTCCGTAGATAAATATTATTTTGGTAGTAAACGGAAGCTATCGACAATCTAACAACTTTATTTCGATGTTGTTGTAGTTACCCACTATGTCCACAGGAGGGCATCACGATTACAGATCCTTCAACAACGTAGAATAATATTATTGACGCGTCTCCCGAAATTACTTTGTTGTGTAGTTTTCCACGGAATAGTTTTTGCAGATATAAAGCTGGGAAATTCAACGTTAATATTATGTGTGTCTTTAGGCTTTTGGGAATGTTGCACTTAAAGCACATCAGTACTTGTGTTAATTTAACTGCGTACAGCTGTTGTAGTTCATCCCTTTGGCCACAGGAGGCTATCAAACGCAATAACATTAAGAGCCTTCTGAATATTTTATCAGCAATAGAGTTTAACATGTCTTACTATTTGAAATGTATACAATCGTAAACCTGCTTGAAATGCTATTTAGCATTAACCCCCTTTATATTCTCGTTATATTTTCCTAAAGGTGACGTAGATGATTGTTGGTCTGGGTTCGGACACGTAGATTGAGTAGAGCTAAAATATGTAATGCGGTTACTGACCACAGGAGGGCAGTGTCACTAATATGTGTTCATTTCCGGTGGTCGATCAAAATAAAAGCATCAAACGAACAGGAAATTTATTTGATTCAATTTCAGGAGAAAAGTACGACCAAAAACTGAATTTTTAATGTTTTTACATTATTTTTGAACGATTTTTACCGTCCAGATAAAGACGTGTAGGGAGTTTTAAGTGAGAAGATTCATAAAGTGTCAAAATCTGTTATTCTTGTATGAAACTTGTAGGTTAAATCTACTGGTCAAGACCAGGAAGAATGTTCAAACATATTCAAATAAAACAGAAGTTAGTACAGTCAATTGGTTTCAAATCAGAAACGATATTTTACTGCAATCATGACGTGAAGTCATGTTTACGATGGGGGGGGGGGGGTGTACACGGGCCGCCTGGTGAACCTGTAATGTCAAAAAAAGAAAAAACACTCAACCAGAAAGTATTGACTAACAGAATTTTATTAATATTTTATTATACACAACAGAAGAATAAATAGTTCAAGTCGAGTATATATAAAAAAAATCAATCATCCAGCCCAGGGTTGTTCCGGTTCACGTAAAGAGACCGGGGAGGGCTTTTTTCCACGCAGACACCCGGAAACGTGACGGTCCGTGATAGAGAAATCACCGAGATATTCAATGGAGACCGAAGATGAGGACTTCAAAGGAATTTAGCATAGGTTTATCAAAAAATAAAGAATTAAAAACATATTTAAAAAACAAATGTCGGTGTATTTTTAAAAAAAATTTAAATACGTAATACAACACAGTTCAACCAGTCACCTTTTTGCTTTCGTCAGCAAGCATGTACCGAACAATAAGGTGCGCCGTGTGTCCGGTTAAAGTACAGAAATAAACTCCGTTATTTAGACTGCGCCTCTTCATACAATGAGCCGAATGGTGCGCAAAATACGGTAAGTTAAGGACTTTTAATTTGGCAACTAAAGCAATTAGTTTATATACTATAGACTATAATTATAGATATATCCCTACCCTACAGTAAACACTACCACAGCACTATATCACTGTAGTTAAGGCTTATGCCTCCTACTTAGACACTACATGAAATAAGACAAGAATAACTTCCACCAAGTAATTTATTTCTGAACAACAGATCTTCATTGTGCTTCTCCTATAGCTCAATATTGCTACAAAGCGCTGGCAGTACGGGGACACACTGCTCTGAAAATGACTGCAGCCAATGAGTTAATGTCTAAATCATACATTTTTAAGATTGACATACTGCAGTGTTTACCTGTTATGATTAAATGGTGACTGGGAGACTTCCCTTTTCCTAACTGCTGCTGATAGCCGCCACTCCTCTCTGCTCTCATCCCGCCTCCAGCGAATGACAGGAAGTGAAACATGAGGTCAAATATTTTTTTCAAGAACGAAAAAAAACCCCGGTATTAACCGGGGTTTTTTTCTGTTCCGATTCTGTTCTGGAACATTAAAAAAATATAAAGTTTTTGGTTTTGTTTTCGTTCCTGCCAAAATACCAAAAGTTTCCGGTTTTCGTTTTCGTTCCATGAACCGGTTCAAAGCCCTGATCCAGTCTGTTCCTGAAGCTCATGGTGGTGGGAGGAGCTTCTGTGGCGAAGGGGGCGGGGCGCAGGGGTGGGAGGAGCTTCTGTAGCTGCAGCATCTTGTTCCGGTTGGAAAGCTGAGGTCAGGAGCGTTCACATCTGGAACTGGGGACAAAACAGAGACAGGATCACATCGGATCCGCTGACAGACGACAGGAGTGATCCGAACTGATCTGATTCCAGATCGGAACTGAAACTGATGGAATTAGGAGTCACGTTTTAAACATTGGGAAGTAAATACTTCAAGTGTAAAGAAAATAAGTTTACAATTCACAAAATCCTGTGGTTTCAGTTCATCTCTTCTGCAGAATCACTAGATGCTGTTGGTTGTTCAAATGTCCACTAGATGGCGCCACTGTGTTTAGGATTAAAACTGGTGGAGCATCAGGGACCATCTGAGGATGTGTGTTTAATGGCAGAATATTTTAAATAAATTAAATAATTTGGACCTTTTGCTTCAGGTAGAACTAAATTTTATGGTTTTATTCACCTGAATCCTTTTTTAAACTGAGATAAAATCCAAATTGCTATGGCCATAGCTCGATAATGCTAAACTAATCTGAAGACTTGTTGAACTGTTTACTTTGTAATAAAACAAAATAAAATGTTGTGACATCACAATCCTTTCCTGCGGCCCTCAGGGGCCCCACAGAGCACTTAAATTATATTTTAATCCATTGGAGTTTCCTTTAATTGATTCCAACTCTGTTGTTGTTTATTCTCTGTGATAAAAGAAAAGTTATTTACTTGGACTCTGTATTTATTCAACATTTTATTTTACACAAAGGTGACCTTTTTTTTATTCAAAGGGAATTAAAATGGTAATTAAAGTGTTTTCAGCTGTTTAAAGTAAATATCTGCTGGCTCATCAGGTTGACTCTGAATATTAAAAGCATAAACTAACATCAAAGATTTTGAACCACGGAAATGCAAACATTACACGTCATAAGGTAAACAAGACAGACATAAATATAAACATATGTTTACAGGACCGGAGGAGGCCCCAGACCAGGTCCGGCCTTTGGCCCCCATGAGGTTTGGACCTGATCTGGAACCGGTTTGTTAAAATATGAATTATTTACTCTTAAAATATGTATTACGTAAACTTTAAATAGTTTATACGGTTCATAATTTGACTTTATTTATCGGTGACGTCACGCATTCACGTTAAACGGCTTCACCTGCATCCGGATAATAAATCGCTCTCACTTTCTGCTGCGCGTAAATCTCCGTCTTCGTCTCTGACGTGATCCGTCTGACAGGCCCTGTTAATTTATGAACGCTCATGACGTCATGCAGTGTAAAAACAAAAAACAAAAAAAAAAAAACGTGAGCTCGTATTCCCAAAAACTAATTACAAGATTTTTTTTTTTTTTTTTTCTTTTCTCTCTGCTCAGATGAGGAAATTTAAAATAAATCCAGTCCAGGTATGACTCACCGTTCGGCTCTTTTGGCGCACAACGCGGCGGTGTGGTCTGTATCAACACCCCATTTGCACTTTTCTGCGCAACAAAAACGGGGCGCAAAGGCGCACTAAAGGTGCGTTTCCCCCCAGAGTCCTCGGGTCGGGACACTCCACATTATGGCAGAATGAAATATTTATTACTAATGGAGCCCAGGTGCCAGACGAACAGATGTCAAAGTGATGAATGCGTAAAAGTGTCGTAAATATTGTTGCTTTTGTCCCTCCGCTCGAACCGAGCCTGATGGCCTCCGCGGCGCACGTCGTTAACCCGCGTTCGTCCTCATTAAGGCCGCGCTAAAGTTACCCCGAGAAGCGCGAACCCGCCCCGAGACTTTACTGGTGTCACCCCCGCTCGGGCCGCGGAGGTCAGAGGCGCGTTAAAGGCGGGTTCCGCACAAAAAACCGGAGGAACCTCCCGGGAAACCTTCATCAGGTCGACCCGGATCTCTGTCTGTGACACACACACACACACACACACACACACACACACACACACACACACACACACACACACACACACACACACACACACACACACACACACACACACACCCTAACTCCCCACACGTGTGTATCTGATTGCACGTGTCAGTCAGCATTGAGGACAGTTAGCGCGGGATGACAGACCTCCAGCCCCTCCGTGAAACGAGGAATCACTGCCCCCCCCCCCCCCATACACAGCCCCCCCATTACAACCGATTAGTGGTGACTTGGATTTCCCACAGGATCTTACTGGGAGCAGAAACTCGGGGACTGGGAGCGTTCTCCCTACAGCTCCTCTAAGCAGCAGATTGGAAAATCCGTTCCACAGATATTTATTTTTGGACCACAAAGAAGTTCCAGTTGACGGATTTCAATGAACGCGTCTCAGTTCATCTCCCTCCATGGAGATGCGTTCAAGTGTCGCCAAAAGTCACGTTTGATGTCAAATTAATCCACGTTAATGTAAGAAAACCGGGCTATGACGACAAAGCAGCGCCTGGAAAAAAGACCCTAATAATAATAATAATAATAATAATTTCCAGCTGATTTATGTTCAATGATTTAATATCCAATAAAACTGCATCTGATTAAATATTTAATCTATTCAACAAAATTCCAGGTTAAAAATTTTAATTTTTAACATCTGAAATTTCATTTCTAATAATCATTCCAAACTTCTGACGTGTTTCATGTATTACAGTAAGTTAGATCTGTGAGACCAGAAGATAATAGTGTAGTGTAGTAATCTGTGCCGAATCATCAATATCAACATCATTGTCAATGTATTTTACAGATAAAATATTATAAAATAATATTTTTATTTTTCCAGATCGACCTGAAACTCGAAACGTGAAACGTTTCTATTTGAGGAGCTAAGTCACCTGGGAGCTGAAGGTCGTTTATCATTTGCTTTTCTATCGATTATCGTTTCTTCTCGGGTAGAACGGTTTTCCTGGATGGGGTTGGGGGGGGCTGGGGGCTTCAGGTTCCACTGGATCCACCGGTTCAGGTTCTCGTTGATCCGGTTCTTGACGACGCTTCAGAAAAGGATCCGTTATTGCAATTAAACGTTTATAACAGACGGTTGTGTATTATCGTTCTTATAAGACATTTGATGACGTCAGGAAATGTTTAGTGTGTCGTCATCTGAAAGTTCCTCAAGTCTTCAGTCGTTGAGATGAAAAATAGACAGATATTAAGTAAAGACAATCTGATCAATATTGTTATTATTATTATTACTATTATTACTATTATTATTACTATTATTACTACTAATATTAGAATTATTATTACTATTACTATTATTACCTTTATTACTACTTTCATTATTACTATTATTATTATTAACGTTATTATTATTATTATTATCATTATTATTGTAGACGTCATCAAACTGGAGCCACAGATCACATTAAACTGCTGGCTTTAAAGTTTTTATTTTACGTTAAATTAAGTGGAAAATATTTGTAATTTAATTTATTTCTCCTTTGAGACAAAAAAAACAACATAAAATAGCAAAAATCCAAACGCATCTCTGAATTTTAATTCCGTCTATGTTTTCCTTTGTAATAAAACGGAAAACATAAATCTGCCTCCATCACATCAGCCAGAACTTTCACAACAAAACGGGCCGCGATCACATCCGGATAGGATGAACAAACAAACAAACAAACAAACAAATTTACAAACAAACGAGACATAAATCAAACCAAAGTCCAATAATCTCAAAATACAAACATACATACATGTTTTTTTTTTCCTTCTTGGAAGGGAGGGAGGGGTCAGTAATATTATTTACTAATTATTTACTAATAATAATACTGACGAATGTAAAACGCATAAACTCTGAAACACGCAGCACCGATATGTGCGTTTATTTACATTATGAGCGTGTGTGTGAGTTTGTGTGTGTGTGTCTTGAATGTGTCATGTTGATGACGTTTAAAACCGTAAATGCAGCGGAGATGTTTGTCCGTTTGGTAACACCAAGACACACCTAAAACAAAAACAAACAAACAAACAATAAACAAACAATAAAGAAGAACTCGGGTGTTTGTTTATTTGCTTGTTTTGGCGCAGATAAGACCAACATTGCGCACACAGCAGGTGACGTCCAGGAGCGGAAACCTCCTGACAGGTGAGGAAGACTTCGGTCTGTCAGGCGGACTGATGAAGAGTCACTCAGTGCTGCCTTCAGGGCCGGTCTGAACAATTCGATTTGGAGTCAAAAGTCAGATCCCGGAATCATTCCTTAAAACCCGCGCGTCAGGACGAACAAAAACAACAACAAGAGTCAAAATCTGTGTCAGAAACGACTTCTAATAATAATTCTAGTAAAGTTTTAGTTGCTTTTCACCCTGTCGGGATTATTTCCCGCGACCTGGGTTTGACCGCCGGGACGCGCATCTTAAATCTCCTCCCGTCAGTGGAGGAACCGACGGAGACCCGTCACCGCTGACCCGGAGGAACCCCAGTGGAAACACGTTCCCCCACCGTAAACATTATCCTTGACGCATTAGCGGCCTGCGCCGAGCCGGGTGGGCGCAGAAAAGAAGGAGTCCAGGTTTAGGAACGGAAACCTGCAAACAAAGACCCGTTCATTCACCCAGCTGGGTTCGAATCAAAGCACCGGAACCCGAGAATCCCCGAAAACCTACATTTAAACCCGAGATTTTTTAAACCTGGATGAAACAAACACGCGCGTTCACGTCAGCAGACACACATCATCACGTCACGGGTCAGCGGAGATGGAGGTCAGTCACGCGCCGCGGCCTTTTTAAAAAAAAAAAAAAAAAATGACAGCACGTGTCAGTCCGGAGAGAAGGCGCGCGGCCGCAAAAGACGCGGGTTTGAAGCTCGAGCCTGACGTGACAGGGAGAAATTAAAAATCAACAAGTCTGAATCAATCCCGACTTACTTAATATAAACTAGAGATGAAAGGAGCGGATGTTTGTTTGTTCTGGCGGACTGTTGACAAACACTAAAATGTTTCATTTGTTTTTTGATGCGCAAAAGAAAGAGAATAAACAAGTCTGAAAATCCTCCAGAGGCACGAGACGCTTTTGTAGTCCACGATGAAAGCCGCCACTCAATTTCCTGATTGGATGTCATCTGAAGGCTTGAAACGAGGCTCGTGCGGTTGGCGCGTAAAACCCAAAAGAATCCCAAAGTTCTGTCCTGTCACAAAACTTCATTCTAGGTTGAAATCTTCAATTTTTGTTATGAATTTAAAAAAAAAAAAAAAAAAAGTGAAAAGTGAAAATTCCTGAACTATAATATTTTAAGCAGGAATCTGATTTCACAGATTATTTTTTTTTTACGCATCTTTTTATTTATTTAACCCACATCCGATCCAAAACTGTTGATACTCACATCTGTCTCGATAACAGCCGTGGTGGTATATCCCCAGCTCTCTGATGGGAGAGACCGGGCGGGGGGGGGGGAGACTGAGGGGCGGTGGGGGGGGGGGGTGAAAGGAAGAGAAGTGGAGTGGAGGGGGGGAAACTTTTCGGACTTGTCATGTCAAACTTTTTGGACCAATAGGAAAGCACCTCCGAGCGAGTCAACGCGAGTGGAACCAATGGGCGCAGCGGACGCGCCGCCGGTCCAGCCTCCCGATTCCAGCAGATTGAAATGTAAGCCTGTCTCCGCGCCGTCAGGAAACACACCGACTATTTTGTCCCCCTCGTTCCTCTCAGCTTCAAGGACGCGATTTTTTTTTTTTGAACAAGTGGACACGCTGGACGCGGAGCAGGACCCACGCAGGAGGCACAACGCGGACACCGTAGTCTTCATTTGCGGCTTTAACACGATGGGTGAGTGGAGAGAGTTGGTCTCCTCAGGGGAGCAGCGGAGTGTCCGCAGGCGGGAGGGAGGGAGCGTGGATCCGGTCTGGGTGGGAGGTTTGAGCCCCAACTAATACACAGACCAGGAGGATGAATTATTCCATTTACGCGTGAGTTTTGGCACCGGGGGGGGGGGGCTGACGCGGAGCCTCCACCGGGACCCGGTCTGATGACAGCCCGGTGCTCCACGGTGGTCATCCGCGTCACCGTGGATGTTTTTTGGGATCAAACTTCTAGAGATGACTTCAGTCTGACTGGTTTTCTGTTAACTAATCGAATGAATCGAATATAAATGGGCCATAATGAAGTGTGGGTCACATATATAAGGCCTCCGGTGTGTGTGTGTGTGTGTGTGTGAGTGTGTGTGTCGGGCCTCAGTTCCGTCACTTCTCACCGCTGCGCCCGTTTGTTTTCCACACCAGAGCCAGCCTTCGGGGAGGTGAACCAACTCGGCGGGGTTTTCGTCAACGGCAGGCCGCTCCCCAACGCCATCCGGCTCCGGATCGTGGAGCTGGCTCAGCTCGGGATTCGACCCTGTGACATCAGCCGGCAGCTGCGCGTCTCCCACGGCTGCGTCAGCAAGATCCTGGCGCGCTACAACGAGACCGGCTCCATCCTCCCGGGGGCCATCGGAGGCAGCAAGCCGCGCGTCACCACACCCACCGTGGTCAAACACATACGGACGTACAAGCAGAGGGACCCCGGGATTTTTGCGTGGGAGATACGGGACAGGCTTCTCGCCGACGGGGTTTGCGACAAATTCAACCTGCCGTCCGTGAGCTCCATCAGCCGGATCCTGCGCAACAAGATCGGGAATCTGTCCCAGCAGAGCCCCTACGAGTCGGGCAAGCAGGCGCCTCACCCGCCGCCGCAGCCCACGTTACCCTACAACCACTTATACTCTTACCCGACATCGAAAGTGCCCACTCCCCCCGGCATGCCCACCCTCCCCGGACACATGGCCATGCACAGGATATGGCCTTCATCCCACTCGGTCACAGATATTCTGGGGATCCGGTCGATCACGGAGCAACAAAGTAAGAACGGATGCGTGGAGGTGTGTGTGTGTGTGTGTGTGTGTGTGTGAGAGAGAGAGAGTGAAAGTTTGGCTCAAGGCCTCCACGGAGAGGAGTGTATGCACGGTAGAATCTCAGCGCGCACACACACACACACACACACACACACACACACACATCAGTTCGGTTTCACCGGTAGTCAGAACCGCTCCTGCGGCATGCTTTTCCCGGTCGCCCGGAGCCTCTCGCCCGGTCTGGGGAACCGGATCCTGGGCGTAAATCACAGCTCATGATCGCTGTTTGTTCCGGAAGCTGACGCGCTGTCAGGATTCATGATAGAAAACGAATCCGAAACACTTTCTTTTCTGCGCTCCAGAAAATTATTAGCAGATGTTGGTGGAGCTCATTTGAAAGCAGTTTGTTCAAGAAATGAATTGTTGTTAAAAAAAAAACAAAAAAACAAAAAACAGGAGTGATTTCAGGCTTCAGTCACAAAATCAGATTTAAGTGGAGGTGATTTGACGCACATGGAGACAAAAAAAACAAAACAACAGCAGGCGGTTCCATCAACTGATGTTTGAACTACGATGTCAGAAGAAATAGCTGCTCCAGAAAAAAGTAATAAAAAAAAACTGTTCCTGAAAGAGAGAAATACGACCCACGCCCCCCTCCCAAACAGGAGGACGTTTAAGTTCAGGCTAAAATGACCTCTGACCCCTCAGGAGTCGTCTCATATCTCACAAGTAAAAACAGATTTATTTTTTTTTTCATTTCTATTCCTTTAGGCTTTAAATGACTTCATCTGATGAATGTTTAAAAGTTTTAATAAAAGTTGAAAAAAAAAAAAGGTTTCGATTTATGGTTGAAGAAAATATCAAAAACATGATAAACTCTTATTTTAAATGAAGTCACACTTCCAGAATTTTTTTTTTTTTTTTTTTAAATTCAATTTGTGATTTGGTGAATTTTACACGTCAAATGAAGTGAGATTTGAATCTTTACGCACCACGGATGGACTGGTGCTATTTGTGCGTCACATTTAGCGTTCATTGTTTCTGCAGCGGCCTTTCCTGAAAGCTCCTCTCCTCTCTTTCTCTTCTGCCTCCAGTTAGTGACTCTCCATCCTTTCCCAGCGCCAAACTGGAAGAATGGAGCGCCATTAGCAGGACTAGTTTCCCCGCAGCGAGCTCTCCGCTAGTCAATGGTGTGGATAAACCGCATTTAGAAGCTGAAGCAAAATACACACAGGTAACAAACGGACTCATCACACCTCTGCAACCCAGACAGCTCCACCGGCTCTCAGGGGTCACCTTGTATTAATCAAACATAGATTATCTATTTACAGTCACCTCCTCTGCGTCAGCGCGCTGCCTTTTAACTTGATCTCTGTTGGGATTTTGGTCGGACCGGGAGCGCGTCCTGCGCGGCCGCTGACAGTCCGCGCTCCAGTCAAATCACCCGCTATTCACCGGACGGTCAGTCGTGATCCTCACTTCCGCTGGACTTTAAAAAAAAAAAAAAATCTGGAAAAAAAATTATCGGCCGATAAATTAATTTACTGATCTGTCTGAGGAGCTCAACTCTGTTTTAATATGAAGAAACACAGAAGCGGATTTTAATCTGAGTGGAATTAAAATTTAAATTTATACGGAAAAGTTCTTCATTTAATATAAACGCTTGAAATTTTAAATATTTCCTTAATCAGAAATAATTCAAAGTCGTCTCAGCTGGATTTACTTTAATTTGATAATTTACATCTTAATTCTTTTTCTATTAAATTATTAAATTACACATTAAATTAATGTAATATATATTTTAATGCAGTTATTTTTTATTAACCAATGGAGGGATGGCGCGTCACCGCGTTTGTGCTCGTGCACGCTCTGATTTTGATTCAAGCAAACAGGCGCGTGATTTATTTTTTAAAATCAGCCGCTTTATCAGAAAAATGATGCGTTCAGGGGTGTCAGGAGAACGAGGACGAAAACAGAAGGGAGGTGGAACCCTGACAATTTTAAATCTGCAGGTGAAAGATAAAAACACTGGAGGCCAAATTAAAACTAGGATTTTAAAAAAAATCTATGAGGGAAAATATAGTTAAATTAAAATCAAGCCTTTAAATCATTTATGTTCTTCATGTCCGGATTTTACTTTTTTTTTCCTTCCAGATTAAAATCGAATTTAATTCTCAATTTATTATTTTTTGTCCTGTCGAACTTGTCTACAGATGCATCAATATTCGTGAGTCTCGGACTCAGCGCTCCAACGGCTTCATGAAACTCTCTAAACAAAAGAAAAATGCTCGAAATATTCTTTTCGCAATTTATCTGGAAACGAAATAAAAGCATCAGCGCGTCACGCAAAACTATTTCAACGAATGACGTCAATTATTCCATCATTCATCTTTGAGTGTTCGAGATGACAACAGTTATGATAAACAAAACCATAGATTTCAGTTATGACGCAATTATTAATTTTCTTTTTATTTTAGGTTTATATTGTTTATAAAAATAAAATGAAAAAAAACCCACACAAATCTAAATTCTAAAATATATTATAACTACATATTAAACTAAACAAGTAGTTTATGCACATATGTAGTTTTACACACACGCATATATTATACATGTATATACACACATGCAGTATATACATGATATACATACGCATACATGCAGTACATGTACACTCGTGCACACACACACATATATACATATATATATCACTAACACGTGATATAATCTGACATAAAAACACATTTTAGAAAACTGAATTAACTTTCTATTAGTCTGCACTCAGTGGTTTTCTAAATGTACTGCTGCATGTGTGTACATGTATGTGTGTAAATGTGTACATGTACTGCATGCATGTCCATGTTTGTGTATATATGTATGCATGTGTACATCATGTATATACTGCACGCGTGTACATGTACTCCATGTATGCGTCAGGTATATACTGCACATGTGTACATATACTGCCTGCGTGCACATCTATGTGTCTGTACATGTCGTGTGTGTGCGTGCGTGTGTGTGTGTTTGTGGTTCTTTTCACGAGCAGAAGACGTGAGAATCTTTGTGAAAATGTTTGGACTCTTGGATTTAAACATAAAAATTTACAATCATTATATGTTACAAGCTAGTTTATGATTTCAACCAGCTCAAAGCCAACAAACACCCCCACACACCCACAGCGTGAGCACACACAAAACCAGTTTCTCCTTTTAAAAATCACCACAGTCACCGGTTGGAGCCCGGCTCCTCCGGCCTGCCGCAGTGAACGCCGTGAAGACGTGACGGCGGAGGAAAGCGTATAGGTTCAGAGTTTCCCTCCGACCACCCAGGGAGAAACTCGGCCTCCCCGTCGAAACGCTTTGGTGAATTCCTCCAGTTAAGTCCTGTCGCTGTGCCAGAACGCCGAGGCCATTCATGCTTCTCTATCATATTTCTCTCTTCCTGCCCTTTCACTCGCAATCTCTCCTGACATCTGCTGTGTGGCGCCCGACCAGCGTCACCGTCTGACGTCCCACCAAAGAAAGAAAGAAAAAAAAAAACCTCACTCGTTTCATTCACAAGCAGGAAAAAACTCATTAATAGTGAATAAAATGGTGAAAACGGGTTTGCATGTGACTGGAATTTAAAGTTTTGAAGTCTTTGAACGCATCTTTGACATAAAAATGTTTTTGTTTACTTCTTTTCTCTGTCAAAAAAGTAACGTTTGAAGACAAACTTGTGTCACAATACAGCTGTTAGACCGATGTCTTCTGTCGCTCCGACGGATCGGAGCCTCGTCTTGAGATTATTCTGTAAATCCTGGTTTTTAAATATTGATTCAGGTTTAATTTAAACATTTTAAAAACGTGGATTTACGTCTGCGGCGTCTCGCGGTTGAATCGGTGGAATATTGGAATTAAAAATAGGAGGTAGATGAAGAATAAAATGTTTTTTCCAGATGTCTGCTGGACATGAACTGGATGGAGATGAAGCTTTGATTGAAAAATGAAAAACAAAATCAAACATTATTCTACAATAATAATCTGCCGGTCGGGGTCAGAGGTCGTCCCGACTCTCTCCTCCAAGGTTTGATTTTGTGAGGAGTGAGGATGAGGAAGAGGAGGGTCAGTTTCTGCTGGAATATTCCAGATTTAATCCGTTGTGGGGCTCCATCTCGTCCCCTGGTGGACTAACGCTCTTCTCCCCCCCTCCCCCTGCAGACGCCGAGTGGATTGCCCACAGTGAGCAGCTATGTCACGGCGCCCAGCATCCCTCCCTACCACCCTCCCACCCAAGTGTCACCCTACATGGGGTACAGCGCCACCACCTCGGCCTATGTGACCGGACCCACGTGGCAGCCGGCCAGTGGCAGTGCTCTCTCTCACCACAGCTGTGACATCGCCGCCCCGCTGGCCTTCAAAAGCATGACGGCCAACCGGGACGCTGTCCACCCGGTCGCCGCCTCGGCGCTGTGAGCCCCCCACCACCACCACCACCACCCACCCCCCACCACACTCTCAGGACCCATATTTGTGTCAACACTCAGACCAAAGAAGGAATAAACAGTTTTCAACCAAAACTTGCGGGACAGGTGTACCGAAGGATTCCGTCGCCGCCTCTCCGGTTGTTTTACCGCACACAAATGTCTCTGGGCAAAAAACGGGGTAACGTATAAGTTCACCAATCAAAGAGGGAGAAACACGGAGGGAGCTTATCCATGTTTTTATATGTTTGTACTCTTTTGTGTCTCTTCTCTGCAGCGTTAGCTTCTAAAAGCTCCGGAGAAGTTTATTTATTAGATTTAAGGTACGTTGAATGAAGTGCAATCGGCATCTCCAGGCACGTTGACGCAGAATTGGCTTTTTGCTGTTGGAGCATCTAACAAATGACAAATGTTGCACAATGAAATTGAATGTATCTTATTAAATTGTTTTGGCTGTTAAAGCGTCGGATCCTCAGCGGGTTTTTTTTATGTCGCACCACACCTTCCCACACCACCGAAAGCCTGTTTTCCATGAAGCTGGAAGCTGCTTCCCCCATAAAAGAAACGAGACATTTGATCTTTACGCCTCGTTTAAGGAAGCTGATCAGAAGAGCTGTCAGCGAGAATGTGATTGGTTTGTCTCCGCGCCAAGCCATCGGGTTCAATAGTCGACGTTAAGGCAGGCAGAGGTCGAGGAAGAGGAGGAATAGTCTTGATGATGGAGACGCACCAAACTGACTTTAACAATCAGAATCAGATTCTAATTCTTTTTATCTTTCTGGTTGTGTTGATTCCTCCATCCTTCTTAGAGGCTAATCTCTGTTTACACACAACATAAAACCAGAGTGTTAAAATCACAGCTTCCTGAACAAAGATGTTCTCGTTTAGGGGAAGGTGGAGGCAGATTCCAGGCTTCAGTTCTGGCTCCCTATGGTTTGAACATTTGAAGCTGAAGCAGCGGATTGTTAGAATAAGATAAAAGAGTTAGAGAATAATGTCTAAAATGACATTTATATTTCGTTTTCAGAGAATTCTGTTTTCAACAGATTCTACAGATAAATCGGATTTTATGCTCCAGATGAAGAGTGAGAGCATCCTTAACAAAACGCTTGTCCTTTTTGTGCAAAATCAAATATTCTAAATAAAAACCCACGTTAAGAGATGCTATTCAGCGTTCTGTCTGTCAGAGTCACGTTCAACCTGGTGAGAGTAAGGAAGAGGATGAGGAGGGTCCACAGCAACTTAAAACCGTCTGCGCCAAAAATGATTAAAATAAATAAATAAATCAGGCTCTAGAGGAAAATCTAATCTGATAATCTGTGATCTGAGATATTTTTTTAACCTGTTACAGTTTTGGATTTTCATTAAAGTCTGAGATTTTTTTTAGCTGCCATATATTTATCTTTTTAGCACAATGTGTTATTATAGGCGTAAATTTTATTTTATTAATAGTGGCCCTGATCGATGTCATTCTGATTACTCATCAATATCAGCTCACAGTCAGGAGGTTGTGGGTTTGATTTGAATGAAAAGGAGGAATCAGCACGTTTTCATTCAGATCAAATTCAGATCAATCTGATTATTCTACAGGATAACTCAGAAATTTAAAGACGCCTCCAAATCGTTAAGTATTTATTCTGAATATTTATTCAGAATGTAAATTTCTCCAAATTTATCTTTGAGTCCAAAGCAAAAAAAAATTAAAGAATTCTACTGTTTATTTTAATATATTTATGACAGCCTGAAGTCTGTTAGGATAAAAAAAAAAGGATTTCTTTCAAAAAGAAAGAAGTTACAGTTTTGTATGTGATTGTATGTGTGTGTGTTTGTGTGTGTGTGTGTCCCAACACTTGTTATTTATTTTAGTTGCAGGAATGGTTTGACTCTTTTCAAACGTTTCTCTATAAAATATTCTAATTCTCAGACATTCAATTTAAGAGACATCTGGAGTGTGTGTGGGTGTTGGGGGGTTCTTTTGCTGGACTCCATAGACCCTCCTCTTCCTCATCATACCTCACTCTGACACCAAGGATGACAGGACGGGAAAGAAATCAGAAGTGTGTTCCACATTCATGTTTTTCTGCTGAACCTTGGTTCACAGATTTCAAAATCATAAAACAACTTTTCATCAAAAAACTTATCAGAATATCTTCAAAAATCTGAAAAATGTAATTTTATATGTGTCTGTCAGTGGATTACAGTGACTTCTACCCGCTGGTAGGACGCAAACAGAGGACAAACATGTGACCATCAAACCCTGATTGGTTTCACTGGTCTCACAAATATGACGTCATCATTTATGGTGTTCATTAGAAGAGTTTGCTTGAAAACAACTGTTAACAGGCTAGCACGTTAGCATTTAGCTGCTTTGGACAGACAGATAGACACACACACACACACACACCTCTGGAGTTCCTGACTCTTGCTTCATGAAGTCACGTGATCAGATGACCATTAAAACGAGCGTCAGGCTGGATTTGGACAAATGTTCCCTCAGAGGGTGGGGGTCAGCTGTTAGCATGTAGCGTTAGCCTGCCCGGGCCCCTGGGCGCACCGGGGGCCCGCTGTGGAGCCTGGCCCGTGGCAGATGTGGGCGTGTGGCTGCAGCTCCTCACCTGCTCCTTTACATACGATCACCTGCCGTGTCGCAGTCCAAACAGCCCCCAACCCCCCCCCCCCCTTCCACGGACAGAGTCAACAGAGCCTCATTTGACTTGGAAAGCGCGCCTCCCCGCATCCAGTGGTCACGGACCGTTGCTCAAGGATCTTTGACCGTACGTGAACCACATCACAGGGACGTGACGACACGCCGGCTGCACCCCCAGCATCCATCACACACACACACACACACACACACACACACACACACACACACACACACACACACACACACACACACACACACACACACACACACACACACACACACACACACACACACACACACACACACACACACACACGCTCGTCATTCTCCTCTGACGCATGCGTCATGACGCACGCTCGCCTCCACCGGCACCGGGAGGAGAGGCTCCTGAAGCCCGACAACGTGATGGTTCGTGACGGGCGGCTCTGGTTCAACAACAGGCGCAGACACGTGTTCGTAATTAACGCGTCTGACTCCGTGTCGTGTGGTTTATCTTCACGTCTCCACGCGCAATCAGAAAACACGCCGGCCGTCTGCGGGGTAACGCAGAGCAGAGCGGCCGGGCGGCGCGTCGTGTGCGCCGGGAGGCGCTGACGACGGCCAGAGTGTTTTCCTAACGTCTGGAGCGGCAGGTGAGGAAAAGCTCTGCGGAAAATCCACACGTGGACCGCGGGTCGGAACACTTTCAATCCTGCGTGGATTCCGTTTAATCAAGAAACAGCAACTCGGAGAAAAAAAAAAGGCAAAGAAATGTTTTGGTTCAAACATGAAACTATCCAGAAGCAGGAAGGGAGTTATAATAATATAACACCCCATTATTATTATTATTATTATTATTATTAATAGATCACATTCATTTTTCTCTGTGGAGACCAGATCAATTTTTTCACGTTTTTCAGAATGTTTTAACATTAAATAAATAAAAGAAGAAATATAAGAACTACAGTATTTTCCTGTTCTGACTTTTAAGAGACGTCAACGAGAATAAAAGCAGCTTTCTTTTTCTTTTCCACGTGTTTCTCTTCACACATTAATACTAGAAGTGGTCTGGTTTGATCCAGAATCTGATCACCTAAAATCAATAATCAGACTGTGACCTCTGTGACCAGACATGCTAGACTCTCGGGTAAGTTCTGCAACAATTGGGCAAAAATGACACGATGACATCATCTGATCCAGATCCTTCTCTAGATCTGGTGATCGATGTCCGATCATCATCGTCACACACCTGATTGATTTTCCTTATTACCTAAGATTTTAGATTAATGTAAAAATTGAATAATTTCCAATCACAGGAAAGCTAGATTGCTTTCCTGTGATTGGTGAGCAGTACGGCTTCACAAGGTGGCGGGGGGAAGGTTGTGGGTTTGAACCCTTCTGCATGTAAACGTTTGAGTGTCTCAGACCTATCAGTGACGGCTCTCCTCTTCCTCGTTCGACAAGAAGAGACGTAAAATCTACCTCTAACCTTTGGTGAAAGTGTGGACAAAAACAATCACATCAATAAATTTCATTTTAGACACTATTTGTTCTAATATTCCACTGATTCAACCAGAATTACTGGAGGTTAAATGGATTAGACAGAATTTGCACAATCAGAATTTTAAATTTAGGTCATGTGGTTTCCTTCTATCGTGCCTGAGGACACAGGCTGTGATGTAAATGTCTGCGCTGCATGCAAATAAAAAAAAAGGTCAATTTTACAATATTCAAAAATGGAGAAAACACCCGAGGGTTAAGATCATCATCGTGTTCAGTCCACTTTTTCAGCTGGTTTGGATTTTATTTGACTATAAATTAATATTTCCAGTTGGAGGCTTGTCAGAGAGGAATTGAGACGTTTCAGGAGAGGATGAAGAACGTGTCAGAGGAAGATTTATGTCGCGGTGAGGAATCCAGCTGAAGGCCGTCCGTGAGACGGATTGAGCACTCCGTTAGCGAAGACGCTAACGATTCCATCAGTCTGAGCCATTCATCCGTCACCACCACCACCACACACACACTCCCACAGTAATGATGAGTGTCGGGTGGCGGCGTGGAGCCACCAGGTGAGAACCGCCGACCCCAAGGCGGAGCGACAGGTGTGTGTGTGTGTGTGTGTGTGTGTGCGTGCAGCAGCATTTGCATTTCGTGAGCCTGTTGGTTTAGCTTCCACTAGAGAAAAGAGACTCGATCAAACAACAACACGCTCTGACAGGAGGAAGAGGAGAAGGAGGAAGAGCTGAAGGTGAACCAACACCGAGCTCCAAGAAACAGACACCCAACTCTCAGAGTGAGGAAGTCAATTCTTTTTTTATTTGTTAGTACGCTTCCATAAATGCTAATGTTTAAAAATGAGATTATACAATAGTGAATTTAGTACAAATTAAATGAGGAACATTTAAATGTTGGTCATGCAAAAAGTAATAATTCTACACAATTTTTTTTTCATCGACGCTGCGGCTCAGAGGAGCTTTGTTCACGTTTGTGGCGTCTGAATGAAGGAAGAAGGAGCGTCGCTCCTCATCATCAGCTGCGCCTCAAGGAACAGCTGAGATTAGAAGACGAGATGATAGACATGTAATGGTCATGATCACATGACTTCCTTCCAGTCTCGTGTCACTTCCTGTCAAACGCTACGTTCAAGCCTCTGAGCAAACATGAAGTTTCTCTCCGTTACAAAACAACAAAAAAAAGAGAGAATTTAAAAGATTTATTGAAGCTGATTAAAAGTTTCTGGAGCTGTTTCACTTTGAACACCTGAAGGAGGAAACTAAAAAAACAAATATTAAAAGACTCCATGAGATCCATTCAATCTAAGACTGCAAACCCATTTGAAAAACAACTTTATTTACACCCTTGTGAAGGTAAAATAAAATAGAGATGCAGCTGAACTAGAAATGTTAGCATGTAGCATGTCTGCTCATAAGCAGCTGCAACAGCAACACTTTCAGGCTAATACTGTTAGCTTAGCAGCTACATGGGACAGTTGAGTCAGTCAGAAGACGGAGCCTTTTTTAAGTTCCACCTTCAACTTCAGGTGTTCAGCACAAAGTTTTAACGCTGTTTTATTGAAGCTCCAGGAAAGTTTAAGGACAAAGAAAGTTTGAGGTAACAAGTTAAAGAATTCATTGTATTTTTTTGGTGAAATGTTCCTTTAAAGCGCCTTCATGAAAAACCTTTTTTTTACTTCCTGTTCCTTCTCTCTAAAACATAAAATTCACATTTTGGTGCCCATGACGTTGTGGGCAGGGTTTTGGTTCGTCAGACTTGAGCGAGTTCACAATCACATGTTCATTATTTTGTTTCTACTCAACTAATTGGATAAATCACTAAAGAATAAAGTACACTAATACAGATTATGTTAGTTTTGATTTCAATCCTGTTAAAAGTTGAATTATTTCATAAAACATCTCAGATGTTCACAATCAGACGAACAGATAAAAACCTGTTTTTGGATGGTTTTTTTTTTAGTTCCTGAGGAACAAACTTGTTTTTCTACTGATGGTTTGGTTTTTGTAGTTTTGTTTTTTAAAGAACTCTTTGGTCTGACGTGTTGGGTTCTACTACCGGTTCCACTCTGAGGACGGTCCAGAAGGCAAACTGGTGGGTTTTTTTGCTGGCCGTTTCTACCAGTTCCTCTGCAGCCACTTGGAAACGTATTCATAGACCAGCAGCATCACTGCTCCACCTGCAACCAACCACAGACAGCCGCCGTCAACCGACCAATAGGAACAAACTAAAACACTGATGTAACGCTGTCCAGGATGGAAAGAAATGTGATTTTACTTTTAAGAATCTTTCATCCAAGGATGATTTAAAAACACAGAATCTATCTTAAAAAAAAAAGTAAAATTATATGGGATTAAAAACAGTAGAAATAAAACCATAAAAGATAAAAATCAGAAGCCAATTTAAAGAAACCAGGGTTAAAAAAAATTAAAGGGGAAACAAGGCTGTATGTTTACTCCAAACGAAACACCAGAAGAAAAAGACATCTATCATTTAATTTTAAAAATATCCAGAGTTTATTCTAATAGCCATGAAAAGAGAAGAGCTTATGGAAGTAATTTATGGAATAAATATTCTTTAAATAAACGCTGAGGAGTTAGCATCAGTCTGGAACATCAAATTACAATAATCTAATTTAGGTCATTAAATGGTTCAAACACAAGCAGAAAAACCTTTAAAAGACTTTGTGGACATTAATTTTAAAGTTTGAATAAGGACTCATTTCATTCATGTATAGTTAAGATGGGGCTAAATGCTGCATTTGACTGAAAATACAAACTTTAAAAACCAGAATATTAAAACGTTTTTTTCCTCACCTGGTCCGAGCCTCATGATCTTTGGCACCAAGCCTTTATAGAGCGCCAGGTACCTGCAGAAGCAATAAGATGTTAATGATGAACAGACAGCGACTCATTCTGAGAAAAGAGACACCAAACCTCCGCTGGAAATCACCTTTTTTTTTTCTTGTCATAATTAAAGGAAATAAATCTTATTCAGAAAAGTTAAAAAAAAAAAAAAGAGTAAAAGTATCTTGGACAACAGCTCCGTTCTGAGGCAGATCTTTATGGTAAATCCAGGAAGAAAATAAGAATTTTTACCTCCACTGATGACACATTTTTATTATCCATTGTTTTTGAGTTAGCAGAAGATATGCAACCGGATCAAGAAGTGGATCCAGAAAAATTCTCTCTTTATTAACGCTTGGAGATTTCATGACAGTATTAGTTTGTTAAACAATAGCAAGAATAAAAACGTCAATAATTTCGGCCCTCTGACAGACATTTCATTCTATTTATTTTATATCTTATTACAGGTTGATATTAAATATGTTTTAACCTACAGAAACACAGCACACAGTGTTTGTCAGGAGGATCAGAGTTTTTCACTAAAAGTTTGGTGACGCATCAGGAAATTCTGGGAACGACCTGCAAATGATTGTAATAATTTTCCTTGAAATTTTGAAATAAATCTTTTCTGATTTGTCAGGAAATAACCCATAAATTATTTATGGTGTTGTCAGCTGTGAGCTTGTATGTTGTGAGGCAGATCCAGATAATCCAGACCTGCTTTAACAAAATAAATATGTTTTAGAAAAACATCCAGATATTACTTACTGTAAACTTTGAGGGGATTTTAGATCTGATGGATTTACCTGTAAGACGACGTGTTGGGAAATAAAGCAAAAACAAAAGAACCTTCAGAGACGTTTAGCAGGCTCTCCTGTCAATCTACTTCTCCATGTAGGCCTTTACGTGTGTGTGTGTGTGTGTGTGTGTGTGTGTGTCTGTCTCGTGGGTTGAGGTCTACCGTCCGGCGGAGGCGAGGGTCTGCCCCTTAATGCGTTCAAGGTGATCGGTGGCTGGCTGCCGCCGCTGAACGCTGCCGTCCTGCCTCCTCTGCCCCCCCCCCCCCACCACTGATGGCGTTAATAAGGCTCGACCCACTTCCTCCCCGGCCCCCTGTCTGATTGGATTGACCCGTGGAGCGCCGCGCGGCTCGTTAGGGTCTGCTTAACGACGTCTCCCATCGGGACCACTAATTAGCTGGGACTGTGTTGTGTTAGAGTTTGGGGGGGGGGGGGACTGGATGTGGCGGAGGGGGCGCCCTTCCATGCACCCCTGCGACGACGGTGCTGCAGGCCCCCCCCCCCCCCCCCCGGAGGGCCCCTGCGTCCTCTAACTACGAACATGTCGCTCTGGCCCTGTGTGGGGAAAGTGTCGGGGGCCTGCGGCGGCTGCTGACTTGTCAGCCATCTTTTTTACCCCCCCCCCCAGTCAGAGCTGTCATCCTCGTCTCCAAAATATGTTAACATTTACAGTCCGACTCCGACTGACAGCCTGCAGGAATGTGTGATCACATGGGATGGGAATCCGGCCCGGAACGTCTCTATCTGCGCCCCCCCCCCCCAATCAAAACCACTGCAGCTGGAATAATTTGTCTTTTCTGACAGCTGGTTTGGCAGATGACCAACTATCAGCTGCTAACAAAGCAGACAAAGTGCCTCGTTAATTCTTCTCACCCCTCCTCCCGGTACACCAGCGCCATGGTCTGGAAGCAGGAGCGGTACTTGATCTCCCCGGCGACGGGCTGGGGGCCCTGGATGCGGCTCTTGGCCACGTCGAAGGGGATGTTGACGCAGGAGGAGATCGTCCCGGAGACCAGGCCGATGGTGAACTTCCTCAGGAACTCCAAGGTGGGGTCCTGGTGAGGAAGAGGAGAGGGTGAGCGGCGGGTCGTCAAGGAGACCGACCAGAAAAAAAAAAAAAAAGAAGTGGATTCCTGGAGCTTCACGCTAAAACAGCTGCAGGATTCTTCTGAGACGGAGCGAGCGTGAACGCTTTAAGCTTAAAATGCTTCTAAAGAATGTTTTTTTTCAGATCAATCTGGGAGTTCAGACTCATTTTCAGTCTTCATCTTCATCATCTGGATGTAGTGAGGAAGGACACGCAGGCTGGAGTGAAAAACAAAGATAACGACGGATCATCTGCTAACGGTGAAAAAAAAAACAAAACATGGTCGCCTCTTTCTTCTTCAGATGTTTAGGTGAACGTTTGTGTCTCTAGAGTTTTCTGCGGACTCAGAAACTTCAGCTGACGTTTCCACCGACGTGTTGGTGAGAAGATAATCGAATTTTTCATGTTTTGGATGAGAAGAAAAACCTAAAACCTGATGGCGGAGGAGAGAAAACGGTTTTGATGGAGTCGGCTAAAGAAATGACGAAAACTAAAGTGAAGGAGAACACGACTGGGGGTGGGGTGGGGGGTAGTTGTGCGTATGACTGCAAAGCTGGCATGAAAGCCCTGATCATTTTATGGTAGCGGGGGGCAGATTAGTGCTTCCTGACTGCGATGCCGTCTTCTGATTGGCTGAACAGAAGCACATGTTCTTCAGGGAGCCAAAGACGAGAGGATTTATAAACAGGGGGGGCATGCAGGCAGACTGCGGAGGCATATGGGGACAATTTGGGTAATTGGGCTGTGACTCGGCACAGGGGTATTACTGTACCAAAGACGGCCAGACTCAGAGAGCTCTGACAGCTAATTGGCCGGGATATTTTTACAAATGACAGCAGCCTCTCCGGTCCGGGCCTTTCTCAAGCGGCTGGACACCCCGAAAGCCGAGGTAAATCAACAGCTAATCCTGCTTCTTCGGGGTTTTTTTCAAATGAGGAAGGCGGGCGGGGCATGGGGGGGGGTTTACCTATGGCCTAAGTACACCCATCAACCCACTTCCTAACAGCCTTAAGCAAACATCTCCTCACACATTCGCTACCTGCCTCCTCCACGCCGCCGTCCGGCTGGAAGGTCGTCGAGAAAGTTTGCCCCCAGAGAATCAATGTTTACCCTCTCTGGTTCAACAATAGCCCCCGTCCTACCCCTCACTCAACGTTAGCCCGTCACAAACAAGACCGTTCCATCACTCCCAAAAAAAAAATAAAAAATGAAAGAGCTATTTGGGTCATCCAGACACATAATTATCCTGGTTGGAGGATGACCGCTCCTCTGCTCCGTGCGTCCCTGGAAAGATCCTGAATATTATATAAAAGAGAAACGCTCCTGTTGAAAATAGCATCCTTGTCTGCTTCCAATTAGTCCACTGGACTTAATCTAATGCTCCCAGTTTGTACATGTGGAAGCGGGCGTATGGTAACGTTTCCATTAAACAGAATTAACTTTTGTTTGGGCCGTCAGGGCTGCCGGATGTGTAACGTGAAACGTGGAGGATGTTATGAGGAGCAAACAGATGAGGTATTAGCGGGGCTGATCTTACCGGGTCCGCTCTGATTTTTTGCTTCCTCCTGGCTGTGGTGGCGACTAATCGCACTGTCAAACGATGAGGTGGGCAGTCTGAGCTATCGTGAAGCCTGAAGGCAGGGTTACAGAGTTCTAGGAGCAAAGAATGCTGGGAGAAATGAATGATTTGTAAATGCCTTTGGGCGAAGGACCGCTGGACGCGCCGTGTCAGATTTTAGGGAGGTTAGATAAAGGTCGGGATGTCTCGAAAACTAAATAATATCCCAACTTTTACAAGCAGGAACTGAAAATAAAACATGAATGCGATCAGAAATTTAAAATTCAACAGAAAATACAGATTGAAAACATTTTTTTTCCAGAATAAACCGGATTAGGAGGATGTCTCCGTCTCCTTACCGGACTGGTGGGAATCGCGTCCTTCACATTGAAGTAGAAGCCGAAGTAGATCATATTGAAGACGCCATGGCGACCCAGGGTGGAGGTCAAACCTTTATTCAGGCCCCTCCCTCCGAAGCCGTCTGTCTTGATGATGCGTCTGGCTTGAGCGAATGAGGAAGGTTGCTGTTGGGGGGGGGGGGGGGTGTTAAAAGTTAAACGCTGCGGAGACGCGTGGCGGTTGCGTCGGCGTTCGCTCCCGTCACCTCTTTGAAGGCGTCTCTGTTGGCCTGCAGGCTGACCTTCACCACCTCAAACGGGTTGACGACCACGGCCTCGGTCAGACCAGCGCCGAGTCCCGCAACAGACAGCGCCTGGGGGGTTGGAGGTGGGGGGGGGGGGTACAGTCAAGGTTAAAGTGGAGCAGCAGCACACAAACTCAGCTAGACGACACCCAAAAGGCTGAAGTTGAGTTTCTTTAAGGAACTCGTTCCTCGAGTCTTTTCCTGCGTCTGAAGTGAAAATTTGTTTCTGTCACGTCTGTCAGTTTGACAAATGTTTGAGGACACCTGTGTTTGTTATCGTTCGACAAAATGTTGGCTGACAGATGGAGGAAGAAGGAATGCGAGCCGTTCAGAAGGTTAAATATGAGATTCTCAAGCGTGAATATAGCAGCAAACAATGAGCTCCTTCTTTGTGACGCACAATAAGCAACTGTTCAGTTTGACA
Source organism: Antennarius maculatus (assembly GCA_013358685.1). Classification (NCBI taxonomy): domain Eukaryota; kingdom Metazoa; phylum Chordata; class Actinopteri; order Lophiiformes; family Antennariidae; genus Antennarius; species Antennarius maculatus. Next base: position 18,149,275 of record CM023621.1, on the reverse strand, counting down.
CCTTTTTTACACAGGTGACAGGAAATTTGCTCACATTAGACATCAGAAATTAGTTGAAAATAGCAGTAAAAATAAAGTAAATATGGATGAAAACATGGATAAAATGCATCATGTGAAATTAAAGAATGGTACAGCAAAGTTTAGTGTAACTAAGGTGTAATGTTTAATAATTCTTATGTACTCAAAACATGTCTTAATTCTCCTTAAAAACCGACTGTTTTTAAAAGTTAGATGTGTAATTTATAAAAAATGACCACTGATCACAGCAGTGATCACTTTTATGAGATAACTTATTGTACAAGCAAGGATCTGGGACCCTGGAGGGGCTACCTGAGGCTACTTGAGGCTAACTAGTCTGAGTGGAGGGGGGGGTTGAAAAGTCGATTTGAAGACCCCAGATGAATCAGACGGAGGTGTTGTACCATCTGGATGTGGACCAGAGAGGGAAGCTGATTGGCTCGCGTCTGATGGGCGGGCCTTGTTCTGGCGGGTTCAGCTGGGACAAAACTATGAGGAGTGTAGCCCCCCCCCCCTAGGTGAAGGTAAAAAGTGTGTCCTGCATCCTAGACTGGCTCTACAAACGTAGAACATCACCTCATTCAAAAAAACCAGAAAAAGTGGTGGCGTCTCCTGATTTCTCTTGTTGATAAAATAATAAATGGAAAATGTGTTCCTAAGATTTTCCCAAAGTTAATATTTTTACACTTCTTCAAATCAGACCTGTTAAGTTTCAGGCGCCCTGGTGTGACCAATAAAAATGTTTAGTCACACCTGACAGATTTCTTTGGAAACCTATGTGATGGAAACCATCGCACCCTGCAGGTCTGCCTGCACACGTACGTACGTGTGTGTGTGTGTGTGTGTGTGTGTGTGTCCTCTCAGGGAAACGTAATGGGAACATGTCGAGATCGTGTCTCTAGCTCATTACTCTTCCTGCCTCTTTATCCCGCTGTCAGCGGCCGGGTCCATCCTCTCAGACTCGCCTCACCATGTTTGCACAACCAACCAGCCACGACTGCGATCCCTGTGTGTGTGTTATTACTGTGTTATTACTGTTTGTGTTATTACTGTGTGTGTCCTCATTAATCAGACTGAAGGCATTCAGCTGAGCCCCCGCTGAACGGGACACACTAACGATCACACGGCTAATGATCTGATGTGATTACAGTCCTCGATAGGCCAGAGCCTCAGGGGGAAACGGGGTTAGAGGAAGAGGAAGATGAAGAGATGAAGAAGTTGCGTTGGGGTGGCGGGGGGTGGGGGGCGAGGTTGTGATGGATGGGGCAGGTAAACCTTTCTCCACTGATGGCTGTAAAAACACGTCTGCCTTCGCATTGCATTTACAGGTGAATCATCCATCATGGCTGACACTTGGCTGCCACCTGAATAGGTGGTGTGTGCTGGCCCCGCCCCCCCCGGAGCCAATCCGTCTTCCTCAAACTCCAGAGAGCAGAAGAGTCCGAGAAAAAGGGATGAGATCAGCGGGAGAACTCAAAACAAACGCAGACGGGTTGTTTTGTTGGTTGTTATCCCGGCGCAGGTTTTAAAACCAACAAGACGGAAACGCGTTTGGAGGCGGAGTCACAACTTTATTTAGTCATTAAAAGGCTTTTATTTTACGTAGTTGAACCCTTGGAGGTCAGGACTGTTTTCATTCACATCTCTGTGATAGAAATGCGGTTTAAATGTCGACTCCACTTCCTCACTCTGATGACATCACACATGACTGTCATCAACCAATAGAACGCTGAGAAGAGAGCGCAAAATCCTTATTTTAAATATTTTAAATATTATTTTTTCCTAAGTACAGCAGTGTTTTGTGCAGAGTTTGTATTTTCTCTAGCTTCCTCTTACTTTGTGTGGCTCTGCCGTGAACTGGCGACTCATCCGGGGTGTACCCCAGCTCTCACCTGTAGTCACCTGGGATAGGCGTCAGCATAACCTGTGACTGAATGTCGGATCGGCAGCTGGAGGTGAGACGATTACGGTCGTTTCGTCTTCAAGATGATGAATGAATGAATTTTTGCTAATGCTGAATTTGCACACACGCTTCCTGTGTAGCGTGATGTCACAGTCAGTTCATCTGTAGCGTTTGGTGACAGCAGAGTGAGAACCGACGCGACAGCATTCCTCTGCTTGTGTCGCCTCAAAACATTTCAAACATCCAAAGTATTTATTCGCATGAATAAAGACGAGTTTTCAGAATTCTTATTTTCAGATTTCATTCCGTTTGATCAGCAGGAATCCGGTAATAACCTGAAGCCTTAAAGTGTTTATTAAGTGACATCACCGCTGGAGTGTGACTGACGGTGTCATCACAGACATTCTCCTGTTTCAGTCTCTTGTTTACTGAAACGCCACACACCGTAATTAAATAGTGATTACAAGAACAACAGAAGCTCAGATGAACCTCCTGAGGTTTATTTGATCAAATGCGCTTCATGTTTTATAAAACTATCTACTGCCGGCCTGATATTTGTCTCAGGATGCACCTCTGCTCTTAATTCACACTTGAGAATGTTTTATCCCGCTCAAACGGAACGTTTCTTAGTCTAGTTTTAGCAGAAAATGTGTCTGAAGGTTCAGGTGACCCGAAGAGCAAAGAAACACTCTCAGCTCTACGTCGACAGGAACGCTTCGTGAACCGATTCGGCTACTAGGATTATTCTTGGCATCTGTTTCAGCAGCGTCTTGAGGGCCAAGGTGTTTTTTTTTTTTTTGCACTGGGTGTGTGTGTGTGTGTGTTTGTTTTTCAGGTGAGAGTGTATTCAGGTGTTTCTGTGTGTGTGTGTCAGACTCACCACACCAGGAGACAAAGGGGTCAGACCCAACAGCTTCTTGTATTGCTCAAAGGTGAAAAACTGCAGAGGAAAGATTGGATGAATGAGCTGTCAGCAAAGCATTGAAACCTGTCTGTGATCGATGTGTGTGTGTGTGTGTGTGTGTGTGTGTGTGTGTGTGTGTGTGTGATACGTTTGAATCAGTGCATCATTTGCTTTATTAAGTCTTTGCTCCACATTTTTCTCACCATCTGAACGATGATCTCACGTCTTTCTAAAGTTCAACATCTCGTTCCAGTTCCCCCCCCCCCATCAACGTTAGCGTGAGATGCTAACACGTAAATATGAAAAGATGGGGCTCTGGGGACGCCTCGTTTAAATGCTTGTAAGTCAATATTTGGCCGGGCGACAGAACAAACAGGAGCGTTTGAGCGGGGAAAGGAGACGGAGGGCGTCTTGTGTTTAATCAACATGTGCGTGCCACGTTAGCGCCGCTGTGGTCAGAGTGTTTTCATACGCCGGCGAAGCCAGAAGTCGGGGATGTTTTTACCTTCACTGCTCTCTTTGGTGTCTCGGCCACGATGGGAGGAAGGATTCCCTTGTAGAAGCCGAAGATTCTGCGGAGGCGGAAAATATAAAGTTACGTAAACTTGGTTTTAGGACTGAAGAACGGATGAGGAAACAAACCAAGCCCCGTATTTCTACAGGTTTTTGGATCTGGACGTCTAATACCAAGTTTGAAAAATGGAAAAAGAAAGTGTCCTGCTTCTGTTTGGCAAAACGACATCATAGATAAACTCTGAAACCACAAATGCTGGCAAAGAAGTCCTCCAGGAGTATGAAGAGGAAATGATTTCAGAGTTTATTTCTGCATCTGATGCTCTGGATAGTTTTTAGTTTGCTCAGTCAAACTAATTTAATAAATGTTAGTATGAAGGGGATGAATGACTACATTTTAATCTGATGATGTTTTATAAGTAATTCATCTTCAGATGTATATTTATAGAGTAAATGGAGTGTCTGGTTTTGACTGAGTTTTACGCTAATTCCCTTGAAACACACTTGTTTCCAGAAATCCTGGCAGTCAGAAATTCTCAGCTGCAAATGTTCCCCATCTCGTTCCATCCCATTCCTTCACCCAACATGGACACACCTTACCACACTATACAACATAATTCACACCTAGTGACTTTGAGATGTTTTATTCGCTCCACAATGGAAGGTGACGTGTTTGCCCTATCTCCTATTTAAACATTTAGACCTGTCCTACCTGTTTTTGGGGCAGTCTCCTTAAAATAACACCAAAGAATGAGAGCAAGAGCAGCAGGAGGAGGAGGTTCCAGTGGGTATCTTCATTCACACCAGGGAAAGTGTGAAGATGGATGAGTTCAATTTATTCTACGAGGTTTGAGAGAAGAGTTTGTGACAGTCAAAGCCTCCAAGAATGTTTTTTACTACGATGGAAGGAAATGTATACGAAACATCTTCTATGTGTGCATCAGAGGCTGGTGAGAGTTAGGAGGATTTTTCTGTAAAGATGAGGTCTCCATGTCTCCATGGAAACATGGCTCTGTTTAAAGAGGGGATGGGATGTAGAGAGAGGAAGGGACTCAATGACAGCTAGCGCAGTAGTAGCTAACACCGACCGCTCCTCGAACACGAGAAGAACTCCACAGTTTAATAAATCACAGAACTTTGTCGACCTTGGCTTAGCCAATGAGTCAGTTGGTTGACCAATCAATCAATCAATCAATCCATCAATCAATCGGCTTTTATTTGTAAAGCGCTTAAATCACATCGGCAGACATTTTAAAGCGCTTTACATGCAGAGAAACCCAACAGAACCCTCGAGAGAAAGCCCAAGTGACAGCGATGGGCAAAAACTCTATCATTGAGGAAGAAACTCCGGGCAGGACCAAGACTCTGCAGGGCAGTCATCCGCCTTGACCGGTTGGGTGGAAAAGAAATACAATGGAGATATGGACAGATTAGAGAGAGAGAGATTTATCGATTTATCAACATTTAAGGGCCAGAAATAAAACACAGAACTGTGTAGGACTGTTTAATGTTCTGGTTCAGGATGCATTCCAGAACTCAGGACCCAGTGATTGGTCCCCAGAGACTCCCGGTGAACCTTTACCCATTCATTTAGCTGTTAGCTTCCTGTTAGCTGCTAGCCGGCTCCACCAGAGGAGAGTGTATTGATAGTGAACACACGTCTGTGGACAAAAGAGGACGACGTGGCGTGTCCGACTACATCCTGTGAACGACGGCACCAGTTCTGTTGTCACAACACTCTCTGCAAGACGATGTGGCCTGATTGGGTGTAAAAACGTAAATATTTTGGCTGCAGGCCCCCAAAGAGAACCCGAGACAGAACCCGCAGCAGCCGGGACGTCCAGAAGCAGCCGCATCCAAACACATCACAACACCTGAAGGTGTACCGGCTGTGCCTCGGGGGGGTAGGAGCCACGATAGAGGGATTAATCCCTGAATGAATCCAGGGATTAATCCCTGGCATCACCCGAGTCAACAAGTTATTTCTGTCAGACGGAAGACCCCTCCCTCGGCTCTCTTTGCCCATGCAAATGCCGGCCACAGATTTCCCGGGTGTGGTCAGCCTGGGGAGCCACCAGGTGATGAAGAAGGAGTCAAATTTTGTTACAGAACAAATATGGCCTCTGGTGAGTGGCTGTCATTTGAATCCTCATTTGATTCTCAATGTAAAATACACACCAGGTCCTTTTTTGGCTTTCCTAAACAAATGGTGTCCCGACACAGAGCGAGGGAGGGGGAGGGATGTGATTTGGCTTTCATTTTCATAAACCTTTCCTTTTTTAACAGCCTACATCCATCTGGAGAGCAGCGCTTGACACACACACACACACACACACACACACACACACACACACACGAGACATTAAACAAACAGGACACAAGTAATTTCTTCTTAACAGTAGAAATGTGGGTTGGTGAAAACAATCAGAGGATAGAGGCGCTTCACAGCTCCGCTCAGAGGAAATACGATCCGCCTCCAGGAGCATCTTAACGTGTCAACAACCGCCGTGCTTTATCTGCAAATATTTTCACTTTCCCAGTGACGACTGTCACCCTGATGCTGTCGGCAACACCCCCACCTGATGCAGCGACCCGCGGCAGGAGTTCTTCAATTTACCTTTAAACCAACAATTCATGATTTTACCCGGTCCTGGATTTGTTTTTAATTATAGGAAGAAGCTCATAAACAGAGGACAGTCCATCCAGACTAAAGGATGAAAACTGTTTTATGTCTCCATTTAACATTTAGGTTATTAAACCTCACAAAAAAAAATAAGAAGAATGTGTAGAACTTACTTTATAATTTATTAATTTATTTATTGAAAAGGTGAGAGAAACAAGCAAACACCAATGGAAAGAATCCATGAATTTCAGTTTGAATCCAGAAACATTTCAGCTAATAATCAATAATTTACTGTATAAAGATAGTGACATATACTAGTACTTGTGTTTTAAGCAATTTCCCAATCGAGGGATTAATAACGGATTCTAATAAAGGGTTCTGATTATCTATGGGGAAGGTCATTGAGACCTAGTGAATTGAAAACATCTTTAATGTAATAGTTATAAAGACTTTATATGACATCATATTTCATTGGTGACATTCAAGTCTAACAAATAAGTGATTTAAGATTCTGTCACAGTGTGTTAGCTTATCTTAGCGCAAATACTGGTAATAATTGAAACAGCTAACCCTTCAAAAGTAAAGCTGGAAAACTGGAAACTATGAAACTTTTCTTTGTGATGTACAATGTGATCAGAAAAAAGTACAAACACTGTCACGGAATCAATGCAGGGTATTAAAGTCTGTCTTTTTTCAACAAACACTCCCCCCCGGTTATGCCCCCCAAGTCATATGTCAGAGTCAGTTTGTGACTCTGACATAATACGGACTGGAGGGAAGCCTGCAGGACATGTTTTCTAACTTCATCCATGCTCTTGTGAGTCACAGTCATTGTGTTACTGCAGGAGATCGACGCTGTGATGCTGAGGCTAAAAGGATGCTGTGGAGAAACTGAATCAAAACGTCAAAACTTCTCTAAAACTCATAGAGAAACTAAGCTGTGCTTTATATTCCCGGTGGGGAAATCTTCACTGAGTCTGACCAATCCCTGAGGAGCAGTGGGCGGTCCTAACAGCCTCCAGGGAGCATCTTCCTGAAGGATCCAGAGACAGTTAGACGTGGGAATAAAGGTGGGAATAAGAGGACGACACACCTGAACTACCACCAATCTAGATACGGTGAAATAAGTCACATTAAAATAGAACTTAAACTTCCCAAATAAAAGAAAATAATCCATGAAAAACATTGTCTTTGGTTTGAAACTTCAACACAACTGTTGCTCCATTAAAAGCAGCCCAACATGTACAAACTGATGTAATCCTCAATTCTTCACATCTGCATGAATGACATTATTTTTTGTGTGGGTGGTCCCAGCTGGAGTCCCCCCCCTCCCCACCTCCTTCCGTAATCCTTGGACCCTTTTAATATTTCTGTGGCCGTGTTTCGGTCCCGACCCAGAGTGTGGATACCACACCGGCAAAGAATGCTGAAGAATAGCCTTTTTGTTCCCAGCAGACGGAAACACTTAACACATGCTTATGCTGCTGGACCCTCATGAGGAGGAGAGGGAGGCCTGTGAGCAACATTTCACGCTCCCTTCTCCAGATTTAAGTTATTAATGGGAATAATCGTCATCGTACATTAAACCATAACTACGAGTGTTCAAAACAGATCCTGCCGCTTCATAACGAGACATCCCAAGGGTTTCTAAATGCAATTCAGGATTCAGGCTGCCCCCCCCCCCCCCCTCTGAGATCACACCTGTTTAAAGTTTCTGTCAGTGATCAACATAAAAAAATTAAAAAAGAAGCTTCAAGTTTTGCTGTAATCGTTAGATTCTACTCTTCTTAACTCTCACAAGATCCTATCCGACTCACGGCGACCAATAAGACGCAAGAAGAGAGCTCGTGACCCGCCTCCTCGTGCACCGACTGCTGGATTGATGCTTTTCTGATTCTTATTTCAGGAGCAAAACTACAAATAACTTTTTCATTTCCTGACATCTTTGTTTAGTTCATTGCTATTGAAGATTTCTTAAAAGTAACAAACAATACTTCGAAAAATAATAAAGAACAAAACGTCATTTCAGACATTTATTCTATTTAATATCCAATTTATTAATATCTATTAATTCTTCTAATATCCGAATGCTTCAACCTCAGGCTTTGGTGAAACATGTTTTAAGAAACAGGACTGTATTCACACTTCTGGAAGCTGCTCTGCTCTTGATCCACAACACTATTATTTTACATATTACATGTCATTATTTATATTGATATTAGGTTACATGTAAGCACCTTAAACAGGCAGAAGACGTGTAAAACACTTGAGAGGATAAGCGACGGCATGTCCTGTTTGTTTTTTTGTCTTTCCTGGGTTTAGTGACGGCGCAGTGAGCTCAGGTTTCCTCCCTCCGCACCTCAGAGAGAGAAAGCGCTCCGTCCTGTTTATTTTTAATAATAATTCTAACAGTGGGCCTTGACACTGTATACGCTGCTACTAAGTGGTTTGGCCTGGAGACATTTTGCGACGTGCTACTGGGGAAGCGATTACAGCCTCAGCAAAGATACACTGTTAGTGATAATTGGTTGACATGGAAGTGGATCTTCTGTCTGCGGGGACAGCAGGGCTTTTGTTATGCGAGCCTGCAGTCAAATAGCTGTCATAGCTGACAGAGTCATTTGGCAACCATTAAAGAGTTCTGTGGAAAATCATGTGGAACTAGTCCCTGAGGACACACCCGAAGAGCATACAGACACAAAGGCATTGGGTTTCAGCCGGTGTGTGTGTGTGTGTGTGTGTGTGTGTGTGTGTCGGGGGGTGGGGGGGGGGTGAAGAGAGCCCAGCTACTGTAGCAGGATGCCTGTTGATCTGCTTCCAACTGTCGCCGGCCGGCCTCTCGCTCACACCTCGCTGCAGATCGACTTTATATCCGCTGTAAAGCTGTCGACTCGCCGTAAACAGAGCGAGTGGCGACCGCCTCCTCTGCACCTGCACTGTCTCACATTCCTGTCAGAGTGGAGGGGGGGCAAGGAGGGGTAGAACTGTCCCCAGTCAGACGTGAGGATTTTACAATTAGGTTTCAGGCTGAGGTCGAGGTCGGCATTTGTTTCAGCATTCGGTGGTTAATCGTTTTTATCACTACATCTAACAGGGAGGTTTAGTTTGCTTCACTCTTTGGTTTTCTGTTTGCAGGATATTTGAAAAAGTTCTCCACAGATTTTGGTGAAATCATGTAGAGAAGTGGACCTTGGAATGGAGACAGGGTGAAAAGATTTTGAGTTGGATCCAAAACACTTTTTGCAGCTTTGAGGGAAATCAGGCAGAATCACTGATTTCTGTTCTCACACAGAAAAAAATCAAGAAGCACTTTGGATCTCAGAAACATGGATTGAGTGTGTGTATGTGTGTGTGTGTGTGTGTGTGTGCCTGCCCAACTAGTCAGAACATTTATAGAACTTCTAAACTAAAGTGCATGGCTTCATCCTCCTAAAGAGGATACACATCAAGAGAGAGACACACATAGGACTCTGGTAGCTGGAACTAGCCTCATGGATAACCTACCCCTCTCTGCGGAAGATGGTCCGGAAGCAGTCGCCCAGGCTCTTGTAGCTGTTGGGATCGCTGGTGCCCCTCTGAATCTGGAATCTGCAACAACACAGTTCTCATTAAATATCAGCAGCTCTGCATCCAGACTGGTTCCTGTTAGGCCTTAATGATGTACACAGCGACACATGTGCACAAAATACTCTGAGAGCAAATCTGATCTTATCATAAATGAGCTCATTTTCCTCCTCATTTTCCTTCCTTCTCCCTTTCATCTGCTATTTATTCCTGCTCCGCTAACACGAGGGGCTCCTGCCACCACGTCCCCCCGGTGCAACTCAAACATTTATTTAACCCAACCGATCCAATTAGCCACCCGACTCCCCAGGACCAGGCCCTTTGCAGCGAGCATTCTGACTACTAACATGCTAGTAAGTCGATTCTAACAGCTCTTCAGTTACGTGTAAATTTTTAATACGATGGAGCCGGTTGAAGGACTTTCAGTTGTACAGCAAAGCGCTGGTACCTCCCTATTAAAGGCTGGTGAGCTGCATGTAAATCTTTTACCAGTCTGGGGCAAAAGAATGAATATAAATGGGGCCTGTTGGAGATAAAGAGTTTCAGGTATTGCAATGATAAGAAGGGATCTCATTATGGGTCGCCACGTGGTTGAGAAACACCAACAAAAAGTTGTGTTAAACTAAAAGGTCTGGTGGAACTACAGTAACTTCAGTCATTAATTTAAGCAATTTACAAAATAAAAGAAATTAATATTTGGTCAAAACACAAAAAAAAATGTTGAGAATCGTTCTCCTGTAAAGAGTCAAGAACTTGAAGGATTACGAGGGTCTGAACAGAGGAGGAGGCAACAGGACAAGAGAAAGATTCCTCCTCATATGGCTTCAACTGCCGGGTCAGAAGGTCTGCAGTAAGTCGTCCATGCGGGTGCCTGATGGGGCCATAAAGGGACGCTACGTTCCAGTGGAGGGGGGAGTTTAGAGAGGTGAGCGGCCTTTCATATCGCTAACAGATTAACATCTTTGAGGGGTGTCCCTCAAACCCTATTTGGTGGATTCCCAAATAGCTTGTAACCCGTTCCTGAAAACCAGTTAAAACAGCGTAATAAATAGATGTCTGACACCATATTAAAGGGCAGAAGAAAAAGACGGGCTGGAGGTATGAGGGAACGGGGGTGGGAAGTGGGGAGACCCGGAAGATTTAAGACCACTGGGGCTTGTAAACATATTCAAATCTGTCTTAATTAAAGGCACATGATGCTCGGGTCAAGGATGGAGGAGACCCTGTCCCAAGTCTCCCCTGCTTCAACACAAGCCAGCCCTGAGAGGAGTGGGGTTGGGCAGGGCAACGGTCCGGACCCAGGCCCCTGACTCCACTGGTGACCCTGGGGTCACCTCATTTCCTCATGGCCCTCTCCTACCCCGCCATAAAAGCCAAGGACCAAACAGAAAGGCCCAGGGAGTGGGAGATAATAGGGAGGACCAGAAGAACTCGAGGCAGCAGGGGAACCGTCAGGCCCCTGGCCAGTAAGCTGCTAATGTTGTTTTCATAGCGACCATTGGTGGAAAATAAGACTGGAAACAAGGCCTGAGCGAAGATACGCTGAGGAAGAAGAGATGGCCTGACCTTGGAGTCAGTCGTGTGGATCATAAACTCTGCAGACAGAAGACTCAAGGAAAGACCCCCGGGGGCTTCCCAAAGATGCGCTTCTCCAAGCATCTCTTTCAATCATCTGTAAAAACTAAAGGAGTTCCTGGGAGGTGATGAGATCTGTGAGTTCATCATCCTTTCATTTGCCTTTCCAATCTTCTTCTGTGGTTGTGTTTTACAACTCCAGAACTGCTCAGGTGAGGGTGAACGCAAGGGCAGGTAGCTGCTTCTGTCAATGGGACATCGAGGTAAATAAACCCCAAGGCCTCGTCCACCTGACCTCCACCGTCTATAAAAGTGCAAAACCGTCATCCGCGCAGGAGTCAAAAAGGTAAATGAAGGTGGAGTCACACCTTAGAGACCCTTTCTTTGTATTTTTATAGAAAGGACAGGGTCGTGTCCGCTCCCAGACCCTGGTCATAATGGCCTCGAACCAGGGACCAACAAGACAGGCCGTCACCTCAGAGTGGACGGCGAGGTGAGGCTCATTAATGAAGGTGTTTAAAAAACGCCGATGGGGGGGAGGAAGGGGGCTTATTGGGTTGATCAAAAGGCAGAAGCTTGATGGTTGTTCCTTTAAAAAGGGGCATGCGGTACTCCTTTGGTGATCTCTTAAAAAATATGCCATATAAAACGAGAGGTATTCCTTCAGTGGCACCAGTCTGGATGACCCGCTTTAAAGTTCACGGTTATACAAGGCTGATCGGAGATCATATTTACAGCTTTCCAGACAGATTGGCATAAATTAACACCCGATATTGACAAGTAACGACTGCATTTACAGCCAGTATGCTGAAATATATTCAGTTTGAACATCGTGATTTATGTTTTTTGTTGTAGGCCTGGTTTCAACTTCTCTAGGACTCTCACACGTTTTGAGATAAAATATAAATTAAAGAGAAAAACCAGATTTGCACCCAGGATAGGAGTCAAACAATTTACCTGGACAAGGAGGCATCTCTAGATTAATGTCATTCAAACAGAATTATTAGACGTAGAAATCCACTCTATGGGTACATGAAGCCGTTCCCTGACCTCAATACGCAGACATGACTCAAGCAGCCAATCAGGTTTCAGGTTAAGAGTGTATTAGAAACAAATGTGTGTTTTTAACAACTGAAAGAGTTGATAAATAAATGTTTTATTCTCCGTTGACTTGGCATGCTCTTCCAGTGTTTCATCTGGCTATAAGCTATATGGAGAGATTGGATCTATATTAAAGTTTTGGAACGTAGCCGGAGGAGGCCAGTAAAGACAGACCTCTGGAGACACGAGTGGGAAAATAAAGATGAGGGGAAGAAGATGCTGCTTGGGAGCAGAGGGGAAGTGATAAACCTTTGGCGCTTGTGACACGGCAGGCTGCCGGAGTTTGATCTGAACCCGTCCAGGTTGGGTTTCACCAGTGTCGCAAACCCACTGGAGCTGCCACGGCCCCGGTTATGGATAGAAGAGTCTCCTTTCTCACTCCGATAAAACTGACTCCTCTCATTCCCCATGGTGACATTGGGACCAGTTTGCCGGCCCAGATGTCAGCTCATATACCGTGACCTTTTGTGACCACAGATCGGGCTGCAGGAGCAGGAAAAGGCCTGCATAAAACAGCACGAGGAGAGGTGAGGCAATGCAAGGCAAGACTCAGATGTTTTGAACATTACTGACGTCTCATTGCCTTTTGGATCTCTCCGTATGTTAAGAGTGGACTGGAGGAAATTCAAAAAGCCATTAATACTGCAATGGAGCAGATACATGAAAAAAAAACAAGTAGACTTCCTGACATTAGCAGTCAGTGGCTGCACAACCGAAAAGATTTCTTGGGTGATTAAACTGGGCTCTGACCCTCTGCCAAACGCTGTTAACTGAAATTATGGTGCTAATGTTGAGCAATAATTTTAATTGCAGCACATATATGATGTATGACATAACAGTAAAAGGAATAAAAATATAATTTTCAGTAGTTTGGTCGTTAAAAAGAAACCAAGCTACATTACGCTTGTGCCTCTCATTGGCCGGCAAGTCTGGAATCTCCTCGGATTGGCTGACAAACTCTCAGAGCTGTTCCAATGAACAAGTGTAAAACCAGCCTGTCAAGTGAAAAACTACTAGTAAGACCTGCTGAAAAAGTAGAAAAGAAAGCTAACTTTAGATTTGCAGTAACTGCCTCACAGAAGAAATAAAAAGTTTATGAAAAACAATACATAAAAATAAGAAATGCAGAAAACCGTTATGAGATGCACACCGTCAGGGGTCCAACAAAGCATTTGTTGAATTCCGTCCAGCGGCGTTGGACGAGACATGGACTATAAAACTTTAAAAATAGTGAATTTACAACCTGGAGAGAACATTGGTTTAAATGTATAGTCAGAGTTTAAAGCCGGACAAACTGAGTCGATCTGACTGGGCAGACGTGAAGAAAGAGCACATGCTGTAATTAAAAGATGAAATGAAAGCACACAATGCCTCCGCTCTGTAATTAGTGTCCAGGAATGTGAAGCCCTTTGCCGATAATGATTACAGGTGCTTTAACATACAAACATCTGCTCTGTACGCGGGCCTCAATCTCTAATCCGATGAGACCTAACATCTGTCACCGCATTAAACGTCACAGCAGAAGCTTTTACTGTTTCTGTGAATGGATTCTGCTTTTATCAACTGATAAACTTCAACTTTTTGTGTCATAGCTCATATAGAACCACCAGAACCAATCCTCATATTATTTATGAGAATGGAAGGTGAACCCTGATTGGTCGGCTTCATGATAAATGGGACAAATAACTGAAAGAATAATTATCAGACCACAATATGACCTGAATGGGTTTGCATCCGGGATTTTGAGTTCTAGATGAATGCCAAGAGTTTTTTCATGATACTTCCTTTTTTTTTTTTTTCTCTATTTGATTTCGTGATCTTGTATTTTGTTTTATATTAAAAACGCCACGGATAGCTCAATGATTTATCAACATCTGCACACAAAGACAGGGTTCAGTGTAGGTGCAGAGGATGGAAAAATAAAATATGGTTATCACCGTTATGTCACGAAGTAGATCTCATATCACTGCCAAAGCCGACCGACAATCCAACACACCTTGATCCTCGCAAAAAAAAATAAAATAAAATAAAGAAATAATCATCCTCATCTTGACACGTTTCGAAAACTGTAGGACATTTACTGGGTTTCTGTGAAGTTAGAATCACAGACCAACGTGATATTTTTAATTTGTCTTTTTGCAGACTTGTGTGAAGGAAACTGACGTTGGTTTTTCCTCCACGTATTTGGCGTTGCGCTGCGAGTAAAGTCTGGCCCTGCGGTCTCGGAGCGCCGGAGGGATTAGGATCTGGCTTGACCTGCCTGCTCCTTTACAAGGAAAGATCAGCCATGGAGCTGCTGCTGCTTTGTGCCCTGCTGTTTGAGGGTTGTGTCAGGGATTCCTTCAGAGGTGCGCCGGGGTTCATCGAGCAGTTGGGGGGCAAAGCAGAGATGGAGTGTGGAGGGAAGCCTTTGGGCCATCCCAGGCGCTGGAGCACATCTTCCAAAAAAGACTGGACGTCATCTGTCAAAGCCCTCATCAAAAGATCACTTTCAACCCCCTCCACCACCACCACCGCTCCCGGCGGGATGCACTTTTATGCGTGCTGTGACCAAATGGAAGTGGTGTTGCTATGGATACCGCCGCGAGCAAAGGCAGGGACCAGGTTTTTCTAATCAGGCTTGAAACAAGCTACTGGAAGGTTTAGCGGTTTCCAGCGACTCTGACAGCCGTGTCATTCTGCACAACCACTGGATTCAGCTCAGATCCTCTGAAACACATGTTCAACAGGGAAACGTTATGTAATCGCTCAACGCACGACAAAGTCAAGGGATTCAACGACGCATTCAACATGTTGTCAATGATTTCCTATGATACGGTTTATGTCAACTATAATCAGTAGAAAACTGAAAACTACAACTACAGAATAAAAAACCATCAGTCCCCTGATAGGCTGACCTTCATCATGTGATCCTGGACCATGAAAACCTGCCCCTTGAATCTGGATCACATTGGCGTCACTGATTTCTATGATTGTATATATTTTAACATTCTGGATCACCAGTAATGAGAAAATCTTCTCTTGTTCTACATTCACTTGTGTTTATTCTGATATTCCTGTACGTGCGTTAACCTCAGACTTTAACTCATTTAAGAATGTTGAACGAGTTTTCAACTGTTCAGGCTGCGGTCAAATTATTCTTCACACACTGCTGTGGGACACATGGCAGTCTCGACATACAGAAAAGCTGAGATTTAATTAGAAACTTGGGTGTGATGCATGAAATGCCTTTCAAAGAAGACGTGTAAAATAACGTATAGAATGTCCTCAGACGTGCGAGGGGTTAAAAAATGTCGGGTGAGAATGAGAAAAAAAGACGACGAGCGAACGAGGGAGGAAGTGTGGGTGCAAGGGGGGGGGGAACGGAGGAAGAGGAGTGGGGGTCTCGTCATGGCGAACACATCAGGAAGTTTGGAACAGGAAGGTCGACGTGAAGGCGTGGCGTCACTCTTCTGGGCGGAAGCTGTTTTCCAATGCATGTGTACGAGGGCGGGGCTCCCTGAAACAGGATCTGAACATGAAGGGGAACACAGCTCAGTCCGGCTCTCTAATGAGAAGGAGAACCTGATCAGAGTCAGATGGGGCGCCCCCAGCTCGTAGCCCCCCGCAGACGCAGCCGCCCGACACCCTTTGTTACCTCCAAGTGAGCTGAGACCAGCCCATGAACCATGTAACTAGGGGGTTTCCAGGTTAATCAAAAGCTGTAACTCTGGTCCCACTGTCTCTCTGCACCCCCCCCCCCTCCATCGTCACCTCCACATTTCAACCAATGGAGGGGGAGGGGCTTAAAGGTCAGGAGCAATTAATGCTTCACTTTGGGTGAAGAGCACTACAATTATATTTGGGATTATGGTGATGCAAAGAAGAACACAAAGAATAAATTTATTCAACTATATCTAAGATGTAACTGGAATGACTTTCTCTGTATTAATGTTATAATAATAATAATAATAATAATAATAATAGTAAAAAAAAAAAATGATAATAATACAACAATAATAATTAAAAAGTTTCAGCTTTCAGGATCATGAACTTTTAATAGATGAAAAATTGTCATACAAACAATTAGGATAAGTCTCATCAAACTGATGAATCATCTCCTCATGAAGTTATTTATATGTCTGTGGATAAAAATAACAGATCAGCTGAAGAATCTGCAGCTGTGACTTCCAATTGGTTGCTGGTTGAATACACTCAGTAAAAATAAAATAAATAAATAAAATTATATATATATAAATCATATATATATATATATAAATCAAAGATAAAACCATGGAGCATTTTTACACTTGGTCTTATTCAATCCTGATTTATTAATAATTACCGTATTAATGTTTTAGGTATTTACACTGGAAGCATTCACGTGGGTTTATGCAAAGTCAAGTGAAGCAGATTGACTGGAAAATGTCATGTGATTCTCTGTTTATTTTTTATGGATGTGGTTGGAGGAAGAGGAGGATGAGGAGGAGGAGAAGGGGGAAGAATGTGAGGAGAAGCAACTTTTAATAAATCAGAAATAAGGAATCTACAGCAGCCAATGGCTGAGCTGGATTTACTGGCACTGAGGTCAAAATATAGCTCTGAAAAAAGTTAAAGTCCCTCCTACATTGATTAATCTGATTGGTTCCAGACTGATTTGTTGGTAAGAGTGTGTTTTTTTTTGTCTTTTAGGGGTCAGGATGACGGAGATAAAGGGGTATACACGGTGAAGCAGTTTTTTCTGCTCTAAAATGTCTTCATTTCATCGACCTTTGACAAACAATCAGTCGCCCTCCAACGTGCACACAATAACAACCCGCAGGAATACGCTGAAATGACCTGTATTCTCAAATATAGCATGAAAAGTTAGTGTTTACTTTTGACAGACGCTGCATCATTCAGATTATCTAAGCAAGCTAATATTTACTTAATTTGGCCCCCATGGGCATAAATATAATTAGGAGCACATGGATATTTACTACCCTGAGCTTGACGTTTCGTGATTTATTATTCTGCTGAGGAGGTTGTGTTTTCATCAGGACTGTTAGCCAGGCTGCCTGCTGGAGGAATTACTGAAGTATGAATTTTCCTGAAATGTGAAGGGAGGGTTGGAAATCCAGATAAAGGGGTGGAGACCTTTAATTTCATATCTTTATTTATGTATTGATTGATTTCATGAAAGAAAATTAATTATTTTGAGTTAAAGCTTAAAATAGAGAGTCTGTGATGTCACAGGGATTAATTTATTATCCAAGGTTAATAATTATAATTTCAATAAATAAGTTATGCTCACTACTGAGTGTCACTTTATACAGTCATTACTGTGTGTAAAATATTCCCTTCTCCAGTTTGTAATTGAACTTAATTTGAGTTTACAACAGCCAGATTAAATGAATCCAAACCATCATTATGTTATCAGGACACATGAGCATCGTTCATTCTCTTTTAGCGACAGTGACAGCGGCAGTAAGTCTCTGACAGGAGGTGGGGGCTCTGCAGGAGCCCCTCAGATGTAAGATGGATGTACTTGTTAGCAAAGGTGAGTGAAGGAGGTCACGGCTCGACTGGTCAGCGAGCGAAGCAGCGGGGAGTAAAGGCGCAACAACAAAGGAAAGGAAAGGAAAGCGTTCGCTTTTACGGAGCGTAGCTAAGGCGACGCGAGTGTGCTCCAGTCAAACGCTTAAATCAGTCGTGTTTTCCCAAATATCCTGGCCTAATAATTTTGTCATAATGGGCTTTCCTTCCTGCTCTGCTTTGCAAAAATCTCATAAGTAGTCCAAATTTTGTGCCATCAATCACGTTGATTAAATCTCTGAAATGAGCCTATTCATTAATCTGCCAGTGGAGTCGTTTCAGAGGATGAATTAGTATTTCTAGAAGCATTACTTTGGCTACTGGTGAAGTTTCTGCTGCGACTAATCCCACTCCTCCACCCCCCTGGAGAAAGAGGAAAGATGAAGCCTCATTTGGCAAATAGGTAAACATCGCTCCAAGGCAGGTAGGAATATACCTTAAAGGATTCAAAAAAAAAAAAAAAAAAAAAAAAAAGGGGAGAAAGAAAGGGGGAGAAATCCTTTGATTCTGAGTTGGTGGAAAAAAATAAATTTACTCCAGTTGCCGTTGACTTTGGACCGGTGAACATTAAAGCAGGAGCCGGGGCTAATAAGAGCCAGCCTGGGCGACAGGGAGACCCGGTGGAGGTGTGTCTGACTCCCGGCTCCAAGGCTAATAGATTTCAGCTCCCTCAGTGTCCCAATTAGCTGGTATGTAAGCTAGGTTCATGTGTTCATGTGTGGCTGTAAGTGTGTGAACACGTGTGTACAGTACATCCATACATGCATGTTTTTTTTATAAGCAATGTAGGAGTGAAAAATAAGCATTCATGTTTTTGTCAGACATTTCCGTTAGTTAAAACCCAGAGTTTAGCCTGATCCGAGACCAAAAGGAACCAATTTACTCAGCGCCGATCAACAGTAACACATGGCGACACAAACGCACAACAAACAGATAAAGCTGTCCGCTTTTAGAGCAGCTTTTAGCACTTTTTAAGGAAGAGCATTACAAAGAAAATAGAGTGCACTTTTAACCCTGACCCTGAGTGAGGACGAACAGGCAGAGACTTACCTGTAATAAACCCCCCCCACAGCTCCTCCACGTGACCATAAATCACGCCGCACGCCTTCAAAGTATCAGATATCGACTCATACGGCAGAGCTTTCCCTCTGCTTTTACCCATTTATTTCCTTTGCCGTGTTCTGGTGGTGGCGCGGCCTCCAGAGTGCAACCAGCTCACGTTTTAAACGGCACGCCTCGCAATTTATTTACCAAGAAACTGCCGCCGTAAATGACAGAAGAGGCAGTAGAATTTACTGACAAGCATTGGGCAGGGGGTCTCAGTATGAAGTCAGAGGTCTCGTCTGGGCCTGTGAAGGACTATAAAGCTTTAGTGGAAGCCCACGACCTGTTTATGGCCGGCTGGGATGCTGGGGTGTGAGGCTTCTGATCAGCTCAGGACTGCTGCCGCCGACAGGTAACGCACAAACAGGAGAGACGCACAATGCAGCAAAGTGGTAGAAGCTTTGTTCTTAGGTAGAGTAGTAAATTACAAATATAAAAACATGGAGCCGCTCCTTTAACTAGTTGTTACACAAACTGGTTGTTTGATGTAAAGGTAAGTATTTAATAAAATAAAAATAGTAATCCCTTGCCTTTTCGGGCTTCAGACTCAGAACGCAGCGCACTTCTGTGAAACTCAAAAGTGTTTTAAACAGTGGAAGGTAATACAGATCGAAGGTGGTTTAATATCAGTATGGGGAGGATTCATGAACGTTTAAATTACCGTAAATAATAAAATAAATAGTTGTCGCTATATCGCAAAATTTTAGTTTTTTGTGGGTGGTCCTGGAACGCATTAACAACAAGTAAAGAGGGATTACTTTAAATAAATATGTAAATTCTCTAATAATCCCTGGAGGGAAATGCATTTATCAATGTTTTCTATCTGTTCTTGACCAATTGCAAGATAGAAAACATCTATTCTTGTGATAGATGTCACCTCCGCCACAGCCCCCCCCATTAAAAAAACGTAATTGACATCTATGGACTTCAATGGCAACCAGTGAGATAAATATCAGTTTCAATCCTGCAGCAGTGACATCTGAGCTGGTTTTTTGTTGGTCAACGGTTCCATCGCTTCTCCGCAGCTCCAGATAGAGATGCTAACAATGCTGGCCACGCCCCCTTAAAACCAACAGATGAACAGATTAAAACAAGATCATCTGATACTTACAACGTCGGCACTGGCTATCACAGTGTCAACCACTTTGGTTTGAGAAGTACAAGTGATTCACTGCTTTTTGCTGCAGGAATCTGTTAGCATTGTAATGAGATGAGGAATTCATTTCCCAACCCACGCAGACTCGGTCTGACCTGCTGACTTGGTAAAAAAATAACTGGTATGTGAGAAGAACCCAAGAACCCACCAAGAACATTCCAGGCCGATGTGGACTCTTTCCCGTAAGAATCCAAACCGTAAGAGAAACCTGAGTTGTGACTTTTTTTGGGGGCCAAACGGGCGACTTACCTCGTCTTCACGACATCGAGGGGGTGCATCAAGCAGATCTCCACCAGACCTAGAAAGTAAAAACAGTCAGCGTGAGTCACAGGCATAACAATCAGGCACGAAGCAGAGGCAGTAAACAGTAACCGGGGTCCAGCGTCTCTGATTCTGATTCACTGATCGTTTCTGATTAACATCATCGGTAAGAGAATATCTTTGTATTTGAAACTGCTGGATGAGTAAAAACAAAACTTAAAGTGTTCTTTAGGAAATCTAAAGACCAACAACTGATGCTCATTTTACCAACTGTGAAAAGACTGACAATGCTCCTAAATATAGGTCAAAACCACAGTTCACACCCATGAACTTTAACATATCTTTTTAAATACCTGTGGTCCAGACAGCGATGTAAATCTTTTTGTCTGTTGTGACAGCTCACCTTCAAATAATCAGATAGGAAACCTGCCAGACGTCTAACAAGGGCAAAAAGTCATCAGATGTCTCTTCACTGGTTTTTCTTCCTTCTGTTTTTCCAGGGTTGAACCAACTGAACTCCAGTCGAGCGACAATCCTCCACCAGAACCTTATCATCACTCCGATTATCACCCCATCTAATTAAAACGCCGACTGCACCAGGAGTTGTGTGTGTTTTGTGGTTTGTGAATGAGTGACCGTAACACCAGTGCAAACCCAGCATTATCGACAGCTGAAGCATCAATGCAGCAGAGTGTGTTGGTTTCACACACACACACACACACGTTAACTATGTGCATCTGCGCTGGAAAGCCGCTGCTTTTGGCTGCGAGGCCTCCTGACTCAGTCTGGATTTTAACTCGCGCTACATCCCTCTGCTTCCCTTGCAGACTGTGTACACAGCTGCTGTGCTGCACAGACTCTTTCTAATTTGCTCAATTAAACATATTGTCTATGAATGAATGCATCTTCTGGGGTTTTTTCGGGGTAAGTAATTATCATATGTCTTTGAATATGAATTCCAGGAGCTAGAGTCCCACAATGGAGGTGACTGCGAAGTTAATGATGCAGTGCTAGAAGGTAAATAGAAACGAGCGTTGGATGCATCGTTTTCTGGCCCAGCTATTAATGTGCATGGAAGTGCATGGGATCTTTCAGCAGGTAATCAGATTACAGGATGAAACCAAACCTGCTTGATCACCCTGTGCAAACACGAAGATGCAGGGAAGTGACCGAGCATGCTCCAACAGGATGTGAAGTGGTGAGAGAGCAGAGAAATAACACTAACTCCTCCAAACAGAGGCCATTGTCGGACACGGAAAGAAAAAACAGGGCGTTGACAGATTTAAAAAGGCATAATCCAGTAAACCCGACTGGTGATTAATCTCCCAAAGTGTCCACACTTCCCCATAAACTATATTAGAACCTGAAAATTCAAGGTAGATGAATAAACTTCAGGTTGATTGAGCAGCAAAGAACAAAAGCAAAATCAGGACAGCCCGAGGAGATCATTAAATGTCATCACCCGGATCTAATCCGCTAAATCTAGATTATGATCTGGATCTGGATCCAAGACATGTCATTGTATAAATATAATGTTAAAAATGTCCCATTCTAACACACATCCAGATACCAGAACCACCTGGAATTTTATCAACCTTGTTTCTGGGCCAAAAATCCATCTGACAACTTTGAGAAATCTATCAGACAAATAAACAAACACAGATGAGACTCTGACAACGATCAGTTCAGTTCTCAGGCTGTCAGTTTTGCAGGGCATATGGTATCTCCAAGACGGCCGTTGCAGAAGGATTACATGATGACAAGTGTGAATGCAAAACCTTGTCGTGTTTGTTTAACGCCCTGCACACAAGAAACCACAAGAACAGCTGCTGATAGACGAGACAAGAGGCCGTTCAAGGAAGAACGAATCCTAAACTGACCTCGCTGTGACGAGTAGGACAGCTCACTTCACAATAAAGCTCCAAGGTTTTTACACGTTAAATCTTTGCACACTGTAATATAAATGAAATTTTGTTTTCCACATCATTCCATCCTTTATATATGCCAGAATTCCTTTTGAAAATTTCCAATCACAAAACGTCCTTTGTGCAAATTTTTCCGGTCCAGAGAGAATAAATGTGTCTCCTTTCAATCCAGCCCCCCCCCCCCAAAAAAAAAGCTGCAGAGGAGGGTGGAGCTGCTGACAGACCCACAAAAGGTTCAACCCTTCAACCCGTTGCAGCAAAATGTTCTGATGTGCAGCAGGATAATCTGATCCATGTAATTCATTGGAGATAGTTTAGGATTTGCCTTCTGCAGAGGCCGGCAGCCACACACACATTTAACCTCCTCAGCAGCTCCCAGAGCATCACGCTCCTCTGCTCCAGCTGTCAGCACCTACTACTGTTTAATCACAGAGTGAAGCAGTGGTGAACCCACACTCACACCGTTTCACACCCTCGTGATGCACGACCAGAGAGAAGAGTGAATGTGAGCTACTGAGCCTGCAGACACCAGACGGGGTCGGACTGAGACAGAGAATTAGAGGATAAATGATCACTAAAAGTTTACAAAGTTATTAAAAACACAGGAAGTCTCTATCATGCAGCATTTGAAGTTGTTTTCCTGCGGTTAATCATAGCTTAGCTTTGTCAATTAAGAGTCAGTACCTAAGAATTACCAAAAGCAAAATTATTCCCAGGTCTCCTCCCATCCATACCAAACAGATCTAGTCGTTAAGACTAGTATAAGCTGAATAAATCAGTTAAATATTTAAAATTAATGTGTTTGTGGTGGATGCAGGACATCAAGGGGTTTAAATTGACATTGTTTTGTATTGATGTGGTGCAAGTAAACCCATTAGGATGAATGAATGCTAGCTAAGCATGCAGGATGCGTCTAAGATGCTAGATGGTCACTGTCGACTGAGTCATCAACAAAACCCTGTGGTCCATTGTGAGGAGGTGGGGTGATGTCACAGCGAGCTGTCGGGATGATGGCTGCATTCCATCACCTGGAGGTTCTTTGTTACTGAGACACAATCGTAGTGACAGAGGTTGTCATTCATCAGACTCACACTGGATCAGACACAAGTGCTAATGGCAGTCTGGAGCTCAGCCATTAAGACTAACAGCAACACCTCCACACTGCTTCAGCCGCACGATGCACGACTGGATTGACTCATGTGTAGTTTTAATTTGAAACTTTAATTTTTTTACTGCACAATCCTCACATTATTTAGGTTTAATTTGATGTCTTTGCTGCAGATGCAATGAGTTTAGTGTTAAAAGCTGCTGAATCGGCCGGTTTGTTTCGAGGATGCGTCTCACTGGCTGTTTAAGCGATGCCACCGCTCTGATGGTGAGACATTCCAGCTTGTCGATGAAGGAGAATAAACACCTCTCAGATTATTATCTGAGTTGGTTTTGGCTTGAGTACGCACAAGGTACACTCCCACGCAAAAAAAAAAAAAGGTAGAGAAACAATAGTGCACCAGGAAGCGATTGCACAACGGGTGCAGGTGTCATCCATCATGCCGAGACTCACACTGACTGACTGTAATTCCCAGCAGCCACAGGGAGAAGGTCGCCGCCACAGGAAGCGCAGTTAAACGGACTAATACATAAGAGACACGGCAACCGCTTGTTTCACACGCTTCCTTGACCCGCTAAATTATTGCTACACGCTACCTTCCTCTAAAGGAGCATTTTCACCCAGAAATGACCAGCCATTATCTACTCCCCCCCGCAAAAGTGAAGAAGAATAATATGAAGATGGGAACTTGACTTTCAAAAATCCAAAAAAATGCCTTCACAAAGATCCCAGACTAATTTTAAAAGATGTTATTAATACCATTTTAAAGATGAAATCTTCTCAGTAAGCTCAAAAGTAGAAAAAAATTAGCAAATGCCACATCTACGGAGGGGAGGTGGTGCACAAGCTTGAACACATGCTGCTACACAAGACCAATGAAAGCGCACAACTTCTCCATACATCACTGTTTAATTGGTAGCTAGCACAGAAAACACTGCTGAAGCCAAATCCCTTCTAGCGGGACATGTGCTTGTGTAAGACTGTAAAAATGGTGTAAATAACATCTTTCTAAGGCTAAATGAGATCTCAGGGTTTGGGGAAACTGGGATTCTGACAGTCTTTATTATTGGTGCATATGAACTTGCAGACAAGGTCAATGAGGTCTCTGCATATTTCAGTGTTTACTGATACTCATTCCCCTCCCTGAGACAGGATGGGGGCTGCTGCCGTTAGCAAAGTTTTCACCTATTATAAAAAGGCCAGATTTAACTTATAAATGTAACTAAATGTAACTGTATGTAATGTAAAATAAATGTAACTACTACTTAATGTTAAATAGCTCTGAATTTCACTCTGACCTTTTATACTCTCGTGGGCCACGTAAAATAATTTGGAGGGCCACATTTGGCCCCCGGGCCTGGAGTTTGGCACATGTGCCTCAGAGGCCACAAGAGGGATTCAAACCTTAAAAAGACTGTAAGTCGTGTTCCTGAAATTCAACTCGTCTGGAGACTCTGGTTGCACTGTGTGAGGTGCATGAATGTATATTTTACTGTAAAGCTAAACAAATGTTTGCTGAACTCACCTGATTTTTTTCTTTTTTTTAAACATGAGTGTCTGGAATAAATGAAAGAGATTGATTACATGTGTTTCATCCTCAACAGAAAACTTTTGTGAAGAATGTGTTCCACAAATGAGCATAGCGCTAACTGTTTTAAAAACATGTTTCTACACACTACTTCTCTCGCTTCACTGGGAGCCAAGGCAGAAAATCGCGGCTCGTTTCGAGGTGTGAGACGAGACATAATGACAGAGCTTCACCTCTGGTTGTGACTTGAGCTCCTCCTGACTGAGCCTGCAACCTCATGCCTCCACGTCTTCCATTAATACTTTTCAAAACACATCAGATGTGGAATGCCGAACAGCCCCTGCCAGCGAGCAGCGATATGTCATCGACGTAACCACGTTGACATGATATCCATCAGCAGACTGGCCCCGGTGCTCCGATACTGAGAGTCTGATTAATCTCAGGATCTTTTAACACGCAAAAAATTCAGGTGAAAGGGTGAACACAATGTCAACCAGAGGCTGAGATTATTGAACCGTACAAACAACCCCACAAATAAAAATTTTCATTGGACTGCCAAGTCCTGTGTCGGTTTCATTTAGAGCCTACGTGCCACTCCTCAAACATTAGCTTGCGTTGATTTAAGACACATTCAACCTCCATGCCAGACAATCAGAGCCTGCCTGACTGCATTTCTATATGACACACATTCTGTTAGTTTATTAAAACACAAACCTAGAATGACAGATGACAGTAAATTCACATCTTACCTGTTAGAAAACACTTGTGATTGGTGTAAACAAGACATTTCAGTGAAGGGTGAAATAACACGAAGGAAGACGACTAGCATACAGCCTGTCTGCAAAGGTGAAGCCAATAAACTACAGTTATTACCAGAGGAGGCTAACTGTAGCGCTGAAATACTGCCTTAGAGTAAAATGTGTTTTTAAAGCAAACAGATGGGGTAACAATTCAAACTGATCACATTAAAAGTGAAACCAAGAATAAAACACTTTCATACAGGAACATATAATCACCTCAAAGGGGTCTCATTTATTACTGCTGAAGCTAAACCTCCCCAATGTGTTCTCAACAAATACAAGAAAAAAGTATCTCCGAAAACAAACCGGAGGAGCTGATTATGTAGGAATTTACATATTTAACATAAAGTCTCCAAACATCTGGAGCCAGAGAGCTATTAATCACAGATATCACCCATCAGGCTTCCTGTTAACTCCCCAAACGCTCCCTAATTCTGCACCAGAAAATCTCAAAGGGTGTTTAGAAAAACAAGTGGGGGGTCATCTCCAATGACAGCGGGGAAGGAAGCATCCCAAAATGCAATTGGTGCAGCGGCTACTGCTACATCGGTTCATTTCACCCCAGAGGAGGCTGATTACTCACAAACATCATGTCTCCAGTGAGTTCTGGTCCAACCAAGAGTCTTTTTTTTTTTTTAGCACACACTGTTCTGTTACAATCCTAGATTAAATTTTTACTTCTTGGCTCTCAATAAATTTTTCCAGGAATTTATTTTTTGGATAATCCTGCTGATATGCTGCCCAAACCAACAGGGACCAGGGAACATTACCTCCATGTCTGACCAATCAGCGGATATTTATCAAGGGTTAAAATTATAATCAGAAATTTATTTGTTAAACTCACGGCTGCAATCCAAAGAGATCAGCTCTCACTGCAGCCATTAGGAACAAACAAGAAGTATAATCATCTACCAACAGGAAATAATCATCTACAACACATAAGTAAAAGTCTCCAAGAGACCTTTAGATGGAGACCGAAACCAAACTATTCCTGATGCTCGATTGCATCATTTTATGAAGGTATCTTGTTCTGATGGTTCTTATTGGATTTATTCTTTCTAAAAAACGTGCCGAGCTGGTTCCTTATAATGAGGATGTACATCCTGTTGACAGGTCAGCGGTTGAGTTAGAATGAATCAAGAAAGAAAAAGAGCGAAGGAGGAGCAGAGTCATTCTCCACCTCATACTTTTACCTTTTTTTTGCGCAGTTGGTCGACACCCTCTGAAATCAAACATGGGCTTTATTTATTTATCTGATCCACTTCATAACAGAAGACAAAGCTGCATTAATCCTACCATGACTAAACATCCCTGCTGTAAATATTTGATGTGCTGCTTCTAGTTTAGATTTATAGCAGAAGTCATGAGTCATGGTGTATTTTTCCTCTGGATCAAGTCCGTCAACGTCTGTCAAACTTCAGATGAACTCGGAGATACTGGCGGTATGTGTGTGTGTGTGCGCCAGGTGCTGAACTGATAATGACTCCAACAGTATCAATGTCTTCTTGTCACCTGTGGTCACATTTTTCCTCCAATCCCGATGCAAATAAAAGCTTCGCTGCAGCGGAAGCTGGCGACACGAGGAGAAGAAACGCGGACAGAATGGATGCAAAGCCGGGTGTAACTGATATCAGAGGGGAAGTGCTTCATCCCAGCCCGAGAATCGGATTCTAAACAAATGGTATCCCGCGGGGGCTCCTGCCACCGTCTGAGTAAACTGTGATCCTGTAACAGCTGACGGAGACGAACGAGCCGACATGCAGCTACAAACCATCCAGGACGTTTTAATAAGAGGCTACGTTGCTTATAAACCACTGGTTTCCAAACTTGGGGGGGCCGGCGCGCATAACTCTAAGAGGCCACAAGAAGAAAATTTGCTGTGTAATTTTCTTTCAGCTTTAAAATCTTCTTCTTCTTCTTCTCCTTTATAAATGTCTTGAAGTGACCTGCTGAAATACATGTTCTCACTTGTCAAACGTAGCTGTAGGTCAGCGGTTCAATGTGCGGCTCTTCCTTAGCATTGTGTTAAAAAAACCTGATTAAATTAAGTCATTCCAACTTTTCCTAATGCATTAAGCCTATTAGAAATGTATTCTGTGAGAATTAAGTCAAAAGTTCTTCACAAACTAAGAGCAGCTCTGCACTAAAGCGGCATCACTCCAACAAACACAAAAGAACCTAACCGACTATTAAAGGCTTTTATTATCTGCATTAGTGTACTCATGATACTGTCATTATATTGGGTGTGTGTCTAACAGGACAATAAAACTAATAAAATGACCATAAATCACATAAATCCATTATTCGGCAGCTGAATTTCATTTAATTTCATATAGTTTAATTAAGAAAATTCTAATAAAAATAAAACAGCAGATGAACTTCCTGTCAGTTGACACCAAAACACCAATTTGACGAAGACAATAAAGTAAAATATTAATTACATTTGTTTAAAAGGGGAGCCTCAGCTTTGGTATCCTCCACAGAGAATTTAGAGAGAAAACACAAACAGAACTGAACTCTTCACCTTTACAATCGCAGATTAAACAGCTTTAAAGTCTTGTTTGCTTTTCTCCACACTTCATTAGAAAATTAATTAAACAGGAGGTGAAAATGTGACAAGTCATAAACACTCTATTCATCAAGACAACAATTAAATATGGGCTGGGCTGGTGTGTGTGTGTGTGTAAAAGTTATTTCGGTCATCAATATCATCTTGTAGTTATCGCTGGACCTGTCCCCACATGTTCAGTAATTCCATCACTGTCTGGAATCATCTCCAAACTGGAGGCCACAACTACTGACCTTCTGTTTCATGTAAACTTTAAAATGATTTGTTTTTATTTCAAATCTATTATGTAAGTGCTGTCTAAATGATTAATGAACTTCCAGCTAAAAGAGGAGCACAGATCCTGAAGGCGGGCGGTGACGAAAAAAAAAAAAAGCAAACAGGAGTAGCGAGCTACGGCATTGACGTGTAGCTTGGTAACCATGGTAACAGCTAACAGGCGTCAACATCTGATCCAAGCAGAACTTTATTGTAAATTATCCAGAAGATCCCAAATTTGTATGGAAAAAAATATGATATCCTGATGTTCGTGTTGGCACAATGCAGCTAACGCTAAGTCGAGTGCACGCTAACACTTTTCGCACCATTGTGCCTCACTGCTGAGTGATATGAGGCAGAATAGTAACTGGGCACTGAGTGGACGTCCCACCACCATCATCACCCTCACCACCATGTCTCCACATCACTAAACCACCACCGGCATCCTGACACGCCCACCTGGTCTCCAACCAACGCACCTTGTGTAAACAGAGATTCCCCCCGTCATCCCCACCCCCAGAGGGCAGCGCCGTGTCGTTACTGTCACCTAGTGGACGCAAACAGAGATTGATTAATGCGCTGAGGTGAGGGCGCGATGGAAAGCACATGTGGTAACCACACCGAGGGAGAAGGAAAGCAGCTGCAGCGTTCCATTCAGCGCAGCAGAGAAAATGCAAATGAGTCAAGTCAAACAGAAAGAGTCTGAATCAGAGCTGACCACTGAGTCACAGCTCTCTGTGGAAGCTCACCTGAGCCCATAAAAGCTGATAATAGAGCCAATAATTGAGAGGGAACAGCAATAATGGAGCTTTAGTGAGGCAGTAAATTCTTTAATTAGTTGTTAACACCCTGTGTCTATAGCTGGAGCTTCAACCGCCGCTCGGTGCTGTCTAACGGCTGGATGGACATCCAGACTTTAAAAAAACAAGAAGAGATCACCTTCACTGTTCAACACCTGCATGTCGTAACAGAGAACCGCTGGGAGGCATTTAGATAAGTCTGCAGTCCCGGGTTTAAAAATACATACAGAGTCGAGACCTTCTGGAAAGAAATTCCTTTTTGTTGGCTGACATTCGGGGACGCATCATGGTAGGGATGGTCTCCAAACACACAAGCTCTGCAGCGCTGCAAGGTAGATAAACACAAATGATGCACGGTCTGAAAAACCAGTGGACATTCCTGAGGAGTGAAATCTTCCAGTGGTGGGAATGATGCAGCAGAGGAGAGAGTGAATAATCTGACAGGGTGGTCCAGGGGGGTGGATGACAGGCTGGTGAGCAGCAGCGAGAAGAAAAAGTGCTCTCATGGTTCAGTCCTGTCCTATAAGCCAGGAGGGTTAAAGGCAGGAAGCCATTACCAAAAGTGTAAATACACTCAGCCAGCATTGCTTTAACGCCAAAAAGTGTTCATACGCCCGAAAAAGTAGGACGAGC
Source organism: Antennarius maculatus (assembly GCA_013358685.1). NCBI lineage: Eukaryota > Metazoa > Chordata > Actinopteri > Lophiiformes > Antennariidae > Antennarius > Antennarius maculatus. The sequence continues at coordinate 18,119,382 of CM023621.1, read as the reverse complement.
GGATGCAAACATAACTCCGTCGTCCCCTTTGAGTAAAAGACGGGGGGGACAAGTTAAGACGTTATGCGGCTTCATGTGTTATTAGGCTGCAGCTCCAGACGTTGCATAACACTCGCTCCACTTGCACGGCGGCGGTTTGAGCCTGATGAGCAGCCATGATTACTGGTTGCGTTCGACGGCGGTTTGATGTAGTAATTATCCAATCAGCAGCGGAGCTTTGTGTTATGAGTATGATTTATTAGTATGATTTGAATCCTGGTGAATAATCGCAGCAGACAGCTGTCTGTGTTCTCTCACGTCTGCCAAAACAAACTTATATCACAATAAATCACAACCTGGCCTCATCTTCCCTTCTTCCTATAATGTCTCTGAAATCTCTAATAAACAAACACTTCAACAAGTGATGGGATGTCATTCGTACCTCCGCTCCACTGGATGGATTGAGCCGCACCAGAACGAAATCACCTTCATTTGGAGATGTTTCCAAAACCATTGGAGACGACTCTAAACTCCATTATCTCACTGGGCAGCGGCATGTTTCTGTCTGCACAGCAACTAAATAATGATTTTGATCTTGCAGATCTGGACTATTATCTGGATCTTGCACCACACAGACATCTACACTAAGAACATATGGGATTAAAACTTCATATTTATAGATTATTTCAGAGGAACTATTTAGATAATTGGAAAAGAACTGTAAAGAACTAGCTTGTTAACATTATTAGCTGTTACAGATAAATCTCAGGCTATCAAACTCTACAACTTTTCGGTATATTTAGTCTTTGATCAGGAGTTTCCTCAGGTGAGACATATTACTAGTCATCTGTGGTTGGTTTTCAAATGTTTAACCACGCCTACAGGAGCGATGAAGTCTCTCTTTCTCTTTTACTGATATTTGCCATAATGAGAAGTTAAAATGGTGAAATGCTGTGGTTGTTGGTTGCCATTGATGGTTGGGTTGAGCCTCAAGGAGACAAGGAGAAAATGATAATGTAAAGGCTGAGTGGTCGATGACTAGAAGTCACTCCCAACTCTATGGCTTACTAGTTTATAATGTAATTAAACGGCTTTAAACAGCCCCCAAAACCCACTCTTTTCATTTACTCATCAGGTGTTTCCAAATGATGTAATGTTGGGCTTTTTGAGCTTTTGCTTTCGAGATGACTTTCCATCATTTTTCTCTAACCGTAATCCTGTGATGACAGTTTGGAGCCGTTTCAGCTCTTCTGACCGGCAGCAGGATGAAAGCGATCACCGCATCGTCTCACGGTTCACTTGGAGTTTGTCCAGCGAGGAGATCTTGACCCCCTCAATTACAGGATAATGGAGCTGTTTCTTTTGCGTGTCGCTGAATTTCATTAACAATTTTTGCATCCCCCACATGTGAAGAGGAAATCGGCGTAGCTTTGAATTCCTTTGTGTTCCAGAGCTTCTTATGCATTCAGAGTTCAGCTCCTAAGTGCAGGTGAGTGTGTCTGTATTTGAAGTTTGCTTCCTTCCGCGCCACAAAAAAAAAGCTAGAAACTGGAGAAGCGAGGCGATAATCTGACGCCATCAGGAGACAAAAAGTGGATCCGCTCCATTGATGGTGAATCGAAGACTTATGGACGCAAAGAATGTTTGCTTGACCTTTCGTTGGAAACTGAGTCAGACCAGAAAGTCGGCCTGTCTTTCAGCCTCAGTGGAGCATCTCCAGGGTTTGTCTCCTAAATGACGGCAGTGAGACTTTCTTTCATTTCCAGCCGGAGAAACATGTGGTCATGTGTCTAAACTGTCTAAGACTGCAAGAAAAACAACATATTTACTCCTGGACTTCCTTCCTTCTTTACCACATTTGTGTCTAGTTTTTAATACTAAGAATTAACATCCACAAATGAGGACAGCGCTCCAGCCAACACCTCAATTATTCAATTCAACCGTTAAAAATGTGGGAACAAATCAAACCACGACAAAACAGAAGAAACAATGAGAAAACAAATCAATGCAGCTCATACCCTCAATTCAACCAACATTTTTCAACTTAGTTGGAACCCAACCGTACAGCAGATGGTAAAGGAGGCCCTTGTTTCTCTGAACCCTATTTATTGTTTGAGTTTTGGATGAAAATGCATCTTATTTAAAAGGGAACCAACAGAGAACAAAACATTACAAAGAGAACAGAAACTTATAAGTCAGACCAGACTATGTAGATATTTCTCTTTATTTAAGTTGTTAAAGTTTTTCACTTTTCAACAAGAATTATTTTCAGTCCAGTTCTATGTTGCTCGTTCTATATATCTGATACAAACAAATATGCTTTCTGTGGTCAACTTCATCCATCAATTCAGCTGACATCACCAGATTTTTGTGAAAGGTGTTGAAATGTTGAGTCATAAATTTAAAAAGGAACATTTCTACATTCACATCAAATGGAAATCACGTATTTTCATTTGGATTTGTTAGGTAAAGGTTCATAAAAATAACAGATGACACCCTGGCTGCCAATGAGCGCCATGTGTGAGGGCTTGGGACGGGTTCTAACGGGTTCTGAAAGGATTTGTCGGTCTGCTTACGTTGGGTGTCGGAACGCGAAGCGGGGCGCTGAGCTTTGCTATGACAGATGCAGACGTTGAACTCTTGACATCGGCTCGACCAAGGCTATGTTATGTTCAACATGTGTGTGTCCGTTACCATCTCTAGTTTCCAGGGCCGGACCGAGCCGTGTGTGTGTGTGTGTGTGTGTGTGTGTGTGTGTGTGTGTGTGTGTGTGTGAGATGAGAGGAGCAGCAGGATCTGCAGCTATCTGGGAGGTTGGACGTAACAACACACTGGGGACGCATTAGCTTCCTGTCCGTCAGGAAGACTCTGATTTACAGCCGTGCTGACCAGCGAGCCAACCTCCACCCAAAGCAAACACGCAGGAAAACACCACCACCTCTGTGTGGCGGCAGCTGGCAGCTAACGCACACACACACTCACACTCACACACACACACACACACACACACACACACAAAACCTCCGTTTTACCTCACGAAGGAAGCACGGAGAGACAAGCTTGAAATTACGATTAAGTCCGTTTTGGTGCGACTTGTTTCGGGCCACCGACCCAGAGTCCAGGACAGAAGCCTGAAACAAGATGTCACCCCCAAACACAACAACGATTAATCACACTGCAAATTATAAGCACCTGTATGAACGCTGAGGCAGCGTCTGATTCATCCAGACAGCACCCCCGTTCCACCCTCCAAAGAAAGAAATAACTCCGACACAAAAGGCTGTTTTGACTTAAACCTCTCACCAAATGATCGATTGAGTTGTTCTGCAGGAGACGTGACACAAATCAATTATAAACCTGGTGATTCATCCACTCAGGTGAGACGTCCATATTTATGGAAAACAAAAATGTGTTTTTCCTCATCCGCCATCAGACCATAAATAACGAGTAGGAAGGGCAAGATTTAAATTATTCTACATTTATCAGATAATTTATCTGGTTAATTCAGATATAGATATTATATTACCGTGATGAAATATTCAACCTCATTGAGAGACCAGAACATTTTATCGACATGAGGAATGAAGAGAATTAAAAGTTTAAAGGTCAAATCATCCAGATTAACTCCTCATGTGTTGCTTTAGTCATAAGAGCCTTTTTCAGTAAGAAGGTTTGTAAATGACTAAAATACAAAATCTGATTGAACACAGCCAGTGTGTGTGTGTGTGTGTGTGTGTGTGTGTGTGTGTGTGTGTGTGTGTGTGCGTTGGGTCACACTCTTTTTAGCAGAGTATTCTGTAAATGTGACATCATAAAATCATTTTAACTGCATATTTTTTGGGGGTTTTGATAAGCTGTTGTTTATTTTATTTCAGCGATCTGATTGGTTGCTACAGTGCTGTGTTGTGTTCTGTTGTGGGTGGGGCTTGAGGTTTCCCACTCATTATTATGTATATATACAGTATATATATATATGAAACTTTAAAAACCATCCGGCTTTAAAGGTTTTAATGTATATGCAGTTTTCAACCTAAATATAAAAGCATAATGTCAAGTTCTTGTTTCACTCATCTCCAGACTGAAGTGACTTTTTTTTGGGGGGGGGGGATGTGGCCCCTCTGTGGAAAACCACCTGAATTCATTATGCTAACTAGCTAGCCCTGCTGATAGGCACGCAGGCTGATGTGAGGAAATGTGAGTTTGATTAATGTGGGCAAAATTGAGCTGTGCAGACCGCTCCCCAGCCCCAGTTAAAGGAGTCGCCTGCCATCAGGCTCAAACGGCTGCAGAGCGACTTCTCCAACCCGCCGACACCTCACAGCAACCCCACTGCAGACAGAACCGGAGCGGCCCCCGCCTAGAACTGCATAAATATTGCTGGCACACACACACACGGCAAATGAAAACCATATTCCTGATAGCTCCAACAAAGAGGGGAGATGTGCTCTGTGTTTGTGCATAAACTCCAAATAGGCCTGGTCACTGTCTGCGAGTTCCTTTAAAGCAGCCAGACCACAGCAGGACCAGCTGGGCCTCTCGCTCCAGCGCCGGCCCCCGGGAGACGGGACATCCCACGCTTCCATCCAAAAAGAAGCAAAACCGCCCAAACCCAGGGGAGTGTGGCCCACCGACGCACATGAAGAAGGCATAGAGGTAACAGGGGAGACGGGAGTAAGGGGGGGAGAGAGAGAGAGGAAGGGGAGAGCTAACAAAACCCCCCCAGGTACCTGCCTTACAGTCGCCTCTCACCAAATGTTTACTTTGGACCAGACCGGCGGCCAACTGGTTGCAATTGACCCTCGAGCAGGACGAGTTAGAGAGCGAACATGAGACTTTTCCTTCTGGGAAAAAAGATGGAGGGAAGCCACACACACACACACACACACACACACACACACACACACACACACACACACACACACACACACACACACACACACACACACATGGAAAACAAATACAAAGACACTCAAATAAAAATAGACGCACTTAGAGAAGAATCTTTCGTGTTTTTGGACTGAAGTGAAAATCTGACCGACTCTGGAGAGAAGCCAGAAGTCAAACCTCCACTAGCACACCTGCTGCAGGTGGGACGGCTCAGACACGCCCACCCCCCTCCAACCTGGACTCGGAACTTTCATCTGCCATCCTGAGAGGCTGCTCATCTTCCCTACTGTGAGCTCCAACAAATATTACCTCCTGCGTCTTTTTCTTTTTCCTCAAACCTCAATGGAGAATTGAATGAGTTCATGGAAAGATGTAAAGGAGAATTCATGAAAAGACAAAAGTATCCTGATGCACTGAGACGACTGCTGTAAGAAATGCTGAGACGGCATTATCTCCTTCCTCAAAAATGGCTGTAGACTTGAGGAGATAAAGTTGAAGCGTGGAGCGATCAATCACTTCTAGGTCGCTTTGGATTTGGATGCGCTAGAGGAAGTGGGGGGCAGGCAGGACACCCGCTGGCCTCACAGACTAAATAAAACCTCTTAATCCTCATAAACTGCTCCATGTGAATGTTATGTCCCTAACTCTCCAAAGGGAATGGAACTCATTTTGAGGGTAAAACATTACCAGGATTCTGCTCCCATAATGGGCCCCGTGTTCTGCTGAGGCCCCCCGCTCCGAAGCGAACCCTCAATCTCCTCAAAAATATCAATGACAGAATGATGAAAAATGCTCCGGAAAATGCAAATGAAGATGGAGGAGTGGGGGGGTGTGTGGTTGGATGAAATGATGGCAGTGTGTGGGTGAGTGTGTGTGTGTGTGTGTGTGTGTGTGTGTGTGTGTGTGTGTGTGTGTGTGTGTGTGTTTGGAGAGGGGGAGGATGAAAAGAGTGTGTGAAAATACAGCTTCAGCTGATGTGATTCGTCGATACACACATCCGGGTACACACCTCCCGTCAGCGGCTGTATCGCTGCTCTCACCTGAGCGGTGTTAGCAGTGTTAGCTTAGCGCCAGGAAACAAGGAGGGGGAGGGGAGGGAGAAGTTTTCACTCCAGGCCACTCATTTGTCACAATTGTCACAGAATGCACAAACACAAATTAGTGAATTAGAACTGCGGATGTGTGTGTGCTGGGACCTGTCATAACAGCGGCGGGCGTCTGGTGGTGGTCTGACTGGGACCCCTGTGTGAGCCCTCAGAGGTGTGTGTGTGTGTGTGTGTGTTTCTGTCGACACGCCCAGCAGAAACGGACTTCACGTGGTGATTCTATAACCATCGAAAGCTGTAGACGCCTTGACGCAAATGAAAAAAGCTGATTTAACGTGATTTAAATACTTCATTGTCGGCTAAATGTGACCAAAGAAACGTCTGTAGTGATAAAAATGAACACATCCTGCTGGTCTACAGCTGAAAACAGCTTTATTTCAGCATTGATAGATGAAATTGATCCGTTCCACATTTGTTCATTACTCTAAGTTTCATTTAATTATTTTAATATTACAGTAATGATCTTCCTTTTTTGTGTCTGAACCTCACCAGAATTAAAGAACGGTATTCTTATTCAAGCGTGGGTTCCCTCAGAGTGTGCAGTACATGCGTAATGGTTTTAGTGGAGAATACAGCTTATAAAGCCTGTAAATAATTCATTTTCAAATTTATATCAATTATGGAATTGAGCTTTTGGACACTTGATAAAATCATATGAGCTGTTAGAAGATTTGTTAAAGGCTGATAATAACTTTAGTCATTCAGTTGACGCCAACTGGAGGTCACAATATTGAGTGACTGATCATTCTTAGATTTATTGATGGTAAGATGAGGTGCAGCAGTAATTTCAGTATCACTAAAATATCTAACAGCCATCGTCTCCATAGCAACCACATTAAGGCCTGGCATCCTAAAGACTAATGCTGACTTACGCTACTCAGGAAAAATGGCATCTGCAATCGAGCATAAACATGCTCACAGCTGTGTGTGTGTGTGTGTGTGTGTGTGTGTGTGTGTGTGTGTGTGTGTGTGTGTGTGTGTGTGTGTGTCTGACTCATTCTGTGTGTGTTGAGGTGAACCACACAGGTACGGTGGGCCAGTCACAGGAAACGTATTAACCTGGACCGCCGTTTACTCTCCTGACCACACTGCATCCCACGGGGACAGGAGAAAAAGCTCCAGCCAGCCACACACATGCTCACACATGCTCACACACACACACACACACACACACACACACACACACACACACACACACACACACATGCCAACATATGCACACACATAAAAATCCGATAAATCATAAACTGGAGGTATGCACAACAGGCCCACAAAATGTTGATAGTCACATTCAGACATCTCTCTCTCTCTCTCTCTCACACACACACACACACACACACACACACACACACACACACACACACACACACACACACACACACACACACACACAGACACTCTCACAGACACAGAGGAATCGGTGTGTGTGCGCGTCTACACACTGTCCATTAACACCTACATAAAACACCTACAGGCACCCGTACTCCATTAGAGGTCAGCACCCGCTCCTCAATTTCATGGCCCATGTATGAGGGCAGCAAAGGTGAGTGTGATGACAGGACACACACACACACACACACACACACACACACACACACACACACAATATGGATCAAGAATGTAAAAAAATCACAGAAAAAACGAATATATTTTAATTATGGCAATGATAAGGAACATAAATTATATAAATACGTATATATATTTATTTATAAAAATAACATTTTATATTATGGGTATATAAGATGTGTGTTACAATAGAAATAGTTTATATTTGGCATGTATATTTGGCATTATAATTAATAATTCATAATATATATTACATTTATAATGTATAAGACATATTATACATGAATTATAATATATTATACATTAATTACACAATACACATAAAATGTATCATATCAATTTAAAAATCATCTTAAGATATCAGATATTTAAAACTGTCATTAGAATTTTATAAAATATTATTTTCCACTTTCAAATAGTATGAATTTAATAACTTTCCATAAATATTAAATATTATTTTAATGTTAACCCTTTAGATGCCTATTTAATTAAAATCCTTGTTATGAATAAAACCCATTCATTAAATATGTGCAGTAAATAACAAATGAATATTTTTTTAATCAACACTCTAAGATGAGCTTTACAACAGTTTTATAGAAATTGTGCTTTATAAATAAAGTGGATTGGATGTTTATAGATTTTAGATAAAAATAGGATGAGTTGTGAATTTAATTCTATGTTAATGATGCATGTCTTTCTAAATGTACTGATTGTTATTCTATTCTTTTCGACTCTGCTCTGTATTTTCTCCTTTCAATACAGCCCCTCTCAGAGGTATTGAGTTATTCTGGTCTATCAGACTCCCCCCCCCCCCGCCTCTCCGACAGGAACTACGTCTCTTCCATGGCTGGGAGGTTGTAATTTGTTACAGGCGGAGGGAAAGCAGAGAGGTCTCCCTCTTATCTGAACAGGGGATCGCCAGCAAAATCATATCAGAGGGAAGGCAACGTGTTTAAATATAGCCGTAATTACAGCAATCATTTCTTGCTGTCTCTTCGACCTCCCCACCCCACCCACCCACCTCCAGCTCCACCCTGGCTTCCCCCTAACTTTCCCTGGACATTTTCCCCCCCTTGGCTTTTGGGAACGGCCTCCCTCTTCCCTGCGTTTCCTCCTGCAGTATCCAGTTAATCCGGGCTGGGGGGGTGGGCTCGGGGGCTGACAGTTGCATGACAAGGAATGTTTCCCTTTGTAAGAGCCTACTTCCCCCTCGCTCAGTTTTAGTCTAATTGAAATGTTTCCTATTGAGCTCAATCAAGGGGCCAATTACCTAATTATTCGCTTATGCCTGACTCGACCCGGTGGAGAGACGGAGACCAGGAGGAGGAGGAGGAGGAACACTGAGATGAGGAGGAAGGAGAGTTTGTGCTGCAACAAAATAATCACAAAAATATAACAAAATACAAATTAAAAGTTCTGCTTTCTCAGGGTAGAAACTTCTGCTTGTGTATGGATTTTAGAGCTTTTGTTGTTTATTAGATTTAGTTGAGCTTTTGTGGCCAAACACACAACATTAGAAGGTTTTTATTTGCATTAAAATATTAATTACATTTCATTATTTTAGAATTTAAGTTATTTTGGCTTTATTTCATCTGATGAACTTTTTCATATGTTGTAATGTTGTAATGTAATGCTATAATGTTAAATTACAGCAAAGAAATTCCAATAATCTAGTTATATTTACCAAAAATATGATTTTTGGTAAATCAATGCACACACACACACACACACACACACACACACACACACACACACACACACACACACACACATAAAATCTTGAGTTCAGAGGTTTCCTGACTTAAAATGATGTTATTTTGATATATTGCTGCCTATATGAGAAACTACTCGGGCTAATTTGGACCAGAGACAGGTAAAACTTCATGAAAAATTGGATTTTTAGACTGAATAAGTTCATTTTTGCAGCTGACAGAGGAACCAACTGGTTCTCTGAGAAAGCACCAGGTTTTATGAGCTCATATTATCAAAGAGAGGAGCGAGAGAGGGGGTAGAGGTGGTGGTGGTGGTGGGGGACGAGAGGGAGACATTAAAGGAGCTGGAATGTTTTGTCCCGGCTCAGCCGGCCTCCAACACATTTAATAATGAGACAGGTAATAAAACACACTGGCCCACGCACACACACACACACACCCTCATACACACACATGTACAGTATATATCTACGTTATAAATATATATCACAGCTAATGGGAGGACATGTTTTCATACATTTTCTTCCAGGCCTTCCTGACATTAAAACAGATTGCCTATGTCACGTCCTGGACCATAATAAACAACATTTTATAGCTCATTTGAAAATGGAGTAGGTTAAAAAGCAATCAGTACATCGTTACAAGAATCCATCTTCTGCAAAGCAAAGCTTTGCTCCTGAATCATTTACTTCAGCTCTGTGAATGATGGCGTAAATATCACTACCTGCGTGCCCTCTCTGTCCTCCTCCTCTCTCATCTCTGGAGGCCCGCCTCCGTCCGCGGGTTCAACAAGTGTTGGCCGGGCGCGCTCTTAAATCAATCATTTAAATATATGGATAAATCAGCGAGCCGTCTGGGTTTAAGCACACATGCCGTAGCTTAATTCACCCGAGCAAACCGGCGCTGTGGCCATATTTCAGCCAACATGTGCACCGCTGTTGTCTAAACAAGCGCTGCGAGGCCGGCCGCAGAGGAGGGTCCTGGCTGCAGGTCGTGGAAAGCAGCTAGAATACACACACACACATACACACACACACACACACAAACACATGTAGGAGCGAAGGCCCCGGTTTGAGGTCATGGAAAGCCGTTATAATGCCGCCTTTCACCAGGAGAAAATGAGAGGAGCAGCGGATCAGACAGAAGCTGCTTCCCTCTGACATATGAGCGCAAGTTAAAACCTGGACCTCATAATGAGCCGGGGTGGGGTGGAGGGGGTAACCCTATACATTGAGAGTTGGGGGTGTCAACGATCAGCAGAATGGTTATATAGAAAAATTAAGAGTGTCCTCAGGAGCTTCACATTTTAACGTGTATCCAGATAAAGAGAGACAGGACTGCGTTCACCGTTTCCATCTATTAAGGAAGGATTATCTCATGGATGCTGATCAAACCATGTGGAAGTGTTTATAAGACGTACGGTAATACATTTAGATTTAATACAGAAGGACTGCTGGGCTCTGGCGGAGGTATGAATTCACTTTCCTTCTCATTAAACAATTTTAATCCTAACCCCAATTCCAAGGAAAAGAAATCATTCCACATCCCTTTATCAAGAGCTATTCCAGGATTGGACGTTACCTCTTTGGCACAAGCCCCACCCCTCAACCCAGTTCCAGACCAATCAGTGAAGTAGTTCATGTGTAATTAACTACTATGGTTAAAAATCATTCCTTTAGTCTAGATGCAATCCAGAATTTTTTATACGCCACTGCAAAAAAACAAACCAACAGCTGTTGACCTGTGATGATGTCATCAACGTTTACATTCGGGTCTGTGATGTCATCGCTTCTTCTTCTTTTTTTTATTGTTTGGTCACAAAGAAGATCAAAGTGGTGACGCCACGTTTAGATCCTGAAGAATTACACACACACACACACAGGCCTTGAAGACACATGACATCCTGAACCTCACACACACACACACACACACGGTTACGTTGACCTGCAGCTCAAGAGAAGAAAAATGGAAGCCCCCCCCTCCTCCCTCCCGCAGCTGGGTGGGCTGGTCAGCTGGACGTATAGCGGGGGCAGCGCATCTGGGAATTCTGCTAAAACGCTTTACACACACAAAAACACACACTTTACTGTTTTCACAATTTCACAGAAACTGGTTTCCACTCGTTCTGCGCTGAAAAAGCAAAGCGCCGAGCATCAACGGCGTCTTCAAGCAGGAGTCTGATCGTCCAGGTGGTCCGACCCCCGGAGCCTGCACAAAACTCACTTAAAGGGCAAAAAACCTGAAACCCATGCAAATGTGATCAGCCTTGATTGGACCGGCCGCATATGATTAAATATAATTGCAAAGAGGCTTTTCCAAAGTGCCTCGGCGGTTTGGAGAAAGTCGGAAGGATTTAAAACCAGATTGTTCAGAAGAACGACAGAAAGAGGAGGTGTGGAGAGAGATAACTCCTTTCAGAGTGGGGCTGGTTTTTACATGCATATGAGTGGGTGTGAGGTGGGGGGGGTGGCAGATAGAGCAGTCTGGGGGCAGAGCTGTCACACTCGGATGATTGATGGCTCTGTCTGAATGCTTATGTCAACAGAGCGTGAGCACGTCTCAGCAGCGCGGCCGAGCCCTCCACTCAGCACCTATTTAAGGGTCAGGTGCTTCAGAACACACTCGTCGTGCAATACACTCGTCGTCCAACACACTCGCCGTGCAAACGCGCCCATTATCGTCTGAAAAGCTTCCAGTGAGAAATCAACAAGACCTGGAAATCAGCTCAGGTTTAAAATACAGCCTGCCACAGACGTTTTTTCTGCAACATGTAGAAATAAAAACAGACAAAACCTGATAATGTTTCCTTCAACTCGTTTAATTTGAAGTTCACTTTCTAAATACTGTACTAGTATGTTTGGTTACGCCTGCAGGCCATGGATATTTTCAGTTTTGGTTGATGTGTCAACAACTAATTCAACAAATTTGTTTTTTCTTGTTGTCAAAGCTCTTATTTTAGCTCAAAAACTGTAAAAGCAGAAGAGAAAGAAACAGCATTCTGCATGATAACTAACAAATTATTTGTTAATTATTTCCTTCGAGTCCAGAGTTTATTTTATTTATTTTAAATGGTCAATAAAACAGCAAAAATATTTCCAGCCAATGTTGGAACAGTCTGACTCCTTCCAGCTGAGAATGTGTTTGTGTGTGTGTGTGTGTGTGTGTGTGTGTGGCTGTGATGTCACACATCTCTGGGCACCAATGACGGCTCAGCAATGTTTGAAATACAATGTGATGACAGTTGTGTTTTAACAAACTGATTTATTCCTGAACATCATGCAGTGACGTTTCATTCAAAGTTCAAATATGAATATTTTAACACAGAACTGGAGCTTTAACTTCTAAACATGGAGGTGTGTAGAAACCCTCCACTGGGTGGGGATAGTCTCATGAAGGCAGGTGCCCCCAAAGGTTTTAGAGTTACAGTCACCTTCATCACACTCACAACTTATTTCTTCACTCCTTTCGTCATGACAACAGGTGACCTAATGACAAACATGGTCAACCTGGAATAAAATAACCAACAACTTGGGAGTTTGGGTCTCCTCTGGGTCTGAATCTGTTGCTCCGCCGTCGTCTTCTCTCGGAGATCGATGAGTTTGATTGTTGTTGGGATTAATAAAATAATGGAAGCACACAACTCAACAAATCATATGAGAAAAAGTGGAGTCATTCAATCATTTGATAGCAGACATGCTACGCTATTGTCTACCTCTAGAAACCTGGGGATGGGAGGGGATTTCTACCAAACCTGGTTAAGTACCGCATTAGATCTGCATAAAGAGATTAATCCAGTCACTTTGCTCTATGTGGGATATTTTACATTTCCCCCAGATTATGTAAAAGTTATTGGTGTATTTTGTGGAGGGGTTGATGATGGGACTGAAAGCTAAACGGCGTGGGATTGCTCTGCCTCGGCTGCGTCCCGTTCTGGTTGCATCTTGAACCATCAGCCCACCCTGTGGGAAGCGCAGCGTGCCAAATACATATCGAACATTTTTCAGCAACAAATGAGTTCTGGAAAGCCACCGATAAATGTCTCAAAGTCGCATTATATGATCTCTACCCCTTAAGTCTCCAAAGCAGCACAATCAAACACAGATGGACTACAAACACACTCTGCCTTCAGTGGGATCGACATCACCCAGGCGGCACAAAGAGTGTGTTTAAACAAAGTAAAATTCAATTGTGGAGATGTAGCTGGGGTTTGAAATTTACTCCATGTGCTCAGCAAACACATGTTTAAAATGCTGAAGATATGGACGTATACAAAAAGACTGGAACCCCCCCTCCCCTCTGAGAAAGAGCTGGAGCAGGAGAAGAAGAAATAGAGTCCGGATGTAAAGAGACAAGAATTATTCTGTGGTCTGAGTCATTTTAATCAGTGTTTGTCTTCCACTCCAAATGAATGACAGATGCTACAAGGTGGGCTACCGCTACGACAGCTAGCATACGTCTATCTGCGATACGGCGCGGCGGCGATCTCCGTCTGATTGGGCGGAGATGAGCTCCGAGGGCGGAAGCCCAACAAACAGCCTGGAGTTCAGGCTCTGTCATGGTTCCACCCGGCTCTGCCTGTGTGTGTGTGTGTGTGTGTGTGTGTGTGTGTGTGTGTGGGGCCAGCAGCTGTGACGGGACCTACATCACAACACAAACAGCTCACAACACAATCACTGGATCACACAGGATCAGATTCGGTGACTCAGCAGGGGCCTGGGGAGCACTAACCAAACAATCACATGTGGACAGAACACAGGAAAATCATTTAACCTTCACTCGGTGGGGGTGTGGGGGTGGGGTGGTGGGACTCATCTCTGATTTCCCCCCATCGTTTCTCTCCCTGCTGGAGCCGGATGAGCGTGGCACAACAAAGGCTGCCGCTCTTCATCTTCCTCCTGGTCATCAGTGTCCACACAGTCGTTCCCACCCAACCACCCACTACCACCGCCGCCACACCCCCATCCGCTGCCACCCCTCGCCCCACGGGGTGGGTGCCTCCCAGCTGCGGCCCGGCTTGTCCTGATTGCGTCTGATTTGGGTTAAGTGATTATTACCCTGCTGCGGTTTGGGTAGGGACTCGCCCACAGGCTGGGAACAAGGAAGGAGGGAGACGGGTCTGCAACACACACACACACAGTTTGTTTAGGTGTGTATCTGAGGACGCACACAAAGAGGGAGGCTGTGTGAGGAGAAAAGATGACTGCAAGCACAAACAATAAAAAGAGGAAGTGAAAAAGTGAATCAATCACTAAAAGAATCCAGAAAAACAGGTAAAGAGACAACAAATATAAGAATTTAAGTTAAACAAGCCCTGACCAAGCAGCAGTCTACACTATGGACCCCACCTGTCAATCAACATGTCCACTATGTGGCGCTACTGAACACTGACAGGCTCCTCTGACACCTGGAAAACATTTTTTGAGTTATTTGTAATGTTCAGCCTCTTAAAAAATGTGATTCATTTACAGTTTTACGCTAAAACAATAACTGAAGTTGATCTGTGGGAATTTATAGTTACAAAAAAAAAAAACCTGTAAAAAGCTGCCTGTGAATTATAAAAAAGGTTTAAAAAAAACAAACACTATGTTTTCTATGTTAAGATTTGTGTGCTTAACAAAATTTGTCAGTGAAATATACCGAGAGACTACATTCAAAGATTGGAGATATTAATCAATAGATGATCAATGGATGATGAAAGCTCAAATGAGAAGTTGGCCTGATGCAAGGAGTTCAAAAAAGTACAATCAGCAGAATTGTCAGAACGGATCTTTCAAAAGAACAAACAGCTGCCGGTGTGAACGGTCCAGCTATCAGAACCCACAGATCCAAACATTACAAATCATGAGGAAACGTGTCAGACCTTTCTGTCCATGATGAACACGAGGCGATGATGACTTGGATCTGACACTATTAAACAATGAGAAAAATTCTTTGATAAGAAACAACAGGACTGAAATGTAATTCATAAAATATCCCAAAATCTCTGCTTTCAATCAAATATTCTAATCATTAAAGCTCTGGTAGCTGTTTCCCTCCCAATGGAACCATCTAGTAGTTGATGGTCACCTAATGGAACCATCTAGTATTTGGTTCTTCCGAAGGTTCCTCAGGATCGCTGTGCCCTGAGTCTCAGTTGTTTCTGGGGAACCAATAATCAGAGGTCCTGGGGCTGAAAACGTCTCAGCCTATCCTCAAACTTTTAATGGATCAGAACTGGGATCACTGATTGGTCCAACATCAACCAGCCAATCAGATTGTGTTCCATGTCCAGATGAGTTCCTTCTGCCAAGTTGCATCATCAATGATTCAACCCATTTTTATTAGATAACGATCAGATCAGTGTTACGCAGAATCAGTAACATTAAATATTGATTGAAGTGTTCATAATAATCTGATGTCCGTAATCTAATTACACTTTTAATAAAAGTCCAGATTGAGTTAAAAAAATAAATGATTTTCTTTGATACAATAAGAACAAAATGTTCAGACTTTAAGTATAAAAACTGGACTAAAAACAGGATCATTTGACAAAATGATAGATTTAATGACGACATCCGGACTAAGACTATATAAAAAAACAAAAGACAAAATTAATAAGCTAGAAAAACACAGGATTCTTGTAAACACATTCAAGTCGTCCGTAAATTTAATATATCAGAAAAATAAATACGTGTCTGAAAAATCTTCTTAAAAGTCACCAGCAGGCACATGGGAGTTGTCTTCATACAGTTTTATCAATAAAGTTAGGACACACAACATGACACACACAGATAAATGCCGTTTCTAAGTGGGAGGCAATAACAAAACACGTAGTAACCCCCCCTTAGTGAGAGACAGAGACAAACTGACTCAGTGGTAAACATGCATATTAGACAAACACAGTAAAGGCACGCAGTCGTTCTATGGAGGGATGTTTCAGGAGGGAGGAAGAAAAGGGAAAATGTTCCAAACATGTATTTACGAGCCGGAGTTAAACTGTCTCTCACTCTGTAATTCTCAGAGCGTTTTTACTGCAGGCTGGGGGTGAACAAAGTGCACGTTGTGTTATTCTACCATCCGTCTCGTCTTACATCCTCCCATCATATTCTGGGCCTTTGGCTGCTATGGGGAAACCCTGAGAGTTGACTCCAGGATGAGTTTTCATCTTCCTCCTCTTGGATTCACTACGCTACTCCTGTGCTGCAGCTAAAATCCTATTTTCTTGTTGAAATTATAGATTTAAATTTGCAACTCTTGTGAGAATAAGGGACGTTTTTTTGGCAGATTGATTTCCCATTTTTTATGACTTTTACAGGCAAATCAAAGTCTTGAATGAAACCCACTGAGCCAATAGGATAACAGGACAACTGGCCGCTTTGATCCAACATTTCTGTCGAGCAGCATGAAGCATATCCCTTTCTGATGCCGTGATTTCTGACTCATTTCCTGCTTTGAATCCACAGCAGAATATTTTGCAGATTTGTCTATCACATGTTCCCATCATTATGAATTCAACTTGTCCTGAGTTCACGTTGAAGATAACGAATGAACAGCTGCAGTCCAGGTCCGGCATCCACGAACATGACCGACCGGCTCCCTGCAACTCGGCCCAGAAGGAAAAAGGAAACAGCAGCTCCAGACGAATCCACACAGAACGGCGTGCAGCCAAAAAACACAGCGTAATCTAAAACACGCCAATTTAATCACGGTGGGAAACATTCAACAAGCCGAGCACACCTGTTCAACCGAGCACGTCCACACGGGAGTGATGTTTCACAAGTCCGACAACAAATTCCAATCATGTGGCCAGAATGCAAAGTAACTGTCAGAGCCAAAAACAGCTTGATGTATGGAAAAACTAAATATGAAAATTATCTCAAACAGCAGCAGAGCAGATGGTTTATTTCAGTAAAGACCTGCAGAACTAAACTCTGTATGTTCAAGGTTTGTGTTGCTACAGTCTACCGCAAGCAGGAGGTTTGCATGAAGGCAACACAAACGTACGGATGACAGTGAACGTGACAGGGAACAGGCTCATTAAGGCAGTGCCTAATAAAGGGGCCACTTCTGCTGCACGGATGTAGTTTGATTGTGTTTGACACTGAACAGAAAAAACATGAGAATTACGCTACAGACCAGAACAGACTCCAGCACCGCTAACCTTTAGCAAGAATCACTGGAATCATGTTAAAAAGTCCAGAAACCATCAGCTACAGAGTGTAATATTAAACATATTGTATATGCATTTAATGAAGCCAGATTTGTAGCTTCATTGAATGTATAAAATCAATTTGCTAACGTAAAGATGTTTTGTGTGCTTCTGCTGGTTTGCCAGCAGGATTAGAAAAAAACCACACAATAGAGTTGTTTTAAATTAAAAATAAAGGGATTTTTCTCAACCTTGTGAGACAGTCTCTCATTTTTCCTGTTGAAAGCAATCTGCCATATTATGGGGATTTTATAAATGATAGAGAAGAATTTTAATTTTGGTGCAGATCTGGATCAAAAGGTCAAAATTCTGATTTTTTTTTACCCCCACTTTTTATTTCTTCACTGTTACACAATGAAAAATGTTAAACTCAAGGAATCTCTTCTGGATGCAGATCATCCAGATAACTGGGTCTGACTAAAAGAAGTTTAAATGTAATTTTGAAGATCACTCTATTGAAAATTCAAAACATATTTAAATTTCAATTATTATTCTAGTAATAGTAGTAGTACTAATAATAGTATTTGTCTTCTAGTCATTATCCTTTCAGTTTTACTTCAATGGTGCTTTTTCATAATTTCTAACAAATTATTTACATGTTTACATCACAGAGCAAACGACTTGGATTATTTGGATCATGTATAAATTTAAAAGACATTTAACAGAACTAATTCAGTATGTTGTCACTAAATTGAAAGAAGTTTGCAAGACTCAAACACTCATTTTTATTGGTGTCATGCAGGTAACTGATCCTCCTCATCAGATCGTCATCCTCATCATCACTGCTCCACCTTCAGCAGCTTGAAGCCACACAGTCCAGGTGGGAGACCGGGTCACTCGTGGAAATCGATTTGAACGGCTTTGCTAATGATCAAATGAGGCTCATCAATACACCAACAGATGAGAAGAGAAGCTGCTTAATGAAATACCTGTGATTAGCACTAATGAGCAGGATGGGGATGATTCTCATGGCTCATGAAGCTCGGCGTGGATCCGAGACCTAATTACACTAATCTGTCTGCTTTTAATTAAAGCCGTCGGTCATTAAGGCTGGAATGCAGATTCTCCAGCAGCAACTAATTTCAGATGTTCTCCACGCATGAGAGGGCTTTAAAAGGAGAGAAACGGTGGAAAACATGACGACCAAGATCTTTCATACAGGAGAAGAAGACAGACGGGATTTCTGTTTGATTCAAATGTTGATGTGTGACTCATCTGTCTCAGAGAGGATCTCTGATCACAGACCTGTGACAGTCAGACTTCATAGTCGACGCTCATTCACATCAAACTGAGGAAACACCACACAGTCCAAACAGGGCCAGAGGCGAGAGAAAACGTCAGCTGAGGAGGGGGGAGCCCAGACCACCAGGGTTACTCCCCCCAACACACACACATACACACACGCACACACACACACATTATTTACTTAAACTTTCATGGTTTGGCTCGGGTCCTACAAGGCCATCTTTCACCCCATGTTTTCCCCTCCTTCACACCCAAAAACAGCATGCAGGCACGCACACACACACACACACACACACACACACACACACACACACACACACACACGTCTTATTTATTTTGAAAGCAGATCTGATTTGATCAGTTCCACTTTTTTTACTGATAATCTGTCAGAATAAAAGTTTTACACTTCAACACAACACTGATCACCACCTCCACACACACAGTCTAATCCATTAGATCCGGATTATTATTATAATCTGCACCATATTCCCATTTTTAATGTCACAGGTAATGAATTATAATCAAAATCAGGCAGTTCCTGACCAACCAATGCTGTGTGTCCAGTGGTATAGCATGCCCCTCCCAGGTGACGTGAGACCAGAACTGCAGCTTGTTTTTCTAGCGCCCCCCCCCCCACCGCCCCCCGCACCGAAACGACCAAAATCACTGACGAATATTCAGATGCCATCACGTCACCAGCAGACTGTGTGTGACTGAAGCGCACATCTTCTTCCTCCCACACACACACACACACACACACACACACACACACACACACACACACACACACACCTCCCCACAGGTCTTCTGCTTTGACAGGGAAGGGTGAGGGTGGTGTTTTTTCTAGTTGTGGAAAATGGAGGTGAGTTTTATGACCCATGTTCCCTGTCCTCCTGTAAAAAATCGCACCAGTTGTTTTGCAGCGTTTGCGGCATCATCGGCCCGGCAGCCAATGAAAACACAGGAGAATGTGGAGAAGAACGAGGCAAACAAAGAGGGAAAAAAAAAAGGATTGTTTGATGGAAATACCTGCAGGTTTACTCTATACATATACATCATCCTTTCCCTCTGAGGTAGACCCCTTCACCTACTCACAGAAATCTTCAGGACTCGCAGCCACGGAAAAGTTCTCATGGTTTTTCAGGGTGTAATCCAACCTGGCAATCTTCCAAAGGCACTTTGTTTTGAGGAGGGGGGGTCGAGCCCATCAAGGATGCATCACGGACCCACCGCATGTGGGTGGATAACTGGGCACAGATTTGTAATTCCATATTACAGGAGGGAAAGCTGCCAGGCTGCCTTCGCACTAATTTGGATTGTCAAACTTTCTATTGAATTATGCAAAAAGACGGAGGGATCATGTCACTGCTAAGCCTTGAAGATGAGAGAGCAGAGAGTGGATGTCCTGTGAGGTCGGATGAAGACACGCATTGTGTGCACGATTCATGTGCCACACTGCATTAGTGCACAACAAGGGCTGAGAGGAGGCAGATTGGCTCCAGCGCTAGAGGAGAGGGACAAGGCATTTGTATTCTCCTGTGCTGCTAATACATGCTAACAAGGGTGATTTGCACGGCCAAATCAAAACCAAGTGATGGTGACATTGAAGTCTAAAGCATCTCGGAGACGATGAAGCTCCTCGGTTCTTCATTTAGACCGACTGTGATCCGTTTGCTTCTCGGGAGACTCAGTCACT
Organism: Antennarius maculatus; assembly: GCA_013358685.1. Taxonomy (NCBI): domain Eukaryota; kingdom Metazoa; phylum Chordata; class Actinopteri; order Lophiiformes; family Antennariidae; genus Antennarius; species Antennarius maculatus. The sequence goes on along the minus strand of CM023621.1, from coordinate 18,099,003 downwards.
CGAGGTAACATGAAGAGCCGGTTAACCTGTGGGAGCGTGCTACGACGCTAATGCGACGCAGATGTAGGCATCTCACAACTCACACATTTTATTAAAAACTCCTTGCACCGCTGCGTCTCTGTCCCCTTAAAGGGAATGTTCCAAGTTAATTCATTTGCCAAAACTTAAAACATGTTTGACAAACGGGATTTAGCATTGCTCACAAAATACAAAAACACAGTAATGCATTTCGTTCCACAAATCAAAACACATTTTCTAAAGTATGATTTAAAATCACATTTACGAAGCAAAACTCCTACAAAGATAAAAATAAATAAATCACCAGATTTTTGGCGCAAAAATTTTCTATCAATAATTTCTCATGTACATCCGGAGTACATCATCCTCCATACATCAGGGGGCGCTGTGACTCAAAATAAACTATTTTACTGCTCCTTTGTTGGGTTTCAATGATCATTGAGGAAAAAATAGTCATAATGTAATTAATATATTTAATTATTCACATAAGTGGTGTCTTTTCTTATTGAGATTTTTACATTTTGGTTTTTCTAAATCTGAGGAAAAATATTAAACTTTTTTAAAATATTAAACTTTTTAAAATATTAATTAAATATTGATCTTATATAATATTATTAGTATTATTATTATTATTATTATTATTACTGAACTGTACATAATTCTCAAGCATATGCTTTTAGAAATTACATTTATTATTATTTTAATGACTTCTACCTAGAATCCAGTATAGATTTTTATTTGAAATGAAAACTGTAATCCGTAACTTTCTCTACAGGAAGGCCCTCCTTCATTCATCTCATTTTATGATGGTTTAATCCTCTTGTGCA